>OX419609.1:7214856-7390213 GCA_948473455.1 Teleiodes luculella | reverse complement strand
TCGGTGTACATTATAGGGACTTTTATGGAGTCTCTATAATGTACAAAAAACACTCACCAAAAAGAAGCTTTAAGTTATCTCGTTAGGTTACTTTTACAACATAATCGAGTGTGTTGAATCATCAAAGTCAAGTCTCAAACTGTCTTTAATCATTTGTTGATTCAGCAAAAAAATACAGGAAAAACGACTCCCTGTGAGTACAAACAGAGTCCCTTTGTTGTACATTATAGGGACTTTAACGAAATCCCCACAGCACACAGCCCAGCGAACGACTACAGTTAGTTTAAGTCAGTTAATAGTAAGTTAAATAGTCATGTCTTCTTTTTATGTGGGGAAATCTCACACACGGCCATCTGACCCCTGCCACAGAAGAAAATAATAGTACTAACCCTACCCTGCAGGACACTCCCCCCCACCTAGGCACTCCCCCCCCCGCCCGATATAGCGCCCCACGCCCCGCACCCCGCAGGCGCCGCGGGACTGTGATTGGGGGTGGAGGGGTTGTGCATACATAGCTCCTAACGCCACTAACTTGTAGTTGATATTCAAAAAGAAGTAACTTGTCAAAACGCGTTTTCTCTATGGAGTGACCGCCCAGTGCCCCTGCCTAGGCAGAGCCTGTACTGTGGGTGTCAGTCAGCTGATATACATACATATATAAATATACAACACCCAGACAAGGCAAACACAAGTGCTCATCACACGAATGTTTGCCCTGGGCGGGATTCGAACCAAGAAGAAGCCCTGTGCTTTGTAGGCAGGCGCACTACCAACTAGGCTACAAGGTTTGTGTGTTCGTGACCAACCCGCACTGGACCAGCGTGGTCGACTAAGGCCTATTCACCTCGATTACAGGGTAGGCTCGAGCCCATCGGTGGGGACATAACTATATTATGAGCTGTTAATAAATGAGAAATAGGTAAATTATAATGAATGTTTTTTTTATCCCTTATGGGAAAGGCAAAGGGTTCTAAGCACATACAGCCTAGTCTTTAGTAGTTTCTTGCATATCCGAATTTAATGTCTTTAGTCATTATTTTTTCAGTTTCATTTCGCCTTCTTTAGTCATTTCTTGCATCCATGTTAAACGTTTTCGGTAGTTTCATTTCTTGTTACGGGATTATTGAAATGCAAGGGTGGTTCTTACATTCCAATGACATCGGATTTTAACGCGGGGTATCAAACCAGAAACAGCTAACCACTCATTATTTCTCACTATCATTGAATAGTTCTTCGTTAACGGTACATTATCGCTCTAATTCCACCATATTAACACAACAATGAGGGATTTTCAAGATGGCATTTAAGAAAAAAAAAGGTTTTATTGACTCAAATAGATGGCGTGCATGTCGAATAAAATGTCAAAAGCGAGCTTGCCAAACCAATCAGGGCAGATAAAAAACTGGCAACACTATTGTTGTCACGTCAATCGTCACGCACTTGTTGTGTTTTATTTTCGTGTTTTTGCGTGCTGAGTTGCGTTTAAATTTTTGATTCGTTTTACCAGTGACCTTTTTGCGACAACATTTTGTGGCTTCTTTTCCTATCTTCAAGCACGTCTAATTTATTTGACGTAAGAGTTAGCGCAGCGCCATCTCTTATGACCATAATGAAACCTTTTTTTGTTTTTAGAACTGTCAAAATGAAAACCCCTCATTACCATGAAAAACTAATTTTAAAGAGGACGAAACAATGAACCCGCCCTTAGAGAATAAATATACATAGAGCACGCGCATCGCTCCGCTCCTTTATGTCAAGCATAAGCAAATTTTGGCAGATTTTGTATGGGCGGTGAAATCAATAATAGTACGGCTTGTTAACCTGAATTACGGTCCCATCTGGCAGAAAGCATGAAACTTAGCATACATGTAGCTTTTATATATGTGCTTCAATGTCGATATGGAAACACGCTGAGAAATGATTACCCCCCCCTTTTTCCCTCATTTTACCTCCCTCATTTTGTTTTTTTCATTTTCTACAAAAACGGTAGGACTGATGAGTTTACTTTTCAAGAACCAAATAGTTGTCGATAAATTACCTACAAAATGATACTACATTTTATAGTGCTAAGATTAATATATTTCTATATACAGCCATTAACGTATTATGAAATTTTAAAAACAGGCACACTTTTTTCTTCCTTACTTCATTTATAGGAAAACGACAAGAGTGGTGATAAAATGGACTAAAGAAGTCAACTACCTTATACATTAAGCTAAAAAATGACATTTATTTCATAGTCGTAAAGGCATTACTTCTAGAGTTACAGCTCACCGCGTCTGACTCAAGTACTCTTTTTTTTACCTTTTTAGAATACATCTTTCTGATAACTTTGTTTAGCGTAGATTAGATTCAGATTTTCCAATTAGAAATAAAACAGTCCATGTACTAATCCAGGCCACAGTCTATTTACATGTAAAACTAGCTGTCGGCCCGCGGCTACGCTTGCGTTGTGTTTCGACATTTCCGTATTAATTTTTAACTATCCCACTTTTTTCCGTGATTTTAAAGTATCCAACATGTTGACCGAGTATATAAGGTACCACCATGCAAAATTTCGTTTCAATCGGTCTAACAGTTTCGGAGATAAGCCCGTAGAATATACTGCGCCGTATGAGTTACTAAAGTTTTTTAACTATCCCACGGGAACATTTTAATTTTCTGGGATTAAAAGTATCTAAGATGTTGACCGGGGATATAAGGTACCACTATACAAAATTTCATTCAAATCGGTCGAATAGTTTCGGAGATTAGCCCGTGCAAAGAAAAACAAAAAAAAATCTATAAAATCTGTACATAGAAAAAAAATGCTATAAACCTATTCAAGGGGATGTAAGAAGCGATATAGTACATACCCAGATTTTTTTTAAATATTTTTGTTTCTCTGTTTGTCTGTTTGTACGGGCTAATCTCCGAAACTATTCGACCGATTTCAATGAAATTTTGTATAGTGGTACCTTATATCCCGGTCAACATCTTAGATACTTTTAATCCCAGAAAATTAAAAAGTTCCCGTGGGATAGTTAAAAAACTTTAGTAACTCATACGGCGCAGTACATTCTACGGGCTTATCTCCGAAACTGTTAGACCGATTGAAATGAAATTTTGCATGGTGGTACCTTATATACTCGGTCAACATGTTGGATACTTTAAAATCACGGAAAAAAGTGAGATAGTTAAAAGTTAATACGGAAATGTCGAAACACAACGCAAGCGTAGCCGCGGGCCGACAGCTAGTTTTACATGTAAATAGACTGTGGCCTGGATTAGTACATGGACTGTTTTATTTCTAATTGGAAAATCTGAATCTAATCTACGCTAAACAAAGTTAACAGAAAGATGTATTCTAAAAAGGTAAAAAAAAGAGTACTTGAGTCAGACGCGGTGAGCTGTAACTCTAGAAGTAATGCCTTTACGACTATGAAGTAAATGTCATTTTTTAGCTTAATGTATAAGGTAGTTGACTTCTTTAGTCCATTTTATCACCACTCTTGTCGTTTTCCTATAAATAAAGTAAGGAAGAAAAAAGTGTGCCTGTTTTTAAAATTTCATAAAACGTTGATGGCTGTATATATAGAAATATATTAATCTTAGCACTATAAAATGTAGTATCATTTTGTAGGCAATTTATCGACGATGATTTGATCTCTGAAAAGTAAACTCCTCAGACGTACTGTTTTAGTATAAAATTCAAAAAACCAGAATGAGGGAGATAAAAGGGGGGGGAAAGGGGGGAAACAATAATTTATCGAAGTGTTTCCATATCGACATTGAAGCACATATATGACAGCTACATTCATGCCAAGTTTCGTACTTTCTGCCAGATGGGACCGATATCCTTATATTTTTTAGCTAGCAAGCCGTACTATAACATTTTTCTTTTTTGATTTGTTCCTCGAGTCATGTTTGCAACTTTATCACTGCACATTTCAAAATGTTCTCCTATTAAATTTCTTATTTTCACCGGGAAAAATAATCAGCTCCGATAACCATTTGATACTAAACAAACGCGCTGAAGATATTCGGACTGTTCATATCCGTGCTTACGGTTCATACTCGATTAGGCGTACTCTATCCCTCCCAGAAATTTTTCTATTTATACTCTAAGGAACCCGCCATTTCGTGTCGATTCCCGCGTAAATCTCGAATGTTTGTTTGTGATGGTCAGTTCCTGTCGACGCTGCGGTTCCACCAGCGCAAGCACACCGATGAGAAGCCGCACGAGTGCTCCGTCTGCAGGAAGACCTTCAAAGAGAAACTCAACCTCAAGGTGAGGCAAAGGGCCCCCTAGCTAATGTCAAATGTACTTAGGTCACGTGACCGGCCACTTTGTATGAAAAATTGGATAGGGACACAGAACCCTTCAGGTAACAACGCCCGTACCCGCCGGCGGGGGCGCGGCCGGAAACAAAATCAGAATTGATAATCAGAGACGGAGCCCCTCAGGCGGTTTCCTTCACGATGTTGTTCAGTATCAACGCGCTAGGCCGTGGTCCGAGGCTCCCTTGAGCCGCCCCTAGACGCGTTGGTACTTTTTTTTGGGGTAGAGTCTTCCGCTCTCCCGCAAGTCCGGTGAAGCTTGATCCGTCGTACCTTTTCGACTCAAGCATAGGTCAATTCAAAAAAAGAAAAGAAAAAAAGGGACACAAGAAAATAATAGCTAGTGCTAAGGGTTAGTACCCTACCCTGCAGGCCACTCCCCCCCGCCCGATATAGCGCCCCACGCCCCGCACCCCGCAGGCGCAAGGGACTGTGGAGGGGGTGGAGGGGGGGTGCATACATAGCGCCTAGCGCCATTCACAAGTACTTGATATTCAGTTGTTATTCAAAAAGAAGTAGCTTGTCAAAGCGCGTTTGCTGACTGGAGTGATAGGGATGTTGACTGTATTCAAAATAAATTGTTATTGTAAATAAAAATCGTACAAAAACGACAATACAAGCTTGTGACGTCATAATTTAGTATTCCCTTTAATTTTTCATGTAAAACTAGCTGTCCGCCCGCGTTGTTTTTTTTTCGTTTTTTTTCTTACTCTTTAAACCTTCCCTGGACTTTCATGAATATTTCAAGACCAAAATTAGCCAAATCGGTTCAGCCGTTCTGGAGTTTTAAGCAGACTAACGAACAGCAATCCATTTTTATATATAAGACTAGCTGTCCACCCGCGGCTATACGCCCGCGTTGTATTTTTTTTTCGTTTTTTTTTACCTTTTAAACCTTCCCTGAACTTTCATGAATATTTCAAGACCAAAATTACCCAAATCGGTTCAGCCGTTCTGGAGTTTTAAGCAGACTAACGAACAGCAATCCATTTTTATATATAAGACTAGCTGTCCACCCGCGGCTATACGCCCGCGTTGTATTTTTTTTTCGTTTTTTTTACCCTTTAAACCTTCCCTGAACTTTCATGAATATTTCAAGACCAAAATTACCCAAATCGGTTCAGCCGTTCTCGAGTTTTGAGCAGAATAACGAACAGCAATCCATTTTTATATATAAGAAGATATAAGAGATATTGTTTTTGACATTTCATAAAAAGAAGCTCTTTTGACTAGCCAGTCAACATTGCTATTTTATTTTTGAGATTTCAGCCTGTTCCTTAGGGCAGGGGTTCCCAATCTTTTTTATCCCGCGGCGCAGTTACATTTTTAGTACTTTGTGACGGCGCCCTACCATTTGAGTCGAAAGAAATAGGCACCGTGAAAAGAGCCACAGGTCTTGTGAGACAACCAGTTCATCTTGACTGTCGCCTTCATTCTTTTTTTTATTCAAAACTGTAGTTTCTTTCTAAAAGCTGCAATTATATCTGATAGTTTTAGAATGTGCGTGTTATCGCCTTGCAAAGACAGTTTCATATTATGTATTTAGCTATTTAAATATATCGCACAAATATGCCAGTTTTAGCAAAAACTTTGGTTCTGTAAAATATTAGGCGTTTTCGTGACGTTCTTGTTGTAAAAATGTTTGAATTTCTTCGTGTCATTTGAAAACACCGTGAAAGCCACCGTGAATTGCAGTAATACAGCAGGGCCGTATTTTCTGTAACCATAACTAAGCATAGTTTTTTAAAAAGTCTGGCCTTTCGAGGCCTAGTTTTTATGTAGTTTACTAGTGATAATGATAAATGGAGGATCGACTCACGGCGCCCCTCTTTACTTTCTACGGCGCACCAAGGCGCCGCGGCGCACAGTTTGGGAACCCCTGCCTTAGGGAAAGTTGTTCAGTTTCACGAGTACTGCAGATACAGATATACCACCACTATCACTGTTGCGGATAAACAAGTTGTTTAAAACAACCAGTTAAATTGGACGGCGGCGCATAGACACGCTTCTCCCTCCGGCAGTATAAAAACCAAGCTTGTCACATTTTTTGACGTCACGACATTGTAACATTTATTAAATGAAATGAATTTACAAATAATGATTCCGTTAACTTACCAGAAACTACATTTACAATTTGCAATCCAAAAATAAAAACATATATTTTTGAATAAACTTAAAACCGACCATAAAATAACGATTTGTCTTTTTTAGAAAATAGGTCGAAAAGACAAACGAGCTTCTATTAAAGACGATCACTTTCTGTCTCTTTTTCAAGTGTCATTGCATTCATCCGCGGGTTGTGTTTACGAGTGTGTGTTTGTGTTCAGGTGCACATGACGATCCACACAGACGAGCGCCGGTACCAGTGCCCCTACTGCCCCAAAGCGTTCCGCCAGTTCAGCCACCGGACCGTGCACATACGGGTAACACACACACACACACACACACACTACTGGCCCAAAGCGTTCCGCCGGACCGTGCACATACGGGTAACACACACACACACACTACTGCCCCAAAGCGTTCCGCCAGTTCAGCCACCGGACCGTGCACATACGGGTAACACACACACACACACTACTGGCCCAAAGCGTTCCGCCGGACCGTGCACATACGGGTAACACACACACACACACACACACATATACACGCACGCACATTTTCTTTAACACTTAATTTGCTAGTTGTTGTTTAGGATATGTATGTAGGTATTGCATACTGCGGCAGAATACGCAGTATAGCCCGTCCGATACAAAAAGAAGTTGTTTAGACTTGTACGTACATGCATTTGTAACCACAGTCGCCTCTTCGTTTGCACACCAGCTTTTTAATTTCTGAAGTCATTATCATTTATAAACCTGTAAGTTAATAAATGAATTTGACTTCGATTTCCGTAATGTGCCGAGTTTTATATTTTTGTCTGTGTTTATGGTTTTGTATAAAAAAAAATTATATGCTTACTTTTTAAAGCATTTACGGTTGTTTTAATAACTACATATATTATGATTTCATCATCGACATTATCATCATTTCAGCCCGTTGACGTCAACTGCTAGACAAAGGCCTTCCTCCTCTCCTTCTTTCCTCCGCTTCTCGACGTCGAAAAGTGATTTGTAAAATCTTACTTCGAATAAACACATTTTGAATTTGAATATGAAAAAAAATTTGAATTCCCTAAACATCTAAAACATCAGATCTTCTAGATCTGAAATATTTGTATTGTAATGTATCTCCACAACGATCGGTCCCGTGTCCACAGTCGCATTAAACAGCATCGAAATATCGGACTCACATAAAACTGCACGGTAAATATCACGTTTTAAATCATAGCAGTTAAAATGTTTTTATTATATTCACAGACGCACACCAAAGAGAAGCCGTACTCATGCTCGATCTGCCAGAAGCAGTTCAGCCACCGCTCTGTGATGCTGGAGCACATCAGAACCGTGCACGAGGGACAACCGCCCAGGAGGAGGCAGCGGCACGACAAACAACTTGACTAACAACAAACAATAACACTTAATACGACAAACAACTTGACTAACAACAAACAATAACGCTTAACACGACAAACAACTTGACTAACAACAAACAATAACGCTTAACACGACAAACAACTTGACTAACAACAAACAATAACGCTTAACACGACAAACAACTTGACTAACAACAAACAAGAACGCTTAACACGACAAACAACTTGACTAACAACAAACAACTTGATTAACAAACAACTATAACGCTTAACACGACAAACAACCAACAATAACGCTGCACGACAGACAATAGCCCTAGACACGACAGACATCAACACTAGACAAAACAAACAGCTAGACTAACAAACAAAACACACAATGCACGAGGATAGCTGCCTAGACGGAAGCAGCGGCACGACAAACAACTAGACTAACCACAAACAACCCTTAACACGACAAACAACTTGACTAACAACAAACAATAACGCTGCACGACATACAATAGCACTAGACACGACAGATTCTTCAACCTCATAATAGGCATAGATTTATAGCAATAATTTGTATAAAATAGTTCGTAATTATTTATTAAAACTGATTTCAATATACGAACGTATTTTATTTTGTGTCTGCAAAAACATATAGCTATTTTATGGTATATTCTAAGTATAGTCTCTATAATGTACAGAAGCCAGCATATGCGGCTGGACATGTTGACCTTGCGAGCGCCCGTATTCCGTAGCGGTAGGGGTGAATTTCGTAGTGCGAATGTCCAACCACATGTGCTGGCTTCTGTACATAATTCGATCACTGAAATGCTTTATCAAAGTTTGAGTTCGCAATTGGGAATTTCAATAAAAAATATATATCATATATTTTTATGTATTTTAAAACTTTATCATTAATAATATCGAGTGGCATTTAAAAAACTAAAAAAGAAATGAATTTCAATTAAATAGAGACAATTATAAATTGATAAAATTGATAGAAAAATCACCCGCCAAAAAACGCGCCACGATTGGTTAACATAGTCGTGACGTCATAACGTGCAATAATTTCTAGTTATAGTACTGGGATTACGGCTATTTCACGTGAATAAGGCACACGACAAATAGTAGACACGAATAATCTATAATATAAAAATGAATCGCAAAATGTGTTGGTAAGCGCATAACTCAACAACGCCTGGACCAATTTTATCAATTCTTTTTTTTAAATGTTTGTTGAAGTCCAAGGATGGTTTTTACGGAAATTAAAAAAAAATCTTCATTCCCACGGGAAAAAAATTAATGCGGGCGGAGCCACGGGGCGGAAAGCTAGTTGTTAATAAAGGAATGTTTGGTTCGTAGCACATATACGAGACTCAAAAACACATTCACATTTATAGTATTTCAGCTAATTATTGAGCCTGAAGTTGGCTTACTGACCGATCATTGTTTTTAGTATCTACGCCAGATAAAAATCAACAATAATATTGGTCCACCGGCGGCGTTAGTAAGGTCAATAATCTCATCGTGATAGTTTTTTAGTACAAACCGGTACAATTCCATTCATAAATAAATTCGTCTTTATTTAAATAATTAATTATTCATGAATTATTAGCATGCGCCTTGCTGCGCTAGGGGTTATTTTATTTTATTTTTTATAAACTAAACTAGCGTAGTGTACGAAAGAAAGCATTTGAAGTCAGAGTTTTTAATTTTAATATGTATATTTTTTTCTGTAGTCGACTTTATCTACCTGTATATTGTATTAATTGATCCCTACTAATATTATAAATGCGAAAGTAACTCTGTCTGTGCGTCTGTTCGTTAAGCTTTCACACCAAATTCACTGAACCGATTTTGAAACCAACTTTTTTCAGATAAATTACTATTATTTCAGTGTTTAAATTTACAGAATGTCTATTTTACATGGTATTCTTAAATCACCATTTATAATAATAAAGGTGTTATGAAGTACTACATCGAAATTATCTTCACAGCAAAAATAATTTGAATTCGAAATTAACTCTGTGCGCCGCTTCGAACCACTTCTTGCGCCGATTTTTGTCTTGTGGGACATTTACAAACACTTTCAGGAGTACACAAATGTACAAAACAACAACGAAATCTCATAATTCAAATAAATAGCAGTAGTAATTTAGAGACAAATAAAAAAACCAGTCAACATCGAAAACTTTATTAGAAATTCGTATACCTACATTTATTTTCAAATTTCCCGATACAAATAATTATGTATCTTCAATGAGCGCGCAGGTGCTTTTACGCAGCCATCTCTTTCACACGCAAACAAGATGATACATGCTGTCCCTGTTTTGCAGTAGTTATTGTAGATGGCGCTTTAATATTCATAATTTTGTGGTTGTGTGTATGACAGGAGGTCATTGTAGAAGAATTTTGAGCGAATTATAAAATTACTCAAGGGAGTTGTGGTATTCGTTGTAAAGCCTGACCAAAGAAATAAGAAGCCTCGCCATATTGCGGAATTTCAATGGAACTAATTTTATAAGGGAAATTGTTGCCATAGTCGTAAAAATATACACGTGGCGCCCCCAGAGCAGGTTTCTTATTTCTTTGGTCAGGCTTTACGAGTATAGTCCTTTGTCCTAAGTCTTTGTTTTTTCAGTATTTTGTCTTTATAGTGATTTGTTCTTTTAGTGTTACCTTTACAGCGTTTTGTCCTTAGTGTCCTTAAGACTGCTTTGTCCATATAGTGGGCTCGACTCTACATATTACGCTCTAACTTAAATAAAAAATCTATTATGTCCCTTTAACATTCTTAAAAACAAAAAAAGGACAGGTGATTGTCAACTTCAATTTAGAGACGTCAAACATCCATTTTACGCTAGTTCGCACTAGTTTAGCAGGCATGCGAAAACATCCCACTTAAATTAAGCTGACACACTATTCATTTTTGGATAGGTGATGGTCATCCGCTAGGTATAGACACGTGAATTTGACAGCTGCGCTGCTTATTTAAAATATTATCATTCAGTTAAAATAAATTCATTCGTCTCCCATCCTTTTCGATTCCCATATGAATGAAAGAGACAGAAGCGTAGCGTGCATTGGCGGGGCCCCGTATAAAAATTTGTTTGGGGGCCCTTAGGAAGGGTAAAGATTTCTCACAAAAGTAAAAAAAAAATGGTGCACGTTTCCCTGGCCACCACATAAGAGATACATGCATGTTTGATATCGAAAGGCTCGACGTCGAAAAGTGATTGTAAAATCTTACTTCGAATAAAACATATTTCATTTTCATTTTCATTCATGATATACCAGATTTTCGAGCGTAATTTCAGCTATCATAGTGCCAAATTCCAGAATTAGAGACAGAACTCGAACGACGCTATGGTCTAAAAACAGTGTGTTAGCTGGAGCATATCCCGCCAGTCGACACAAGCAAGATCTTCGAAACTACTTCGAATATTCACAAGTATTAAAGCTCTAGATTTATAGACAAATTGCAGCCATCTATCTCCAAAAAATCTACTTCTGAAATGCATTGTGGAAATATACGAAAAAAATAACTGATGTTAAAGTAATAAAACACGAAAGATTTGGTTAAAATCAACACTATTGATTAATCCCATTTTTACTTTGAGGCATTGTCTGTGGCATAGTACCTACTTACCTAGCAAAATTCGAAACTATCAAAATGGTACAACATTCTCCAACACAAGCTACATTTCTATACCACTTACCACCTACCTATTTGCAAACTTACGGTAGCGACCGTAAGTTTACAAATAGTGAGACTCTTAAATTTAATGAGTAAAATTGATTATTGTGTGTAATATTTGAATAATTTGGCACGAAAAATTACTATCGTTAATTGCTAGACAACGGTAAGACCTAGACTGCTGAAATATTTGGAGACTAGTTCTTATCATAAAATCTGTAATTTGAGACATTTACTACATCTCTAGGGTCAGTAGTTTTGATGCTCTAGACACACAACTTAATGACGTTTTATTCAAGAAATACTGAAGCTACAGACCTAATTTTTTTAGAGTCTAAGGCTGCAAATAGCTCAGCAGAGACAACGACCGTGGTCTAAATCATTATAGTTTAGTAGATCCAAATTAGGCAGCTGGAAGGTCAGGACCCCAGCCGCACAGTAATTTTTTTCGCATATCTCTTTCCACAATGCATTTCAGAAGTAGATTTTTTGGAGATGGATGGCTGCAATTTGTCTCTAAATCAAGAGCTTTAATACTTGTGAATATTCGAAGTTGTTTCAAAGATTTCGCTTATGTCGGCTGGCGGGATGTGCTCCAGCTAACACACTGTTTTTAGACCATAGCGTCGTTCGAGTCGTCGTTCTCTAATTCTGGAATTTGGCACTATGATAGCTGAAGTTATGCTCGAAAATCTGGTATATCAAACATGCATACGTATCTCTTATGTGGTGGCCAGGGAAACAAGCACAAAAAATGCATAAATTTAAAAGAAATATTTATTCATCATAATTATCTATCCATTTAAAGGAATTGCTGTATTTTTACTTTTGTCATTTGTGAAATAGAATAAAAATTGGGAAGTTTTTATTAATTTTTGCTTACGCGCGTTGGGGGCCCCCGTGACCCGGGGGCCCCGTATAATTGATACGGCTGATACGGCGGTAGCTACGCCCCTGGAAAGAGACCAACAACATAAATTTAAACATTTTAGCGACCACGCCGGAATTGAGCCCAGTGTTTTGTCACAAGCGTCTTTTCTTTATGGTGTTTTATCATCATATGTTTCATAGTTCTTATAACGTTTTGTCTAGTGTTGTCTATACAATATTTTGTGCTTTTGTTCCTATAGTAGTCGTAGTCCTAGTCCCATTTTGTCTTAATAGTTTTAGTTCTAACTAGACAACGTTTTGTCAAGCATTATATTGTTGGCTTCCTCTCTTCATAGTATTTGTATTTACAGTTTACAGTATGTTGACCTATACGAAAATATTAACTAAGGTGCAGGTGTTTTGGATAATATTTCTGTAAACCGCATGTATTTTAATAAATAAATAAATATAGCGTTATCTCCTTATACAGTTTAGTCCTTTAGCATTTTGTTTTAGGGTAGAGTCTTCTGCTCCCCCGCAAGTCCGGTGAAGCTCGATCCGTCGTACTTTTTCGACTCAAACATAGGTCAATAAAAAAAAAAAACATTTTGTCTTTATAGTGTGTTTAATACCAAAACATTTTGTCTAGTGTTCTATTTTCAGTGTTTGTCTTTACAATATTGTGTCCCTATAGCGAAGTCTCCAGTGTTTTGTCCTTGTATTTGGTCCTGTTCGCGTTCGGCCTCGGCTGCCGGAGGTGTACGAAGCGCACGTGCTTGTGGAGGTCCGATGACGTCACGAACGCTTTGTCGCACGACGAACACTTGTGCCGGCGCGGCCGCGTCGTGTGCTTCTGGAAATATACAAAAAATAATGGAATAAATAGATTACAAGGCAAAACAACTTTATGAAATGCATTCGTTTTGACTTCACGTTGAGGTTATAAGGTTAAAATTAAGGTGGCAATGTAGTGCTGCAACACGACCTTGTAAAAGTTGTAAAGCAAACTAAAAACGTTGGGCAGAGACTTGATGCCGCATCTATTTGGCTGTCGGAGATATTCGACTATCGGCCGTGCTTTGCTAGCCGTGCATTATCGGACCGTGCATTATAGGGACTCAAAACAAATTTTTACATAGAAGTTTACATGCATTTTAAAAGCATTATTACGATGTTTAGCGTAATAAATCGAATGTAGTTTGAAGATAGGTACTATTTCCATAGCAATTTTTTGATACCAATTTGAAATATTTAGTGCGAATGTATTTACATCACTACATAGTATAAAATAAAGTCGCTTTCTCCGTCCCTATGTCCCTCCCTTTGTAATAATAAATCTTTAAAACTACGCAACGGATTTTGATGCGGTTTTTTTTAATAGATAGAGTGATTCAAGAGGAAGGTTTATATGTATAATACATGCATAATATACTGAAGGATAACCCACAATAACCATTTTCCCGTGCGGAGCCGGGGCGGGTCGCTAGTATACAAATAAAAACATAGGTATAAAGGTTGGTAGTTGGGTACAGTAAATTATTAAATGGTACACTATTGTACACAATATTGCACTTTACCAGGTCTTAGTTCCATCCATATCGTATTTACGACGTGCACTTCAATATAAGGGATTTTCAAGATGGCATTTAAGAAAAAAGAAGTTCTATTGTCTCAAATAGATGGCGTGCATGTCGAATAAAATGTCAAAGCGAGCTTGTCAAACCAATCAGGGCAGATAAAAAACTGGCAACACTATTTTGGTCACGTCAATCGTCCGTCACGCACTTTGTTGTGTTTTATTTTCGTTTTGTGTTTTTGCGTGCTGGGTTGCGTTTAAATTTTACCAGTTTCTTTCTTTTCCTACCTTCAAGCACGTCTATTTTGTTTGACGTAAGAGTTAGTGCAGCGCCATCTCTTACGACAATAAGGAATCCTTTTTTGTTTTTAGAACTGTAAAATGAAAATCCCTCATTACCTATATTAATATACTAGCTTCCCGCCGCGGCTCCGCCCGTGTTAATAGTTTTTCCCGTGGGAATGAGGAATTTTTCCCGGGGTAAAAGTTAGCCTATGTTCTTCCGCAAGGTCTATTCTATCTTTGTGCCAACTCCGCCCGCTTTAACAAATTTTCTTGTGGGATTGAGAAAATTTCCCGCGGTAAATTGTGCCAAGTTTCACCAAAATCGGTTCAGTAGTTTCGGAGCATTTTCAATTATTAGGAATATTTTACGTATTTTTTTTACACCTTGGTTTACATTACATTATTGAACTTTTAGGCTTTTAGTAATGAATCCTAATTTTTTGAAAATAAAATGTAGCCTGTTACTCAGGGTGAATGTAGTTTCCCAACAGTGAAAGAATTTTTGAAATCGGTTCAGTAGTTTCGGAGTCTATTCGATGCAAACAAACAAAAAAACAATCAAACCTTTCCTCTTTATAATATAGTATAATTATATAAAATGAAATGATGGTATTGTTGTCTCACCATGAGAGTGTGGTTGTGTCTGTGTGCGAGCGACTTGAAGGTGTCTGCGCAGGCGCGGCAGCGGTAGGGGCGGAGGCCCGTGTGCGAGTTCATGTGGAACTGACAAACAACAAATAACAGAATCTAAAAATATTTAATACCTCTCTAGCGTTGAAGTAAAACGCCAAGTGAAATTCGAGTATACCGTAAAAACAGAAGTTTTTAAAAACACAGGTAAGCGACATCGTTCGATCTTGTGTTTACTAGTTAAGACGGATTGAGTGGAAATAATTCGGAAGGATTCCCACAGATGTCGCTACAGCACGCTGTCCGTGCCAAGTGGTTGCCTATAATGATGGTGACGTCATGGTTTGATAGAAAACAAGCAAGAACGAATTTCGGCGCTGCCACTATGCCCTCCGTGGTGTAGATGGTAGCACGTTGGCTGCGTATAGGCTGAAGGTCGTGGGTTCAAGTCCCGCCGGAAGGTTTAAATTTCTGGTTGTTTTCTATGAATCTAAAAATATTTATTATTAATTTATTTATGATTTGCTTAAAAAGATATGGTTAGTGTTAGCATGGACCAATATATTCGAGAGAACTGTCAATGCCCTAGAAAGAAATGTGCTTCGGAAAAAGCTCAAATCCCGTATTAAAACTAGATGGCGCCTAGCTCCTCGCCCGAGATTATAGTAAAAATACACTATAATTGTGTTTTCTTTTACATAAATAGGAAGTAAAAGTTATTTATTTATATTTTTTTAGGTCGAGAGACACCACAATTTTTTTATTTCCCATGACTTTACAATAATAGTACATTTGTGAATCGTAGCGACATCTATGTTTTCTTTTAGTACTAATTACAGGAACACGCATTGCAGTAGGAAAATTGTCAGTCCTCTCTCTGATATTGGTCCATGATGTTAGTTACCTCGAGGCCGGCCTTGGTCTTGAGCCGCTTGGGGCACAGGCCGCAGCGGTAGGGGCGCTCGTCCGAGTGAAGCGACTGGTGTTGTCAGTCCTCTCTCTGATATTGGTCCATGATGTTAGTTACCTCGAGGCCGGCCTTGGTCTTGAGCCGCTTGGGGCACAGGCCGCAGCGGTAGGGGCGCTCGTCCGAGTGAAGCGACTGGTGTTGTCAGTCCTCTCTCTGATATTGGTCCATGATGTTAGTTACCTCGAGGCCGGCCTTGGTCTTGAGCCGCTTGGGGCACAGGCCGCAGCGGTAGGGGCGCTCGTCCGAGTGAAGCGACTGGTGTTGTCAGTCCTCTCTCTGATATTGGTCCATGATGTTAGTTACCTCGAGGCCGGCCTTGGTCTTGAGCCGCTTGGGGCACAGGCCGCAGCGGTAGGGGCGCTCGTCCGAGTGAAGCGACTGGTGTTGTCAGTCCTCTCTCTGATATTGGTCCATGATGTTAGTTACCTCGAGGCCGGCCTTGGTCTTGAGCCGCTTGGGGCACAGGCCGCAGCGGTAGGGGCGCTCGTCCGAGTGAAGCGACTGGTGTTGTCAGTCCTCTCTCTGATATTGGTCCATGATGTTAGTTACCTCGAGGCCGGCCTTGGTCTTGAGCCGCTTGGGGCACAGGCCGCAGCGGTAGGGGCGCTCGTCCGAGTGAAGCGACTGGTGTTGTCAGTCCTCTCTCTGATATTGGTCCATGATGTTAGTTACCTCGAGGCCGGCCTTGGTCTTGAGCCGCTTGGGGCACAGGCCGCAGCGGTAGGGGCGCTCGTCCGAGTGAAGCGACTGGTGTTGTCAGTCCTCTCTCTGATATTGGTCCATGATGTTAGTTACCTCGAGGCCGGCCTTGGTCTTGAGCCGCTTGGGGCACAGGCCGCAGCGGTAGGGGCGCTCGTCCGAGTGAAGCGACTGGTGTTGTCAGTCCTCTCTCTGATATTGGTCCATGATGTTAGTTACCTCGAGGCCGGCCTTGGTCTTGAGCCGCTTGGGGCACAGGCCGCAGCGGTAGGGGCGCTCGTCCGAGTGAAGCGACTGGTGTTGTCAGTCCTCTCTCTGATATTGGTCCATGATGTTAGTTACCTCGAGGCCGGCCTTGGTCTTGAGCCGCTTGGGGCACAGGCCGCAGCGGTAGGGGCGCTCGTCCGAGTGAAGCGACTGGTGTTGTCAGTCCTCTCTCTGATATTGGTCCATGATGTTAGTTACCTCGAGGCCGGCCTTGGTCTTGAGCCGCTTGGGGCACAGGCCGCAGCGGTAGGGGCGCTCGTCCGAGTGAAGCGACTGGTGTTGTCAGTCCTCTCTCTGATATTGGTCCATGATGTTAGTTACCTCGAGGCCGGCCTTGGTCTTGAGCCGCTTGGGGCACAGGCCGCAGCGGTAGGGGCGCTCGTCCGAGTGAAGCGACTGGTGTTGTCAGTCCTCTCTCTGATATTGGTCCATGATGTTAGTTACCTCGAGGCCGGCCTTGGTCTTGAGCCGCTTGGGGCACAGGCCGCAGCGGTAGGGGCGCTCGTCCGAGTGAAGCGACTGGTGTTGCTTCAGGCGCAGCGCCGTCTGCCGTATCAAACAAAATGACGCTAAGTTAAAAAAAAACAGTTTTCAAAGTACCCGCGTTCATCTCCTGGGTGAGGGCTGAAAATAAGTGTTGCCTCCTCTTCGATGAGATATCAAAAGATATACGAACACCGCTCAAAAATCGGCACCGGCAAAGAAAGGCCATAATCTAACGTGTGGCCTTGGTGGCCTTGCTTCTGCCTCAGTCGCTTAATGGCCGTCGTCGTCTGACGTAGACGACAATGCCTAGATGTGCAGTACAAATGTGCAAAAACCACACAATAAAACTGCAAAAAAAATATTTGTTTCAGTAAGTATGGTTTTTTAATCACGATATATTTAGTATTTATTTAATTACGTGTTATTTAAACACACTTTTTTAATATTTTTAGGCATATTGGGATAGACGGCCATCTAGTGAAGAATAGCAAAACTTTTTCCGATAACGGATAAGTGAACTTCAATAGGTTGTTTTTTAAAATTTGACGGGCATTGATCTATGTATATCATACATCTATATGCCTCCTTCACAGAATACCAAATAGAAGTCCCTACAGAAGCTGCACTAGGCGACATAATTCATATAAATTGCAACCCTAGCTCCGTTATAATAAAGTGCAATTCAGATCGCACGGCGCTAGGCGTGCAGAAGTAGTTGCTGCATCTCTCTCTCTCTTGTATTGCGCCACTCTACGTCACACGTTTAGACAATGGGGAATTGGTCCTGGGTCGGCCCGAGACCGCTCGGCCGGGCGGTAGGTAGTTATAGCGCGCAAGTACATAGAGTGACGGAGGGCTGGCTTAACTTCCGAAGCGCGGATACTGGGTGCCTCTTAAATTGCATAACAAAAATATCCCTATTATGAAAATCCATAACAGACTTACCATAACTTTAAATAGTATAACAATTAGAATCCATAATTTAAAAATACATATCATTCTTTAGCATACTTATTAAAATCCATAATTCTATAATGTTTCGAAATCATACATTTAAGATATTTTGGTGAAAAAGAACATAAGAGAAACAACATTTTTGGTGATAAAAAATAATAATTTAATTAATGTGTGCTGTATTTGTCAAATATATATTTTTTAATTATTATACATACTGACAGTATTCGTATTAAATTTAGGGCTTTTAAATATATGTGTTTCAAAATTATGGATTTTAATGATTATGACATTTACCGATTATGGATTTTCAATATATACATTTTCAATTATGGGTTTTAATATAGACCCGCGGATACTATATAGACTCACTCACCGGGAAGCTCTTGGCACACCATTCACACAGATACTCCTGTTTGTGCGTCTGTTTGTTCGCGCGCGGTTTGAGCGCGTAGTGAGCCGCCGCGAAGTGAGCGCTCAGCGCGCGCTCCGATGTGAACACAGACTGACACTATGACAACAAACCAATTAATATAATTGTATTACTCGATGCGGAATTGGATGGGCAAAACAAATTAAGGGGCTACCCAAGGCTAAGTGGCGCCGCCCTCTGTTAAAAAATAATTACTCGCGAAGTATATTTTTTTTCTAAAATCCGGACGGTCATTTTGAAGTTGGCGTGCTATAGGATATATAGGGGCCATAAACTGTATTTATTATAGTCCGCTGTAGTTACAGATAGAAAATTTGACAAAAGTGGCCGTTTTAGCAACTTTTCTATCTGTAACTACAGCGGACTATAATAAATACAGTTTATGGCCCCTATATATCCAATAGCACGCAAACTTCAAAATGACCGTCCGGATTTTAGAAAAAAAATATACTTCGCGAGTAATTAATTTTTAACAGAGGGCGGCGCCACTTAGCCTTGGGTAGCCCCTTAACACAGAACTGTTATCGACAGGTACATTTTATTTGAAAGAGGGTTTTTTCAGCTATGACATTCTTTATATATAATCGGAGCAGCGCCATCTATAGAATTAAGGTCAAACTACTTACTTAATTGAGCTACCACGATGATCAAGGAACGATAACATGCAATACAGCCTAAACTAAACCTATGTAGGTTGTTAACTGTTAGCAGTGACGTCTCATAGATGGCGTGCTAACAATAATAAACAAAATAAATATTATGTGGGACATCTCACACACGGCCATCCGACCCCTGCCTAGACAGAGCCTGTACTGTGGGTGTCAGACAGCTGATATACATACATATATAAATATACAACATCCAGACACAAGGCAAACACGAATGCTCATCACACGAATGTTTGCCCTGGGCGGGATTCGAACCCGCGACCCTGTGCTTGGAAGGCAGACGTACTACCAACTAGGCTACGGGGCCGTCAATCTAAACTAATATTATAAGGAGGAAAGGTTTGATTGTTTGTTTGCATCGAATATAGGCTCCGAAACTACTGAACCGATTTCAAAAATTCTTTCACCACTAGAAAGCTACATTCACCCTGAGTAACATAGGCTATATTAGATTTTCAAAAAAATTAGGGATCCGTACTAAAACTTCAATAATGTAACCCAAGATGTAAAAAAAATACCTAAAATATTCCTAATTATTGAATGGGCTCCGAAACTACTGCACTGATTTTGGTGAAAATTGGCACAAAGATAGAATAAACCTTGGGAAAGAATATAGGCTACGATTTACCGCGGGGAAATTCCTCATATTCCCACGGTAAAAATTGTCAAAGCGGGCGGAGTTGGCACAAAGATAAAATAGACCTTGCGGAAGAACACAGGCTAACTTTTACCGCGGGAAAATTCCTCTTTTCCACGGGAAAAACTGTTAACGCGGGCGGAGCCTCGGCGGAAAGCTAGTTATAAAATAATAATAAATATGTGGGACACCAACCTCACACACGACCATCTGATCCCAAACTAGGCAGAGCCTGTACCACAGAAGAAAATAACAGTACTAACCGTACCTGCAGGACACTCCCCCCCCCGCCCGATATAGCGCCCCACGCCCCGCACCCCGCAGGCGCAAGGGACTGTGGAGGGGGTGTTTTTAAGTGCTTTATAGTGCACACAGCTCCATCTATCATAGTTATCACGAACTATTCACTCGTGCTTTCAAGTTGTATGTAAAATATCACAAGTACGGTGTCGCCGACTCGATCAATATTTAGTTTTTAAACGACATCTGTTAAAAAACGAATAAACAAATGAAGTTAATAAGCTTTGTTTAGTTAAGGCGGTTTGCATGCTTGCTTATATTTAAATAAAATAGAAGAATGCAGTGTAGTTCCCGGCGCGTAACCAACAACCGCTGCTGTGAACCCCATCTCCATTGCCAAGCATAAGAAGATCGAAATAAACAGCCTGTAACTGTCCTGCTGCAGTGTATAAAAGAAAGTCGTGTTGGTAAGGAGGCTTTTATCAAAATCTTTACGGTTAGGAGGCGGGTTCTTGGTAGTTGTCCATTCTCACAGTAAGACACCTACCATAAGAGTTGGGTTGATGCTTTAAGTGGCTATAAAAAATAACTCAATAAATAAACAATTCAATACAAATATACACAATAAATAATAATACTAAGTTAAAAATAGCTATAAAAACACACTTGATTTCATTATGTTACACTCTAACTTTCGTACCGAATAGAAGAAGCTTTCAGCTTTCAGCTTTCCCACCAATTTATGAAAAAAAAAAGAACTCTACCTACACTACTGGCATATAAAATCTGGCTGCACAGGCCCTCGGATCACAGGCCAAAAACACGATGCCACAATCGTAAAAAAAAAAACAACAGCGTCGTCGTGTGTTTTCTTTTGCTCATCAATGGCGTTCTGAATTTGAATTATAAAATTTTTGTATGGGAAAATTTGTTTTGCTTAAAACTTATATTTTAGAAAACTTAATCAATATTTTATTTGCCTATATGTTGACCAGGATGGAGACGAATAAATTAAAACAAAGATCATGAAAATTGGTACGGCTGATCTCGAGTTATAAGTGTTGTAACTAACACGACTTTCTTTTATATATGTTATTAAGCTCAAAGATCGAAAACGCTCTGTGAGCGGAAAAATAGCTCACAACGCGTTGTGGTCACAGTAAAACACCACATGGCGAAAACCTGTTATGGCTCTAATGAAAACGCGCACGACGCGTTGTGGCAATCATAGGAAGACCAAATAGCGAAATTAGTGTCATGGCTGACATGCTATTCGATCTCAACGCGTTGTGGCAATGAAGAAAAGCCTTGACGCGTTGTGAGCATTCATTGTTTTAACCATATCACGACGGACAGGTTGTATGTAACTTGTCAGTGTCGGCTCGGGTGCAAAGACAAACAAACAAACAAATATTCTTAAAGACGCATATTCATTTCTTTTCTGTTTAGGAGAATGAATTTTAATGTCAGCCAGCGCTAAATTATTTTATAACATAAAAAATATTTCATAAGGACAGCTACCAAAACGTTTCCAGCCTAGGCCTAGTAGGATCCATATCGGAAAGTAGTGTGCGTCGTAATCAAATAATATTCCATACGCGTCATGGCTTTTCTTCATTGCCACAACGCGTTGAGATCGAATAGCATGTCAGCCTCGACACGAATTTCGCAATTTGGTCTTTCTGTGATTGCCACAACGCGTCGTGCACGTTTTCATTAGAGCCATAAAACGAATTTTGCGATGTGGATATTTTACTGTGACCACAACGCGTTGTGAGCTATTCTTCCGCTCACTGAGCGTTTTCGATCTTTCAGCGTAACATATAATATATAGATTAGTACGATAAAAAAAATGTTTTTTTTTTTTTTTTTTTTTGTTCATAATGTTGTTTTGTGTCACCTGTTCGCACGTGAAAGTGTGTTCCCCGCCCCGGTGCGTTTGTCGCATGTGTTCGTGCAGGCTGCCGCGACACGAGAAGCTCTCACCGCACAACACACACGCACGCAGCTTCAACCTGACAACACACACACACACACAGAACATTTAAAAGAGGCTAGAATGGCGATAAAGCGCCGTTCGTATGAAATCCGGTGTCGCCGATTCCACCCCACCTTTCACCTTCACTACATCTGTACTTAAATAAAGATGAAGTTTACGCACATGTTTGCAATTTCAAATCTAGCCAATCATAGCGCCGCTCAATCACGCGATTTCAAATGGAACGAATCATACGCATGCACGCATACCGATATACATGTTTATAGCTATGTGTGAGTTACAGCGCGATCGCGTCTTTGCGTGGAGATGTGAGCGTTGCTCATATCCTTGGCGCGCCTGCCCCGCCCACAGCATTTCTAAATGTTCTCTTTTAAATGTCCTGTGCACACACACATACACTGCCGTTACAACCAGAGATCGGAACCACAGTAAACTCAGAACAGTAAGTTATCTCCGTACCAACAGGCCGCATCGGTTTGAATGTGAGCGCGCCGTGTAGGCACGCGCCGTCACGCACACGCTTGCATTGAGCCCATACTGCCGCCCCCCCCCTTATTAAATATACACCCCCCTAAACCGTATCTGCCGCCCAACACAATGAACTCTTTCAAAAAGAAAACACAGATATTCTAAGTCTTACTTATAATCAGTTTAGAACCACTCTGTTCAAGTTCATATTAAACAGAGTCCAGTAACTTCTATGATTTAAAATAGTATATTTACCGTATTATTTGTTGTATTGCGTGTGATTTGTTTACGGTTTATAGTAAGTAATGTTTCTTCTTTTTAGTAACCTTATTATATAATTTTGCT
Organism: Teleiodes luculella; assembly: GCA_948473455.1. NCBI lineage: Eukaryota > Metazoa > Arthropoda > Insecta > Lepidoptera > Gelechiidae > Teleiodes > Teleiodes luculella. Next base: position 7,367,206 of record OX419609.1, on the reverse strand, counting down.
TTGAGTGTAATAGTACATAGTACATAGCACTACAATAGTTAAGTCATAGACAAGACAAGACAATGTGATTAACACATGCTGTGTTTGCCTGTACATGTTATCGTTTTTTGCCAATTAATTAGATAAGTCTAAGGTGTATTACATGTTGGCGAACCTAATTAAAAAAAATACCTTCTTATTGTCAGTAAATCAGCTGTTATGAACACACACAGCATGCTTAAATCATTTTGTACCATCAACACGAAAATCAAATACAGTCCTTACTTTGTATTTATTAGTTTATAGTATTTATGTAGTTCCTAGTTCCTAATATGTAACGTATTAAGCGCAGACGTGTTATAATGCGGCCAACGGCCTTAACACAGGCATTTTACATGCTTAGCTAGGTCGTTGGTTTGCTATTACATAATATACTTAGTACATACATACCCAGCTCTATTTTTAGATAATAAGCGTTTATGTTGTATATTTTTGATGTATATTATTCTTAAATCAATAAATTATTATTATTATTATTATTGTATGCTAGTGTGTGCGTGACCGCGCGTGCCTACACGGCGCGCGGCGCGGACGCACACATTCAAACCGACAGCGGCACGTTTGTATGAAGATAACTTACTGGTTACTGGTTTAACTGTGTCGGAACGTAGGGGACTGACCTTATCAAAATTATAGATATGTCCTTGTGTTTGGATTGGAACTCAGCGCCTACAATTTTCTATGCAGCAAAATCATATTTGTACGCTTCAAGAGGAAACTGCAATAGCTATTTATGATACTAGTGCGGAAAGTATGTGATTTCCGATGAGTGTCATTTTATTCACGAGCAAGCAAAGCGAGCGAGTGTATAAGCCGACACGAGTCGGAAATCATTTTTCGCACGTGTATCATACAAGATTTTACTATGCATTGTGCAAGAAAACAAACAGTTAAATATATTTAAAAGGCGTTATAAAATGGCGGGCTTCTTAAATACATGCGCGCTGAAACAAACATCTACTGCGCATGTGCAAAGCTGTCGAATCGCAATAAGGCAATGAGTAAAATGTATTCAGCCACGCAAATTTTTAATTAATATTTGAACGTAATTTGTCAATAAAAATCAATTTCTAAAGTAATTTATACTAATTATAAACGCGTTTATTGAATTGTTATTTTTATTGTTCCTTTTATATTAGTAACAATTGGTAATAAAAATATCTCAAATACTGAAATGTTAGGTTGACTGGCTGAATGACAGGCTGAGCAAAAATTAAAAAAAAAACTGAAAAGTAAAAAGCACTAGTGCGGAAAAGTGCTACTTTCCGCACTGTTTGGCTGCTTAGAAAACGCTCTTTTCGAGCACATGCATTGTAAATACGTTTTTACGGCGTTTTTTAAAACCACATTCTTTGTCTTCCCCTACCCCTCTCACTGCTTGTACTCGCCTACTAACCAATACGCCGTAGTATTTTTTAATTTCTACCGCCCGCGTTAACAGTTTTTCCCGTGGGAATGAGACATTTTCCCGCGGTAAAAGGTAGCCTATGTTACTCAGGGTGAATGTAGCTTTCTAATTGAAAGAATTTCGTAGTTTTTGAGTTTATTCATTACAAACATACACACACACACAAAAATACAAATATTTCCTCTTTATAAATTAGTATGCTCGTATATACTACACTGGTATATTATTTATATTACTAGCTTCCCGCCCCACGGCTCCGCCCGCGTTAACAGATTTTCCCATGGGATTGAGGCATTTTCCCGCGGTAAAATTTCCCTTACCAAATTTTATTAAAATCGATCCAGCCGTTTAGATGTGAAGAAGTAACAAACATACACACTCACAAACTTATTTATCCACTGTTTAATGTGATTGTGTTTGGTTACCGCGATACAAGCCTTGAGCTTAGTGCGGGAATCAAAGTTACTGCCTCTGTATTATGTGGATTGAATAAAGTGAAATTGATTGATTGATTGATTGAAACTTTCGCCTTTACAATATTAGTGTGATCATCACTGTATTCTTAACTTCGGAGAAAGCAAAATTAAAAGAAAATATCGGTGCATAGGACACAAGGTTAGAAAACGGCCCTCTCTTTCCGAACACTGTTTATAATATAACTAGCATTCCGCCGCCTATTACATTACATTCACCCTGAGTTCATTAACAGCTCATACATGTCCCCACCGAGGAGCTCGAGCCTACCCTGAAACCAGGGTGAATAGGCCTTAGTCGACCACGCTGGCACAGGGCGGGTTGGTCAACTTCACACACAACCTTTGAATTACTCCGCAGGTGCGTGCAGGTTTCCTCACGATGTTTTCCTTCACCATAAGAGCGTCGAATAAACGTACATATGAATTCGAAAATCGAAAACACATTGGTACGTGCCGAGGTTTGAACCCGCGAACTTCTGAATGGAAGTCAACGGCCCTAGCCACTAGGCCACCGACGCTCTTACCCTGAGTAACATAGACTAACTTTTACCGCGGGAAAATTCCTCATTCCCACGGGAAAAACTATTAACGCGGGCGGGAAGCTATTATGATATAAGTATGGCACTCACGCGTTGTTACCGCACGCGGCGTCGCTCCTGTGCCGCTCTAACGCCGCCGAGCATTGGAACACCACTGAGCACCTCTCGCACTCGTTCTAAAACAAACATTATATCATTTTATTTTATTTATTTATGGAAAACATACAGCTTTAATATCTCGTATAATAATCAGATCAGACACATTACATTAGCCAGTTAAGTTTTCACTTAAAGTTATACCACAAATGACGTATAGCGGCGGCGCGCGGCGCGCCTAGACAGATGGCCCACTCGGAACTAAGCGCCATATTCTTACGCACACATTGATCATTGCGTTTACAGGCCGCTCGGACCACGCTCTATACAAGCTCGGACCACGTGCAGTCGTCGCTCTCGCGATTATTAACAACGTATTGATGTTTGATGTGTCGCCGTCCTTGAAATTAACTACCTAAACTTGGTTGACTCCTTGAAAAACGTGTATCGTCATTGTTGTGTTGTGTTTAAACAGCCAAATACACTACAACAGTAATAAGAACACTTATCCATTGTTTTAGCACATCAAACATCAATACTTTGTTAATAATCGCGAGAGCGACGACCGCACGTGGTCCGAGCTTGTATAGAGCGTGGTCCGAGCGGCCTGTAAACGCAATGATCAATGTGTGCGTAAGAATATGGCGCTTAGTTCCGAGTGGGCCATCTGTCTAGGCGCGCCGCGCGCCGCCGCTATACGTCATTTGGGCGTGGTGTGTACAGACCTGTTTGTCCTTGTGCGCTATTTGCCTGTGTTTGGCGAGCTCGTTGGTGCCGAGACACGCCTCCCCGCAGTCCGCACACGACACCGGCTTGTGACACTCTCGCATGTGGTTCAGATATGTCGTGTTCGCACTGAAAACGAACACTTTTCTTTGAATTGACCTAAGCTTGTTGAAAAAGGACGACGAATCGAGCCCCGACCCTTCAGGTAACAATGCCCGTACCCGCCGGCGGGGGCGCGGCCAGAACCAAAATCAAAATTGATAATCAGAGACGGAGCCCCTCAGGCGTCGTCTCCTTCACGATGTTGTTCAGTATCAACGCGCTAGGCCGTGGTCCGAGGCTCCCTCGAGCCGCCCCTAGACGCGTTGGCATATGACTACTCTGGGCTATATAGAGCGTTCCGCTCACAAGTCCACTATGCATAAGTATTGGATGGAGAAGGAATGTAACTGAATTGTTGGTTAACTTACTTGAATTCTTTGTGGCACACTTTACAGTCGAACTTCACGCCTTTGTGCCACCTCGAGTGAAGCTTGGCGCGAGTTCTGCACACAATATAACACTTTATCATCACTAGAATAAAATTCAAAATTCAAACGTGTACATATATCCATAAATTTTTTCGACTTAATGACGTCAAGAGTTGAAAACTTTGCTCATACCACGGAAAGGCTTTGCAAGATTCACTTAGCGATATAATTCAAATAAATAGCAACCATAGCTCCTTTACAATAAAGTACAATTCCGATCGCACGCCACTAGCTAAAAACACGAAGTAGCTGCGTCCCTTTCTATCGCATATCGTGTCAACTAGCTGAGGTACGGGGCGGCGGGGATCTCGGGTTGTGATTGCACCGAAGGTAGGGTTGCCATCCGTCCGGGTTTCCCCGGATTTGTCCTAGTTTGGAGGGCGTCCGGGGAGCGTCCGGGCAGTGTTGAAATCATAGTCCGGCAATAAAATTCTGGGTTTTCCATCAAAGCCCGACCCCATCAATTTAAATAAAAGTTATGTATTATCACACGTGCACAGATTATCTAATAAACTGCGCAGTATTTCATGCAAAAAATACTTAAAATGTATGTTTTCTTTTAACAAGTACGGTGTAAAATGTATTTTTTCATTTAGATGTAAGTGAAAAAAAAAGTATTACAGTGTCCGGGGTGACAGCTCCAAAATCCGGAGAATTTACGCTTTCGGTCCTGGGGGACAAGTTTTAGAAATGGCAACCCTAACCGAAGGGCATGCAGCTTTCTAAAAAAAATTTTAGATCTCTCATGTTAATTTTGACTACGGGTCACTGGCAACATTCGCCACTTAGTGTGCGGTCGGGGGCACGCTTGGCTTAACACTTTGAATTTACACTTTATGTGAATGGAATAAGATCGCACAGCGCGTGTTTGGCTTGCCCTGCCCTTGACCATACATGTATTTCTGTTTTCTTTTTTTGTATTGTAAATAAATTATATTCTATTTATTTTTCATATTGTTAAATATCTTACTTAAAATATTGTGCTCTCATCACGTCTTTCGGCTGGCTACTACAGTACTGTTCTCCTAAGATACAGTTTCTACTAGTTTATGGGATCAAGGTTTTAATTCTACATGTTGTTTATCTCTTATTTTTCATATTTAATCTGTGTGTAAAGCCCGACCAGAGAAATGAAAAACCTCGCCATATTGCGGAATTTCAATGGAACTAATTTTATAAAGGAAATTGTTGCCATAGTCGTAAAAACATACACGTGGCGCCCCCAGAGCAGGTTTTTTTATTTCATTGGGTAATGTTTTGCGAAAGTAATATTTTGAGAATGTAATATTATGAGAACGAAGGTTATTTTCATAGTCAAAAAGTCAACAAGTTTTAATTCGAAGTAAGATTTTACAAATCACTTATTAAGTACCTAAGACATGGACCAATATACTCGAGAGGACTGCCAATTCCCCTACCACAATGCGTGTTCCTGTAATTAGTACTAAAAGAAAACAGATGTCATTATCATTCACAAATTAACTATCATTGTTAAATTATCTGAAATTAAAAATTATGTGGTGTCTCTCGACCTGATAAAAAAAAAATAACTTTTAGTTCCTATTTATGTAAAAAAAAAACACATTAAGCCATGGCCATTTTACTAATCTCGGGCGAGGAGCTAGGCGCCATCTAGTTTTAATACGGGATTTGAGCTTTTCCGAAGCACGTTTTTTTCTAGGGCATTGGCAGTCCTCTCGAGTTATTGGTCCATGCCTAAGATTTAAAACGGGATATTTTCATGTTTGTTTTGACTTAATAAATTATTATTATAGTTTCGACCAATAGAAAGCTGCATGCCTTTCCTACTCCTTACTCTATGACTGCACAATACTTACTCTATGACTGCACAGCACACGCACTTCACAGTAGTGCACAGTACTTACTCTATGACTGCACAGCACACACACTGCACAGTACTTACTCTATGACTGCACAGCACACACACTGCACAGTACTTACTCTATGACTGCACAGCACACGCACTTCACAGTAGTGCACAGTACTTACTCCATGACTGCACAGCACACACACTGCACAGTACTTACTCTATGACTGCACAGCACACGCACTTCACAGTAGTGCACAGTACTTACTCTATGACTGCACAGCACACACACTGCACAGTACTTACTCTATGACTGCACAGCACACACTGCACAGGACTCACTCACATGCACACGTTGGCCTGTTCGCATAGTGTACACTGGAAGATCTTGCGGTGCGCGCGCGCGTGCGAGCTAAGCTTGTGGTGGGAGGGGTAGCGCATCGCACACACCTCACACACGAACTCGCCGCTGCCCTACACAACATCCAAAAAGAATAGTGATCGACATTCTCTTAATTTATACTACAATATTATAAAGAGGAAAGGTTTGATTGTTTGTTTGTTTGCATCGAATAGGCTCCGAAACTACTGAGCCGATTTCAAAAATTCTCTCACCATTAGAAAGCTACATTCACCCTGAGTAACATAGACTATATTTTATTTTCAAAAAATTAGGGATCCTTACTAAAACTTCAATAATGTAACCCAAGGTGTAAAAAAATACCTAAAATATTCCTTATAATTGCATAGGCTCCGAAACTACTGAACCGATTTTAATGAAACTTGGTACAAAGATAGAATTGACCTTGGGGACGGACATAGGCTGCTTTTTACTGAGGGAAAATATCTCATTCCCACGGGAAAGACTACAAGCGCGGGCGGAACCGTGGGGCGGAAACTTGATATCTATCTATACCAATCTGAGCTTGGGGTATGATAGAATAGACCTTGGAAATTAACATAGGCTACCTTTTACCGCGGGAAAACTCCTCATTCCCACGGGAAAAATGGCAGCGCGGGCGGAACTTTTTGATGAAACTTAATACAGAACAGATATAGAATAGATCTTGAAGATGGGTAAAGGCTACCTACCATACACCGTGGTAATATACCTCATTCCCTCGGAAAAAATAGTAGCGTGGCCGGAAAATTAAGATAAAACTTGGTACAGGGATATAAAAGATACTGGGGATGGATAAAGGCTTCCTTTTACCATGGGAAAATACTTTATTCCCACGGGAAAATTGGTAAGGTGGGCCAGAAGTTTTGATGAAACTTGATACAGAGATAGAATAGACCTTGGGGAAGGTAACAGACTACCTGTAACCGCAGGACAATTAGTTCATTCGCACGGGAAAATGGTAGTTCTAAAGGGGTGTTTTGGTAAAACTTGATTACAGAGATAGAATAGATTTTGGGGTTGGATATAGGCTACTTTAACCGAAATATATGTTATACTGTTGGCGCGGGTAGAGCCGCAGGGCGAAAAGTTGTAATAAAAAAATAGATAGGTACAGAGATAGAATAAACCTTGCAGAAGGACATAGGCTACCTTTTACCGCGGGAAAATACCTCATTCCCACGGAAAAAAACGGTGAGTGGTTAAATGCGAAAGTAATGTTTCTGTGTTTGTTACACTTATTGGAGGTCAGAAGCAGAGAGTGATATAGGCTACTTTTTCAGTCTGGGAAACATCTTATTCCTATATGAAAAGACGAAAACCAATGCGAGCGAAGCCGCGGGCGGGCAGCTAGTATTAGAAATAAAGACAAATTGGCATCTCACATTAGTCGATTGCAGAAAATAAAACATTGTTTTAAGGGCGACTGTATACGCTTTTACAATAAGATTCCTACTATTGTCAGGCCCGGCGCACTTCGCGCCAGAGCTCCAGAATGTACCTACGCCGGGCGGTCCCCCTTTAGGCGGATATTACTAGGAAAAACGCGCGCGCTTGTGAAGACGCTATTATTTAGTCTGTGGTAATACGAACTCTCGCGGCGCGGTCTTAAGGTGCGTTTTGTTTTGATACGAGCGCATCGACAAACGGTAGGCTATTATAGCCAGGGTCACGTTCGACGCGTTCAATGTAATTTGAACGTTAGTGGCGTGGTAGCTAGAATTAAATTCGCACGTTTGCTATCAGAGAGTGCGCCTTCTGTACCTAGTACTATTATTTATTCTGTGCTATTGTACAAAATTTACCCTTAGAGAAGTTTAAAGTAGTAGTTAAGCAAAAATTGAATAAAAAAGCATATTACAAGATATCTGATTATTTAGAAGACAGATCTCCATGGGAATGAGGTTGCTTGAGTTGGCTATTAATATAATTTAATTTATTAAGATATATTGTATTGTACCTATAACATCACTACATAGTATAAAACAAAGTCGCTTTCTCTGTCCGTATGTCCCTCCCTTTGTACGCTTAAATCTTTAAAACTACGCGACGGATTTTGATGCGGTTTTTTTTAATTAATTATTTAATTAATTAATAGATAGAGTGATTCAAGAGGAAGGTTTATATCTATAATACATGCATAATATACTCAAGAATAACCCACAATAACCATTTTCCCGTGCGGAGCCGGGGCGGGTCGCTAGTTACTAATAAAAAAAAAATTAAAAGATGCGACGCTTGTGGAATTTGTTTCGCGAGTTCTTCTCCACAAAAGACCGCACATTTTGCTTTGCTGAACTCGCCACTAAATGTAACTTTATTTGACTTACTAAGTGATCAAAAGTGTCCAAAAGTTAAAAATAAATAATTTCATTTCATTTCAACGCGTGAGTTACTTGCTTGCGTTACGTGTGGGTTTCGAGGTAAAATCACACGAACCCTGCTCACACAAATATACGGCCATGGACCAATATATTCGAGAGGACTGTCAATTCCCCTACCACAATGCCCTTTCGGCTCATAAGGACCACTTCCCAAAAGGTCAACTTCCCAAAATGTACATTTTCGATTCTTATAAAGACCACTTCCCAAAAGGTCAACTTCCCAAAATGACTACCTTAGAGACTTCTTCCTTTGCAGTCGGCTAAAATGGTTTCTTTGCGTGTTCCTATAATTAGTACTAAAAGAAAACATAGATGTCATTATCATTCACAAATTAATTGAAATTAACTATCATTGTTAAATTATCTGAAATTAAAAATTATATGGTCTCTTTTGCGCCATCTAGTTTTAATACGGGATTTGACCTTTTCCGAAGCACGTGTTTTCCCTTCGGAGGAAAATGTGCAAAACGCATAATGAGCACCACATCATTTTCTAGGGCATTGACAGTCCTCTCGAGGATATTGGTCCATGATACGAATACTTTTTAATCTGTGCGTATATTTTGTGTACACAGTCAGTTTTTTTGTTTTGACACTATTTTAAACCCCTTTAGGGAACGGATTTTAAAAAACGCCAAAATACGAAGCTTCAAGAATTATGCAAATAAAATTTCTTTCCATACAAAATTGATGGATATTGAATGCGTAAATCAAATGACTAGTCAGTTTGAGTCGGCTAATACTTGGTTATCAGTTATCGCCCCATCACAAGTTTTTTTCTTGACGAGTTCCATCCCTTTGGTCCACTTTCGTAAAAGTTTTTCATAAATGGCTACGAAAATACCTACGCTTTTATTTTTTAGTTTACATTAAAGGGGTCTGTTAAATGAATAGACTTCATTCATAGATTTATAACAGGTTCTAGATTTTGCGCGTCGTACAATAGCGCATTAAAGACTTGGCACCGTCTGGCACACATGTGTAAGCTCCTATTTTCAACATCAGCCAGTGTATCATCAGCTTCCAAAATCGCCTTTAATTTGTCATTGTCGACCAAAGTCTTCGGACGACCGCGAGGTTTATTTTTCAGGTCGAAATTTCCAGAACGGAAGTGAGCAAACCAATAACAGGTGGTGCGTTGGTTTGTAGTGTTAGCTCCGCAAACGTCAATTGTAGTGCCGCGTTGATGCCACGACGGTACTCATATCATAATTACTCGAATTTTTAACGTATTTATGATGACGAAAAAGATTGAAATGCGATGAAAATGTTACACTAATCAATTAACAAATGACTACTTTTGGAAAAAGAATTCCATGTTTTTAAAATAAAATAATTTTGAAATTAGAATTCTTAGCCAAACAAAAAATATTTTGATTTGAAATGGCCAGTATTGCAGAAAGGCAATTTCATAGGTAAGGACCTATTATTAGTATGATAAATAATTGTCTATGTCTAATTAATGATTTTACTTACCGGATCATGAGCTTTCATATGCCTTTTGTGAGCAGTCTCGGACATGAACCATTTGTAGCAAACATCACAAGAGAACCTGCTGTCTTTGTATTCCCTGGAGTCTTTCCTCTCTTGCACTTTCTTAATCTGCTCCTCTTTGGACAAACACACAACCTTCACATCATGCAGTCTAGAGAACTCTATGAAATCTTCCTCAAATTTCTCGTTATATCTATTACATTTCTTCTTCGTAGTTTTTTTATCTCTTTTCTTCTTATTTATTACTTTATTAATCTTTTTACGTTTAACTTTTTTTTCTACTTGTAAAGCTTCGGTTTCTTTCTTAAATTCGTCAAAAGGTTCGGCTATTACATCGGTCTCTTCAACCATTTCGTGTTTCACACTAATTCCTATAATACTGTTATCCTGTATATCATCACTTAGTTCCTTAATTACAATATTTTCATCATTCCTTTCATCACAGTCATTAAGATCGTTTCCATCATCATAAATATCATATAAATAATTATAACTGTCTGTATTATCATTAAGAGTATAGATTTGAACATCGGCACATTCATTTTCGTTTACATCTATTTCTTTGGGTATACATTCTAACATTAAGTTTTTCGTTTTAGTTAATGGTATTGAATATTTATTTTTATCCGAACTGCTTGTAAAATTTGAGGAGACCTAGAAAAGAAAAATAACATTATTATCAACCTACTATTACGTCACTAAATAATTAAACACATAACATTTACCATATTCATTTATCGGAGGCACTAAAATGTAAACAAAACGCGCACCGAAAAGAGTTATCTCTTTTACATCATATTTGAGTTTGAGTTCATTGAATCATCAAGTGACTAGACTCAGTTTGAGTTGACTAATACCTAATATTTAGTATTACCCCATCACAAGACTTTTAAGCAGATATTTCACGGGAGTCAAAAGACAAAAGCCTAACCCCTGTCCAGATTCGCGTAGCGGCGCCGGCGGCGGCGTGACCTGCGGCGCGAAACTGGCCAGAACGTTAGTATTAGGTCCTTACATATGAAATTGCCGTTCAGTATCAAAAAAGTGAAACAAGTTTTTTTTAATGAAATTATTATTTAATCAATCGAAGTATGCGCCGTTGTTATCGATACACTTCCGCCATTTTATAGGCAGATAATTGATACCTTTGGAAAAAAATCCTGGGAGCGAGAGTCTATGAACTGTTTGAAGGCGGTTTTGACTGCCTCATCAGATTTGAAATTTTTTCCTTGTAAAAAGTTATCCGTATTTTGAAAAAAGTGGTAATCGGTTGGGGCAAGATCTGGAGAGTATGGTGGGTGACGCAGATCTTGCCCCAACCGATTACCACTTTTTTCAAAGGATAACTTTTGGCGGAAGTGTATCGATAACAACGGCGCGTACTTCGATTGATTAAATAATAATTTCATAAAAAAAAACTTGTTTCACTTTTTTGATACTGAACGGCAATTTCATATGTAAGGACCTAATATTGTAGCATTTAACGTTATTTTTGAGAACTTTGCATTACACGACTAAAAACATTACTTTTACGTATTTCTAATCTTATTTGTGCTACATTACAGTGTAGAAGTCGTTTTCTAAGTAAAATAAGATAATATAACGTAACTTTTTGCATGAAAATTGAACATTTTTGCAAAAGTAGGGTAATTTCTCGCCTGCAAAAAGTTAAGAAATTGATTTAAATTTCTTAACTTCGGTGGTACATTTTTCTGGCAGGTTTTTAGAAATGAAAAAATAAAATTAGTTCTCTTATGTTAATTTTGAGTATAGGTTACTGGCAACGAATTGTTCGGCGAGTATCGCGCGTCGCGCGAAGCTGTGGCCAGGCCCTAAGGGACGCAGCAGAGCAGCTTAGAGTACAAATAAAAAAATCTGGGAGGAATAGAGTACGCATAACCAAGTATAAGCACAAGTAGGTATGCACAATACCCCATGGACATTAACTATGTTACTAATAGAGTACGCATAACCAAGTAAGTATAAGCACAAGTAGGTATGCACAATACCTCATGGACATTAACTATGTTACTAAGTCCATGCAATGCCCCGATTCGTCACCACGCGCAAATTGCGCAATCAGTGTCAAAACCACAGAACATTTAAAAGAGGTTTTAAATGTTCTGTGGTCAAAACACTACGAAAGCGTTTTATATCTGCTTACGATTGGTACAAAGGGGCGAAGTGACACGCGTGCTCTATGCCTCCCAGGCGCAAGAGTAGCCGCGCTCACTCTAACGCATAGCTGCGTCCCTTACGCTTTTGACTTTTGATTACCGTGAAATACCTGCCTAATCATGACGACTACCACTATATTTGTTTGTTTACATTATAGGGATATTTTTTATGCATGCATATTACCTATCATGAATCGTCAAGTCAGACCACATGCGCTAGTGTAATCATTACATGTTTGCCCGTGCATGCATGCATGCCATGCAAAGCGGAGTATGTGTGGCACAACTTTAGTTTCCATGACTGTACATATTTACATGCATGCCGGACAATATACATTTTAATCATCGTGACTTTGTGACCATCCCTGTAACTAACATACCTATGAAAATAAATATCTTTATCTTTAAGACTGGTTAATATTTTTGCACATGGTTAAGCGCTCGTCATGCATAACCTAGATATGCGCGGTCGTCGGTTTCAATTTGCGTTTTTCGGCTTTGGTTAAGTCTGGCATAATTTTGCCTCACGTATGCGTTTTCCTCCAAGACCCAGTTTACACGACATGCATGTATGCTAGCATGTCATGCGTAACCGTGTTTGACCTGCTTAAGTTTACACGACATGCATGCATGCAATCATGTCATGCGTAACCGTGTGACCTATTTAAGTTGAGTACATCTTCATGCAACGAGTCCATAACGTCATTTTCGTATGCGTTATACGTTACGCATGCGGTGTGTCCTGTCTCATACAGTTCCATACATTACAATTCAGTGGTACGTGCACGCATACGCATCCGGTGTGCTGGAGCCTTTAGTATGGAAGTTTGATAAGAGATGGCGCAGATTGCAACGTATAAAGTATTTAGAGCCTGACCGGAACAATAAAAAACCTCGGCATATCATATTGCGGAAATTCAATGGAAATTGTTGCCATAAACAGCGCCTGATTAAGAGGTCTGACCGCCCTAGGCTAATTATGAGAACGCGCTCCCGCCAGGTGTGTTACCGACGGCCTAAAAAGTAGTAACAAAATGAGTAGAGTAGTAACATACTACCTATAAAAGTTTTCAGAGTGCCAAGTGCGAGTTTTTTACTCACACTCGCACTTGGCACTCTGAAATATAACTACAACGTAAACGTGCATTTAGTATGGAGACAATTTAGTTCAGCGAACTGTCCGCAGATGGCGTAGTTTCAATTCCATACAAAATCGCGTTTACGCTCTCGATATCGAGCGCGTTTACTTTGGTTGCAAAACTCGCACTCGGCACTCAGATCGATCTGCAAGCGAAACTTACGTTGTCCTTTAATCTGCATGACATTCCCATATTTTAAACTGACAGATCCCAGAATACACTTCTGTTATTGTTAAAAGAAAGAAAAGAGGCATCGTACAAGTTGAACATTATTACAAATGATTCATGATTTATTTGAAAATTATAGTAATAAAATAATTATATTATACAAAATGGGGACATATATGAGCTGTTAACAACAACATTATACAAAAGTCCTTTATAGCCCATAAACATAAAAATATACAAGTGGCGCCCCCAGAGCAGGTTTTTAATTTTTCTGGTCAGGGTTTAAAACATATAAAGTTTTACAACATACATTGCAGGTTATGGGATAGAAAAGAATGGAGATCGGACAATAAATAAATGTACTGAAGGATTTAAACCCAACAAGCATGGGTAAACTTAGTTGACTTAACAGCTAGTGAACACTGGCAACACAGATAAAATGGCTGAAAGGACTTGGAACCAGGCCAGAAAAAAATAGTAAAAAAAAAACAGTAAAGTTTCCGGTTTCAGGGAACAAGCATTACTTTCCATTTCCAATATCAAGACCGATCCTGCGTATTTTTCCATCAAGTAATATAGACATCGACACAACAGAGTGACAATTCGTCACCAATGGCATTTGCAACATGGCAACATGAAAGACAGTGATTGGTAAAAAACTTTAGGTAGGTTCGCGCCACCAAACAAGTCCAGCAATTAACACGGGCCAGGAGCTCTATTTCTCAAACGTTCGTGTCGCTAAGATCGCTCCATTTCTACTGATTTACGCTCGTCTAACGAAAAACGGCATTTTTGGATCGTTCGATTGCAACGAGTGGTCACAAGCACTCGTTGCAGCAAGCGAGTGACAGATTAAACGCCAAGCAATAACGTCTATATTCCAACAATGACGTTCTTAGGATCACACACACAGAGACACCCCCGACATGAAAGAGACGCCTATACGATCGACACGGGAGTGTGACAGCGACAATCCGCAAAGAGTGAGCGACCATAGATTTACGTTCCGTTTTAGTTTCGGAAACTACCGGTTATTGTTTTATCTGCGTAAAATGAACAAAACACCGTATCGAAGACGAGTGACTCAGCAATACGGAAAAACGGCGTCCTTCGACTTGGAAGTCGACTATGACTTATGTCGCATACGCCTACTACGCCAACATATACGAACGCTTGAGAAATAGAGCTCCTGGCCACAGCTTCGCGCGACCAGCGGCGCGAACTGCGAAGAAACCGGAGGCGCGAACGGCGGTGCGGTGGTAGGCCACAGGTCGCAGCGAATTCGCTCTACAGATCGTTCACCGTAAGTTGCCCCCCTCGCCTGCCATATTGGTACTAGTGTACGGCCTGTAGACGCGATGCCGCATACACCCAGCGCCGCCGCCGCCGCGCGCCCCTCCCACCCCCTTCGCTATTCGCTCGATGCTCGTCTCGCCCCCGCCACCGCTGCCGCGACTAGCTGTGGCCTGCTTCATACAATTGCCTACGTTTGTTTCCATCGCTCTTCGCTTCGCTGGCCAGGGGGTAGCACTTTCAATATGGCGGAGTTATCATTTTTAGTTCCCAATTTTGCCGCTGGACTTCTCTGGTGGCGCGGACTCTATGGTTTTACCATTTTGAACCAATCACGTGCCGTTATCCACAACAACAGAACTGGAAGCTCGGTCATACGACCACAGTGGACACAGATTTAGGTTTAGCACTTTATAGGATACTAGTTTTCCGCCCCACGGCTCCGCCCGCGTTAACAGTTTTTCCCGTAGGAATGAGGTGTTTACTCGCGGTAAAAAGTAGCCTATGTGTTATTCTGATGTATAAGCTAGATTACTGTAAACGTTCATTAAAATCCATTCAGTAGTTTTTGCGTGAAAGAACAAAAATACATCCACCATACTCACAAACTTTTGCGTTCATAATATTAATAGGATGTCGTGAACTTAGCCACCTTGACATTATATATTTTAATAGGTATAATTATAGCTTTACGTCCCGCGGGCCCGCCGCCGATTTCCGCCTTTTTCCGCCGATTTCCCGTCTGATAAGGAATTTTCCGCCTTTTGAGGACTTGTGTCTGGAATGTCTGGATGTTGTATATGTATTTATCATATTACTAGCGACCCGCCCCGGCTCCGCACGGGAAAATGGTTATTGTGGGTTATCCTTCAGTATATTATGCATGTATTATACATATAAACCTTCCTCTTGAATCACTCTATCTATTAAAAAAAACCGCATCAAAATCCGTTGCGTAGGTTTAAAGATTTAAGCGTACAAAGGGACATAGGGACATAGGGACATAGGGACATAGGGACATAGGGACGGAGAAAGCGACTTTATTTTATACTATGTAGTGATATCATTCATCATACTTCATACTATTATTATAAAGAGGAAAGATTTGTATTTATGTGTGTGTGTGTATTTGTAATAAATAAACTAAAAAAGTCAAAAACTACTGAACCGATTTCAAAAATTATTTCACCATTGGAAAGCTACACCCTGAGTGACATAGGCTACTTTTTACCACGGGTAATGCCTCATCCCCACGGGAAAAACTATAAGCGCGAGCGGAGACGCAGCGGAAAGCTAGTCTACCCATAAATGTACGAGTATATCAGCTTTTTGCCACCTATGGTACAGTACGCGCCAAACTTCTAGTCCGCTCTGAACTTAGTACTATTATTTTCTTCTGTGCTCTGAACACAGCACGATTCCTGTCGCAGTAGTAGGGTTATTTTTTAATCAGTGCACAAATTTTAGGTAGGCATAGATTAAAGAAAATAAAAAATCTTGTATATTTTTATTTTATCACGTTTCATACAAACAAATCGAAATATCGCCATTTTATGCATAAAATTGGTATCAAATTTTGTATGGGAAGAAATTTAATACGCGTAAATTTTCTTGATACTTCGTATAAAAACTCATTGGCATAATTAATTGGACACGTATACTGGCGTTTTTTTTTAAATTCGTTCCCTAAACGGGTTAAAAATAGTGTCATAAATTGAAAAAAAAAAGAAAACAAATTTTTTTTTGGCTCATGTGATCTATTAACGATACTGACTGTGTACCTATAACACGGGCGCAGCATCACTATCACTACATAGTATAAAATAAAGTCGCTTTCTCCGTCCCTATGTCCCTATGTCCCTTTGTACGCTTAAATCTTTAAAACTACGCAACGGATTTTGATGCGGTTTTTTTTAATAGATAGAGTGATTCAAGAGGAAGGTTTATATGTATAATACATGCATAATATACTGAAGGATAACCCACAATAACCATTTTCCCGTGCGGAGCCGGGGCGGGTCGCTAGTTATAAAATAAATTAAACTCACAGAAACTGCACTTCACTATTTATTTCACGTAATCTCAACTGTACATCACATTAAAAACCCGATACGTTTTAAAATTCCCGAAAGGATAATTCCTGGAGCGTTTTACATCAGCTCCAGGGAAGAATCAAGTTACAACTGACTTTTTTTCGAACAAACATGCGGCCAGTACCAAAAGTGAAGGAGACGGCATGACCTATGCCACAGTACACAAAATATGTGCACTGATCAAAAAGTAACCCTGGAGCTCTATTTCTCAAACGTTCGTGTCACTAAGATCGCTCGATTTCTACTGATTTACGCTCGTCTGACGAAAAACGTCATTTTTGGATCGTTCGATTGCAACAAGTGGTTACAAGCACTCGTTGCAGCAAGCGAGTGATAGATTAAACGCCAAGCAATAACGTCTATATTCCAACAATGACGTTCTCGCTCGATTGACATTAGGATCACACACACCAGAGACACCCCCGCCATGAAAGAGACGCCTATACGATCGACACGGGAGTGTAAGCGAAAGCGACAATCCGCAAACCATAGATTTATGTTCCGTTTTAGTTTCGGAAAGTACCGGTTTTTGTTTTATCTGCGTAAAATGAACAAAACACCATATCGAAGACGAGTGACTCAGAAATACGGAAAAACAGCTTCCTTCGACTTGGAAGTCGACTGTGACTTATGTCGCATACGCCTACGCTAAGTCATACGAACGTTTGAGAAATAGAGCTCTATAGGTAGGATATAGGTAGGAAGGCGGGATTTATTTCTGTGTCCACTAGGTCATGAATCCAGGTTTCAGTATAGTTCGTACCGCAGCAGTTCGGGCCAGCGGTGGTCTAAGTGTGGGCGTGGGCGTGGGCGGGACGCACGGGCCTGTCCGCACCGTAGGTCAACATGTACGCGCGTTGGTACCTAATGAACTCTGACATATACCGCTGCGGGACAAACATAACGCTTCTATAATGAATTACCAGACAATTCTGCCGTGGCCGCTAAAATCTCTAAATTTAAGTTGTTGGTCTCTTTCATTCATATGGGAATCGAAAAGGATGTGAGATGAATAAATGATGTTTAAAATAAGCAGCGCAGCTGTCAAATTCAGCTTAATTTAGACGGGAGGTTTTTAAATGCTTGCAAAACTACGCGTAAAATCCATGTTTGACGTCTCTAAATGTAGGTAGGCACTTGGCAATCACCTGTCCCTTTTCGTTCTTAACAACGTGAAACAGCTTAGGGACATATGATTTTTTTAAATTTAAATTAGAGCGTAATATGTGTAGAATCGGGCCCAATATTATAAAACCTGATCGCAAATTTAAAAGTAAAACTTTTAATATTCTATGTTCTAAAGGTTATTACAAGACTGAAAATTACCTAAATGATAAAGTGATCATTTACGCCGAGGCAACAAGGTGGAACCGAGCCACATGCTACGTTATTGATAAACAAATTACAGCAATTCTATGAAAATTATCTAACCACAATGTTACCTTGGGCTAAAATAGGCTGCCGCATATGCATGCAGCATATGCCGCAAAATATGCCGTAGCTTTTTGTTAGTTGGCTATGAGCGGTTTGGCACTACAGTTCGCCAAGGATTTAAAATAATCAAAATAAGCATGTCTTCGGGCGCTGCATTCAGATTACGTTAGTAACTATTTATTAATCTGTGATTCAGATCCTAGTCGGTCTGTAGCCAAGTGCGTAGATCTTCCGTAGACTACTGCTACGGCGTAGCAATTACGTAGCAGGAGCTACGAAATGTAATATTACATATTACAGTGCCACCAACGATCGAAAAGGGTTGCTACTCCTACTACTGGCTGTTAGGTACTTACTCTTATATCGACTGACAACGTCATTGGACGTTTTCAAAATGGCGTCAATAGTTCCGCTTTTGGCCGTTCTACAGATAAGTTGGTGGCACACTGAACGTGGTATAACTGGTTATAATACAGTCCGTGGCGGATCTAAATGAGCGTCGCCTCGGGCGCTGAGAGCTATACAAGAGAATGGCACGCAAGGCGTTAGTTCCGACGGATTCCGCCACAGCACACGTTGCCGCTAAAATTACGCCCGACCGAAGTTTGGCCGTACGCTATAGGTACCTACGCAACGTAATTTCGGCATTAGGTGCATCCACAGTCCACACCGGCCGGCACCGCATCGTATCGAAACCGATTTTACAATTTTTAAACTAAATTAAACCATGTATACAGTATTTAAAGTCTATATTACCAAGTCACGCACAGCAGTCACGCACGGCTCCGTTCGGGTACCGCCGCGTGCGCTCGAAGCATGCGAAGGTGTTGCCTGGTGTGACCAAATTTAGCAGAATTTATATTTATAAGACTTGTATACGTCAAGAAGACGTCAACACTCCAGACTCACAGGCGCAGAGATGAATAGATACGTTCGCAAGCGAGACACCGCCGCCGCCGGCTCCGTTCGTGCCGGTGTGGATGCACCTATGTGTCGTCAGTGATTCAAATAGCAGCGCAGGCGTAATCATGCCGACTTCGATCGGGTGCCTTCGGAGTTCGGCATAGTGTTTAGGTACTAAGAAAAAATAGTGTGGAGGCAAAGGGAAGATTTTCCTTGGGGCGTGGTGGTGAGCCCGGGGTATGCGGGCCAACTGTACTTCGTCTAATTTCTATTTATTCAATGTTTTGCGAAATCTCTGATAGCGCGTTTTAGGCCTCGGCTTCTAATTGGTCGCTCTTCTAACGACGTATGTGACGTAGGTATTGTTTAGAAGTTGTTCAGTTTGGAAAAATGCTACAAAACATCCTTGTTTAAACTAGCCAGTGTATTGTGCTTGTTTTGTAAGTGACATTGATTAGATTCTGTAATAATTATTGGGACATTGCTAAATTAATTAATTTTCGACATATTTTTAATGTATTCAATTGCTATTTTTATTTCCTTGACATTGTTTGTAATTAATTTTCGTCAAACTGTTAATGTACTCGTACATATGCAATAACTAAATTAATTTATTTGACATTGTTTGTTACGTTTATTATTTATTATATTTGATGTTTTTATATTTTCATTATAGACTTGGGTTGATACCTGTAATGATAATGTATTTCAATCTTTTAATGAATTAATAAATTGAAATTGAAATAGACTAGTAACTGCATCGGGTGCTATCTGCCAGCAGTGTTAAGTTTATGTAGCGGTATTTGAATAGAATAGAATAGAACAGAATAAAATTTCATTTTCATTTTTTTTCATTTCATTTTTTTTTTATTGCAGTGTCTGACGCGTGCTACACTAGAATAACTTACCATGCGGATCATAGTTATGGTGTTAGGCGACGTAGAGCCATCTGGCAGGTCCCCGGTCCGGATTACCTTAACGACAAAATAAATTAATTATTATTAGCTTCACTTGTAACTAACTATGTATGTAAGAAAATCTTGGAATCTTAATTTGACCCACCTCCCGGTCTTCGATTAGGATGAAATTTTCTGAGTTCTGATGACAATACATGACTAGTATTGACTAGCTAAGAAACGTCATTACAAATCCAATATGGCGGCCTCCCCAAGATGGCGGACTGGCTGTTTGAAATCCACTCCCATGATATAGATATCAAATAAAAGGGTTTGCTGTCAGGAATACAAAAAAAATAGTCACGTGACTTAAATCCAATATGGCGGACAGGCTATTTGAAATGCACCCCCATGATATGGGTATCAAATAAAAGGGTTTGCTGTCAAGAATACGAAAAAAATAGTCAAGTGACTTGTATTTTTTAGTGCGTGCTAAAAGCGTGTTTTTTAGTTCTTTATTATAACTTATTTATTCCTCTTGATACGACACGACGACTTTGTCAGAAACATCATTGAAGGAAAGATAGAAGGGAAAAGGAAGAGAGGACGACCTAGAAGGACATATATGGACCAAATTAAGGAAGGAATAGATGTCGTGTCGTATCAGGAGATCAAAAAGAGGACGAAAGACAGAACAGAGTGGCGTAGACTCCACCGACAAGAGCGAGGCTCTTAAATATGAAGAAGAAGAAGAATTCCTCTGGTCGGGCTTTGTTTGCTCTTACCATGCACGCTCTGTTACGGAATAGCATCATGGTCCGTCGGCACCTGGATCGGAACTGCTGGAAGCGGATGATCTGAGCGCGGCAGTAGAAGCACACCCCTTGCGGGAGACCATCGCTCGGAGCCACCTGCAACAACCAAAGCGGAACGGTAATAATAATAAGTTTATTGAACAAAAGATACAAGTTTACATATTGTTTATGCTACATTACAGATAGGTACAAGAAATTAACAAAATAAATAAAAGAAACTTTATTCACCCGTAAAGTAAAAAACTTAGGTACATAATTATGTAGGATACAAAAGGGATACCCTGTTCCTTAAATTAAGATGATATCTTGTATTTTAAGGAACAGTGTTCGACCGTGGCTTGACTTTATATAAGTACCTTGTTTATAACAGAAAAAAGAATAAATTATACCTGATCATCAATCGCAAGAGTGTGAGTGAGTGCAAACGTGATTGTTAGAGTGCGTGCTATAATAAATAATTATTGTGAGTGTGTGCAATTGTGTATCTTTATGTGATGGTTTTCAAGAGCAATTCAGTTTGTGTGTAATCTAAGGTGTTCAGCCAACTCGTTACAGCCCTTATAACTTCATTTTTGTTTTTGTTTTAATCTATACTAATATTATAAAGAGGAATGGTTTGATTGTTTGTTTGTTTGCATCGAATAGGCTCTGAAACTACGGAACCGATTTCAAAAATTCTTTCACTGTTGGGAAGCTACATGATCCCTGAGTAACATAGACTATACTTTATTTTAAAAAAAATTAGGGTTCCTTACTATCTATTCCTAATAATTGAATGGGCTCCGAATGTACTGAACCGATTTTGGTGAAACTTGGCACAAAGTTGGAATAGACCTTAGGAAAAAACATAGGCTATAATTTACCGCGGGACAATTTCTCATTCCCACGGGAAAAATAGTTAAAGCGGGCGGAGTTGGCACAAAGATAGAATAGACCTTGCGGAAGAACTTAGGCTAACTTTTACCACGGGAAAATTCCTCATTCCCACGGGAAAAACTATTAACGCGGGCAGAGCCGCGGCGGGAAGCTAGTAACCTAATAACCGAGGTCACAAGTAAATAATAAGAATAATTCTTTATTGCGTTAACTACAATGTTACCTTACAATTTAGGGGTGACACCTCCCTTTAATTAAGCTAAGCATGCCTGTGTTAGGAGGTGACAAGTCACAACAACCAAGTTCTTTTGGATAACTGTTGATGCCAATCTAACTTGGAAATATCACGTGTATGAGGTGTGCGCAAAAATAAACAGGTTTACATATGCCCAAAAAACGGGTGCCCCTTAAATTGCATAACATAAATATAAAAATAACAAAAAAAACCTATTATGGAAATCCGTAACAGACTTGCCATAACTTATAATATAACAATAAGAATCCATAATTTAATAATACATAACATTATTTAGCATAATTTATTAAAATCCCTAATTCTATTATCAATAATTTGTAATGTATAACTTTAAAAATCATACATATAATTTTATGTTAGTGGCTATTATTTATTTTTAACCTTTAGTGTAGTGAAAATGAATGCAAGAAAAAGAAATGTGAAGTAAAAGAATGGTAAAAGATATGATTATTTAGAAGACGGCTGTCCATGAGAATAAGATTGCTTTAGTGGCTATTCATTTAATTTCTGTTATTAAAATACATTGTATAACAATACATATTTAAAAATATATATTTTTTCAAATTCAAAAGCTGCGACGCTTGTAGTTTCTTCGGCGAGCTTTTCTCCACAAAAGACTGCACATTTTGCTATGAACTCGCCACTAAATGAAACTTTATTTGAATTAACTATGTGATGTACATGTCTATAAATGATTTGATTTGATAAAATCAGCATTTAATTACAAAACTATAATTTAGAATGAAATAGTATATATATAAACCAAGGGAAAACTAAAATATTTTGCAATTTGGGACCAAGGCCTGCGCGCTGTTACGGAGAACATCATCATCGTGAAGGAGACGTCGCCTGAGGGGCTCTGTCTCTATTACTTTGACACAAGCTCGCACGCCCCTCCCACCCCGCTACTCACTCAAGGAGACGTCGCCTGAGGGGCTCTGTCTCTATTACTTTGACACAAGCTCGCACGCCCCTCCCACCCCGCTACTCACTCAAGGAGACGTCGCCTGAGGGGCTCTGTCTCTATTACTTTGACACAAGCTCGCACGCCCTTCCCACCCCGCTGCTCACTCAAGGAGACGTCGCCTGAGGGGCTCTGTCTCTATTACTTTGACACAAGCTCGCACGCCCTTCCCACCCCGCTACTCACTCAAGGAGACGTCGCCTGAGGGGCTCTGTCTCTATTACTTTGACACAAGCTCGCACGCCCCTCCCACCCCGCTACTCACTCAATTCTCGTCATGCCACAGTTTGTTGTGAACTGTGGTCAGGGGGTAAGCCCTTGCTCCAGATACTGCTACGGTAATTTTTTGAGATTTTGTGAACCAGCATTTTATGCAATTATACTTCACTTATGATCAACCTACCTAAACATTAAAAAAACAGTTTTTGAATATTTTAAGGAGCCTATATGTAGAAGAAAATGCAGCATACCAATCGCTTATAATAGAATTTACTTTACTTGAATAAATAGTTCTTGAGTAATATTTGTGTATCTTTACCTTAATCTATCTCTGGCTTACGAAAAACGTTGTTTGACTCATTTATTAAGAACTAGCTTCCCGCCGCGGCTCCGCCCGCGTTAATAGTTTTTCCCGTGGGAATTAGGCATTTTCCCGCGGTAAAAGGTAGCCTATGTTACTCAGGGTGAACGTGGTCAGAGAGTCAACTTCGAATGGTGAATTTTTATTTTTGAAATCGGTTCAGTAGTTTTTGAGAATATTCATTACAAACATACACATACACACACACACAAAAATACAAATCTTTCCTCTTTACAAATATAATCGCGTGGGCAGTAAATCTTATGAGTTAGGTACTTACCGGTTCCCCAGCTATCTTGGCGTATATCCCAGCAAGTCCACTTTCGTGGATATTGTACAGTTTCACGTCAGTCGCCAGACAAGCTCGGCACGTTAGGGGGCCCCAGCCACTCATTTTGGGTAAATTCAGCCTACTTTTATTACAGCCGATACAACTTACTTACACAGTAAAAAACTTCGTAATCGTAACTAAAAAAATCACCGCACAAGTAAAATATTATTGATCGGTTGATCCACAGACAGTAAGTAGGTACCTAGGTAGGTATTATTCCACAGCACAGAACACTAGTTTTACTATTAGTCCACAGAGACCAAGGAACAATATTACACCAGAGACTCTCTTCTCTTTCTTTTCTGTGGAATACCTACCTACCTGTCAGACGTAGGGATCCGCAAAAAGTATCGATACCTGAGTAGTATCGATACTTTCGTTGCGATACCTAGTATTTTTGTACTCGATACATTTAATCCGATACTTTACTAGGGGCGCGATCAGTCGCTTCGTTCGAGTGCACTCGAGCGCGCTCTGGCGCGCGCTCTAACCGTTCCGTGGCTCGGTGAAATTTTACCCTGTGAAATTTTTTTTTTTTTTTTTTTTTTTTATGGCTTCACGTCCATGAGACGTATTTTGCCAGTGTCAGTGTAGAGACTCGACATACACACGAACGAGAAGTGTTCGGAACACAGAATTTTGAAGGTTTCAGGTAGGGATCCACGGGGAGCACCTAAAACAACACATAAAACAGTTATGTTATGGACGCCACAACACAATAAATAAACAAAAATATTAATTGGGAAAGGAGGGGTAGTTAAGAAAAAAATAAATAAATAAAAAAAGAAAAATATATGAAGATACATATTTTGATACAATAAATATGATAGACTA
Organism: Teleiodes luculella; assembly: GCA_948473455.1. Taxonomy (NCBI): domain Eukaryota; kingdom Metazoa; phylum Arthropoda; class Insecta; order Lepidoptera; family Gelechiidae; genus Teleiodes; species Teleiodes luculella. The sequence goes on along the minus strand of OX419609.1, from coordinate 7,342,527 downwards.
AATAATATATTATACATAGGAGTGCATACATAGATTCATAATCTGATATTGTGGGTTTGGATATATTTAATTAGATGAAGGACAAGAGGAGAGTGTACAAGAGAGAGAATATATTGGAAATTAATAGGGCGGGGAATATCTTTTGGAAGAACTTCATATAAAGAAAAAGATAATTTTGGACAGTTGAAAAATATATGATCAGGAGTACCTTCGTCTAACCCACATTCGCAAAGAGAATGGTCCCGAACCCTGATTTTATTAAGGAAGACCGGAGTACAAGCATGACCAAGGCGTAAACGGCAAATAGTAGAGGTGGTTTGCTTACTGCCTGAGCGATAGCGGAAAAACCATGGTTTGCTAGGAATCAACGGTTGAGTACAACCATAATAACGGCCTTTATGAAGTCTGGAAGAATCCCAGAGCTCCTGCCAAGAATTTCTCATATCAGATTGAGCTAAAGATAAAAGGTCTGAGAAGTAATTATTAGAAAGGCTCCGAGAACCCGATGTAATAGCATCTTTTGCCCATGAGTCAGCACGTTCATTACCTACAATGCCTACGTGACCAGGGATCCAAGCTAGAACAATTTCGAGATCTTTTTCTTTGCTTTTTAACAAAAGTTCTTTAATTTTAAGAATCAATGGGTTTATATGTTTCATTTTAAAAGGATTGCCAATAATTGCTTGCAAACAGCTTTTGCTATCAGAAAATATTATGGTTTTAGAGATGTTATGAGATTCAGCATATGAAATAGCTTCGAGCAGAGCAGCAGCTTCACCAGAAAAAATCGAGAATTGAGGAGGACATTTACAATTTAAAACTATACCATATTTAGGGATCCAGACTGCTGAGCCAACACAAAGATCAGGCGATGATTTAGAAGCATCTGTAAACATGCTTAGCCAGTCTTTCCAATTATCCATCAGAGCATTGAACTTATGATTAGCTTCAGAGTCTTCTCCAGAAATACCAAAATTTAATATAACACTTGGAGAGTAAACAAGAGCTTTATAATTTGTTGTAAAAAGAGGGTTAATATTACTTTGAAAAATAGGGTTAGTTAAATCTTTCGCTTTAAGATAACTCTTGATATATCTTGGTGATTCTTTGTGAAACCAAAAACGATTAGAAGAAATTTCAGTAGATAAAGATTCTAAACGGGGGAGAAGAAGGTGATTAGACATTGACATCACTTTGTAAATGAATCGGTCGGCTAGAAGTTGTCTGCGGAGAAAAGGGGGAGGATCTACACACTCTACTTGCAAAGCGTTCTTTGGCGAGGATTTCATAGCGCCTATGACAATGCGAAGACATTTCGCTTGGATAAGGTCGATTTGTTTTAAACTAGTTTTGTTACATGGCTCTAAAATAATGGAACCATAGTCGATCTGGCTACGAATCAACGCATTATACAAAAGTTTTTGACAATAGGGGTGAGAACCCCACCAGACTCCAGAAAGAGCCCGAAGAACATTAATACTCTTCTCACATTTCCCGACGATATAAGTGAGATGGTCGGTGCCTGACAATTTAGAGTCGAGTACAACTCCAAGAAATTTAGCTGAATTGTTAACAGGTATGGGTTCATTGTCATATAAAATATCAGCCACAGAATCTGCAAAACCATTTCTTCTTCTTGTAAAAACCACCACGTTGCTTTTGGAGGGGGAAAGGGACAGACCATGTTCATTTAGCCAATCTCCCAGATAACTTAAAGCTTCATTAAGACGAGAAGAGGCGGAGTCAACTTCAGAGTCTGAACAATATAAAGTGATGTCATCGGCATACTGTAGGATGTTACAAAAAGGAGAAACGGATTGTTCAAGGTCAAAGGTATATATGCTGTACAGAAGGGGACTGAGTACAGACCCCTGGGGGATACCATGCCATAAAGTTCTGGGGGACATAAAGGTATTGCCAGAGCGGATTCTAATTGTTCTTCCCATGAAAAGGCCACATATGAAGTGAACAATCCTTGCAGGAATACTCAGCTGAAGCATCTTGGCTCTGAGCACAGGAAGGAGGACACTGTCATATGCTGCTGAAACATCTAAGAAACAACCAATAAGGGTTTCGTTTTTGGAGAGTGCGAAACGAATATCAGAAACGAGAGTAGTCAAACTATCCAAAGTGCCTCTACCTTTGCGAAACCCAAATTGACTATTTGCAAGGATACCTTTGTTTTCCACGAACCACTCCAGTCTGTTTTTAACGAGGAGTTCAAGAATCTTTCCTACTGTGATGGATAGAGCAATTGGACGGTAGGAGCTAGCGTCGGAAGGGTCTTTACCAGGTTTTAAAATGGGGATCACTATTTGATTTTTCCATGATTCAGGAATCTCACCAGAAATGAAAATGATATTAAGAAGATGTAAAAGATTCTGACGGCCGAAGGAACTAAGTTTGGCATAAAAGCAGTAAGGGATACCATCGGCTCCAGGTGAAGAATTTCGGAGGTTATCAAGGACTATATTTAATTCAGAAATTGAAAAAGGCTCGTCAAAAGAATTAAAGGAAAAAGGAGCGGGCGCAGGAGACAGACAGATATTTTCAGGGACTGATGGTGGAGCTAATCTGTCGGCAAAATCTTCCAACCAAGATGAAAAATCACAAGAAGCCACAGGGTCTGGTTTAAGGGAACCTCTAAATCTTTTAATATTTTTCCAAACCAAGGAAGCTGGAGTTTTAGGGGATAAGCTCTCACAAAACCCTTTCCATCCATCGCGCTTTTTTTTATTTAAGGTACGTTTAGTCTTGGCTGCAATGTTTTGATAGGCCAAAAAATTTTCTGTTGTTGAAGAAATATTAAACATACGCTCCGCGTTATTCCTCTCTTTAACGATATTGGTACAGTCGGCGTCCCACCAAGGAGGTGAACAGATATTAGGGCCACGACATTTTTTCTTAGGGATGTAGATGTTAGCAGCTTCCAAAATAGTATCTATAAAGGGAGTATATACTCGGAACAGATCAGTAATATTTAAAAAATCTAAATTAGAGAGTTTGGAATCTACATGTGAAGAGTAACTAGGCCAATCAGCTTCTTTAATTTTATGTTTTAAAAGGGGTTCAGGAGAACTGAAGGGGATGGTGGTTAGTGGTTTAGAAATTATAATGGAAAAGTGGTCACTACCAAAGGTAGTTTTCAGAACTTTCCAAGAGAGAAGTGATGAAAGATGCGGTGAACATGCAGTTAAGTCCACAGCTGAACGTGGATCTTGACCCGGGTGAACACGTCGTGTAGGGGAACCGTCATTTAACACACAAACATTAATGTCATTGAAAAGATCTAAGAGTAAAAATGAAAATTGGTCGGAGTGGGCTGAACCCCAAGAAATATTATGACAATTGAAATCTCCCATGATGATGAGAGGAGGGGGGACAGAAAAGAGGATGGTTGAGAGATCTGGAATTAGCCTAGCATGAGGGTGGGGAATGTATATTGATATGAAGTTAATATCCATAACTCTGGCAGCAACGGCATTAATTTCCTCAGAGTGAGGGGGGAGAGGGATTTGAGAAAAAGGAAAACATCTTTTAATCAACAGGGCTGATCCACCACATCCGTCGCTACGGTCATCTCGAAGGCATGAAAAGCCAGGAACCCTGAAGCGGGAACCTGGCCTAAACCAGGTCTCCGAGATGGCAGCTACAGAGATTGAATGTCTATTAATTAAATAAATTAAATCCGATTTTTTGGGACACAAGCTTCTACTGTTCCATTGAAGGAATTGGGTCAGGGAGGGACTGGGAGATGGAAGAGGCATTAAGAGATGCTAACTGTTCACGTAGTTTGAACATGGTTGGGGCAACGTCGTTCGGTAAAACATCACTCCATTTAGAAATGATGTTACTTAAAACCTTAAATAAGAGCTCTAAGAAGTTTTCATTCTGAGAGGAGGGGAAAGTTGAATTTAAAGTTAAAGCGCAGCCATTATCAAGTTGGGAAGAAGGGGTTCTAGTAATGTTTTGGTGTGCTTGATAGTCATAACCACTAGAAAGGGGAGAAAGGGGTCTAGGGGGACGAAGAATGGTTTTACGGTATGATCTGGAAGTAGTGGGGAGCTGCAGTGGGGATTGAACAGGAGAATTAGGCAGAGGAACTGTAGTGAAGCCAGAATTAGTGGACTTTACTACATCGGAGTAGGGCCTGCGGACAGGTGCAAAACGGGCAGCAGCTTCCATGTATGATATACTTTCCGTGGACATTACTAATTTGATTGATTTCTGTCTAGCAAATTCAGGGCAGCTGCGGTCCGTTGCAAAATGTCTCCCAGAGCAAAACAAACATGTAGCCTGATCAGGAACCACATTACATTCAGAGCCCAAATGGCTTTTAGAGCACCTGAAGCAGCAAGCGTTGGAGCGGCATTTAGCCATAACATGGCCAAACCTTAGACACTTATGACATTGGATTGTGGGTAATTGGTATATTTCAACAATAGGCTATTTGACAATGCGAAAAATAAAGTGTTAATTACTGTAATCAGTATGTAATGTAAGTTTAAAAATGGATATTTACTATGGGAAGTTGAAAAGAATAATTAATTTATGTAAAAATCCGTAAATAAAAATGAATTTTTTTTGGCGTTTGTCACGTGACTCAAAACGCTCCTGTTTGGTCGGGTATAGGACATATGTCACTAGCCAGTAAACATCGTTTTCTACTTAAGCAACTTGTAGTAGTAGTACTGGCTAGTGACGTCGCCGATGCCATTGCGACGCCATATTGTCAAAGTAGCGTTTTGGCGCGCTACTTAAATATTGAATTTTTATTTTGATATTTTTCAGGAAATATGTACCAGAATTAAAAAATACAACTATTACTGGGATCCACAAACTCTACTGAATAAAAAAAAAAATATTTTAAAAACCAGTCAAATAGCCTATTAAGGAGGAGAAAAAGGCATATATTTTTTTCGGGAGATGTTGACCCTCAAAAGTGAGGACAACTGTCTCGGATGGAACCCATGTTGGAGAACCATCTTTAAATATTTTCCGATGTAGTCGGCGAGCTTTCAAGATTCTTCCAGGACCATCCACTAGACCAGTGGCATCAACAAATTCTTCCATAGACCACTCCACAGGAACGCCGCGGACCAATCCCATACGTGAAATATTGTACGAAGGCACTGAGGCTACAAGTTTGTGGTGAGAGAGTAATTGGGATTGATTGGTCATAAAAGAGTTTGCGTCAGAAGCAGTTTTAAATTCAACAGCTATGCGGTTACGTCCCATAGAACGAATACCATCCTTGGTGATGTTTGTTACTTTATTTTTGTATAAAAGTAATCCGATTTTAAGGGGCTTTAAAGAAATACCTGAGTTAGGTGACTCTTGCGTTCGCGAGATATGGACGACGAAGGGACCCCTGTCATCCTCTCCATACAGGCGAGTGTCGTCAAGCGATGGATGGATATAATTATGAGCAATGGATGCTGATTCTGTCTCTGGCTTTTGGACTCTCTTTTTTGCTTGATTTTCGCTATGTGAAGCGGCCAAGCGCTTACGCGTTTCGACAGAATCAACATCCATAACCTCCAAATTAACATCATCGTAATATCCACCTCCAGGGTCGGGAGGTCTCCCGTTACCCTCCATAATTCAAAATATATAGACAAACCTTTTATAAACAACAGTTAAAAACCACCACCAACACAAAATAATAAACAACAGGCGAATTATTTAGGGAAAAGCCAAAATCTCGAACAGACTCACTCGGCGCGCTTCTGTCAAGTCCCTGTGAAATTTTACTCGGTGAAATTTTACCCTGACAGCTGTCAGAGCGTCGTTTCACCCGTTCCGTGGCTCAGAGCGAAACAACCAAACAACCGTCTAATGAGATGGTTAATTTTTACTCTGACAGCTATTTGACGTTTAAAGCTTGCAATTTATGTCAAAATCAAAAGACTCAAAAAGCCCGCCATTTTGTTTCGTAGTTACTTTAGAATAATTTTGTTAAATTTGTATATCACAGACGTCTAATACGTTTGTAATGTATATAAAAGTAGAAAAAAATTGAGACAGGAGAAGAATTTTCTCTCGTTAAATATTTGAGGTTATAAAAACAACTCGATCGTTCAGTGGCTCGGTTGCAACTCAAACGGGTTAAAATTTAACCAAACAACTACGCTCGAAGCGACTGAACGTACTCTAGGTATCGACACTTTGTAACCTACTCGATACTCTTTAACCTTCCCTATATTGTGCAGCGAAAAAAAATGAGTACCTCTCTTTCTGACATATTTCATGTACTAGCATCGTCCCTCTCGGACGAGTTCTAAATGTCTTCGTAGATAGCGCCAAAAATCTTTCACTTTTTTACGATTGACAGATTAGTGAGTGACAAAACAATGCTGGCGCGTTCTGTTTAACGCAAAGTAACTAGTAGTTTTTGTTTGATTTATTTTAAACGGTAAATGATTAAAAATTGTTGATTTTTCACACAGTATTTTAGTTATTATGTGGTCACAGATCTGTTGTTTAGTTTATTAATTAAAATAATGTTAAATAATACGGTTTTTGAGATTTTTATAACACATTTTCAGAGATGATGAAAAAGTACTCGATACCAAGTAGTATCGATACTTTTGATTCGATACTTGGTATCGAGTAGGTATCGATACTTTTGAAAATTTGCGGATCCCTAGTCAGACGCCGGCCGACGCCAGCAGCGGATTTTTTTTATTTTTTTTTAGTTTATTTCTCCCTTATGGGAAAGGCAAAGGGATCTAAGCCCATACAGCCTAGTCTTTAGTAGTTTCTTGCATTGGTCATTTCTTGCATCCATGTTAAACGTCTTCAGTAGTTTCATTTCATATTACGGGATCATTGAAATGCAAGGGTGGTTCTTACATTCCAATGATACTGAAGTTTAACGCGGGGTATCAAACCAGAAACAGCTAACCACTCATTATTTCTCACTTTCATTGAATAGTTCTTCTTTAACGGCACATTATCAATGTACGTAGTAGGTACATACTATATTTATACTGTGTTATCACACTAATTCCACCATATGAACTCCACAATTACCATAAAAAACTAATTTTACAAAGAACGAAACAATGAACCCGCCATTTCCTCTCGATTCCCGCGTAAAACCATTTTTGTTTTGAACTTGAATATGAACGGTACTGCAAACTCTATATTAATAATTTCAGTAAATAATGATCTGAACTGAAGTTAATTTTGTTCCGTGATTTTGATAGGTGTGATGTGAGTGACGTGAAGACTGTATTTCTTAGCAAAATCAGTAATGCTACGGTCACACGCGCGCCGTGCAGCCCGGCGGGCTGCCTGGCGGGCTGGCTGGCGGGCTGCGCGGCATGCAGCCCGTTCCGGGCCGGCGGACATTCAAGCTGTTCACACGCACGCCGTCGTGTCAGTCAGTGCCAGAATGGCGAGCAGCGAGGATCTCGATGTTGTTGCTGCCATATCCTTTGGCTTTACTTATTTTTATTGGAAAAAGAAATAAAATTATGAACGACGGAGAAAAAGAAAAATACTGCAAAGAAAAAAAGATCGTAGCGACTTTCTTATCAACGTTGAATGAAGATCCACTCGTTGCGAAAGCGCGGGGTAGACTGACTGCCCGCGCGCGTGTAAACAGTCACCGGGCGCCCGCACATTCATCCTTTGAACTTTGCCAAAAAACCGACACTTGCCCGGTTCGCGGCATTCACGTTCACAGGCGCGTTCACGGGCTCGGGCGTACCGTTTACACGCTCGTGAATGTGAATGTGCACGTTGAATGAATGTGGAGTTGAACGCGTGCGTGTGAACTTAGCATAAAACTAATAAAATCGAGATATAGTTTCTTTTGTTCTTTGATAATATAGCTTTTTATAAAACAAAAAAAGGTGAAATCGAAATTATGTAATATATTCGAGCTCAAAGTTCGAGCTATTGTATACCTATGTGACAATTTGCAGCACTTCGAGTCGATTTTGACATTTTTGACGCAAAGTAAAACGTTTACGAAGCATGGCACCCAGTGGCGTAGCGTGGGGGGTGCAGGGGGGGCCACGGCCCCGGGCGCCAACCGAAAGGGGGCGGCGGATAAGGAACAACGAAATATTACATTGCATGATTAAGAAAAAAAATACGTTTTTCAAATCACATCCGCAATATATGTCCCACATATTATTATAATTATTAGGTATATGTTACGTACCTACTGAAAGCGAAACGAAACCTTAAGGGGCTCCCCTATGCTAAGTGGCGCCGCCGTCTGTTAAAAAATAATAACTCGCGAAGTATACATTTTTTATAAAATCCGGTAGGTCATTTTCAAGTTGGCGTGCTATAGTATATATAGCGGCCATAAACTGTATTTATTATAGTCCGCTGTAGTTACAGATAGAAAATTTGCTAAAAACGGCCACTTTTGGCAAATTTTCTATCTGTAACTTCATCGAACTCAAACTAACAGAGTTGGTGGCTTCTATATATCCTAAAACACCAAATCTTTAAAATGACCTACCGGATTTTTGAAAAACTGTTTACTCGTAGTGTAATTATTTTTTAACGGATGGCGGCGCCACTTAGCATAGGGGAGCCCCTTAAGTGTGAGTCTAAACTACTGAGAACAGGATCGTACTTAGCCAGCAGATGCACCAATTCCAAAAAGTTACCTTTTTTAGTACCTACTACTGTCATCTTTTTTGTGATCACGTAATAAATTTTGTTTTGCCAGAAATGTTATAATATAAAAACATTTTTGACAGAATTTTATGCAATTTTTTCATTTTTTTGCCAATATGTTTTGTTTTTTGTAATCGATAGTTTTTCCTTTTCGAAGCCTATTTTCCAACTCCTTTCATTTGCAAAAAATATGTTGTGATGTGAACTTGATTCATGATTAAAAAATGGTAGGTTGGTAGGCAGAACAAATTTAAAAAAATGCGTGGTGAAATACGCGAGAAACGGCGTGGAAAACTTGCAAAAGTTGTTTTGTTTCACCAAGATAACGCTGCTGCTATTGAAGATGCTGGCTTTGAATTGATGGAGCACCCACCGTTTTCACCGGACCTCGCTTCTAGTGATTATCATCTCTTTCCACAGCTAATAGTAGAAGAGCCAGCGACCAAATCGGTCATGTGGCTTCAGCTGTATTGAAACTCCGTTAGCTACTTCCCTGAACAACCTTTTCCTATAATCTTTGCTGGCAGTCTGCGGGCGGTGGATGCGGGTGTAGTGGGGTGGGGAAAGAGCTCAGAAATTTGATGATAATAATGACGCAATGATCGCTGCTATACCTACACGACTTTTTAAGGGATCAGAATAGACTTATTTCGAAAAGGAAGAAGTTAAGTTTAGAAAAAGATTATGCCAAGTATAGTGTATAGGTACTTCTAAAAGGGGACTACTTACATTGAAAAATAAAATAGCTTTTAATAAAACTCCATCTTAGTCATTCTTACTACTTAATGAACACCCCTCGTATACACCTAGCGTTACACAATAAAGTTGAGACATTTAAGGAAAATAAAATTTCTGTGGATTTCTTTCGCCACTGGGCTCAGGCGTAGCCGCTAAAATCTTTAAATTTAAGTTGTTGGTTGGTTCTTTCATTCATGTGGGAATCGAAAAGGATAGGGGATGAATGAATTTAATTTTGAATAAATGATATATTTAAAAATAAGCAGTGCAGCTGTCAAATTCAGCTTAATTAGTCGGGATGTTTTTAAATGCCTGCTAAATTAGTGCGAACAACTTGTAAAATCGATGTTTGACGTCTCTAAATTTAAGTTGACAATCACCTGTCCCTTTTCGTTCTTAAGAACGTGAAAGGGACATATGATTTTTTAATTTAAGTTAGAGCGTAATATGTAGAATCGGGCCCACTGCTTCTCTTAGATGTATTTCGCTGCTGAAGTAGTGCGTAGTAGTTTATCTTGACTTGCAATGAGATGAACGATGTAACATTAGGTCCATTCAGTATAATATTTAAACTTTAAATGACTTATAACTAAAATAGGGGGCGGCGGATTCCGATCGGCCCCGGGCGGCAAAAAGCCACGCTACGCCACTGATGGCACCTATTTCACTGGCAACGAAGACAAAAGACGAAAGGGACACAGTTATGCGCAAGAGTGAGCGCGGTGTATATCGACGGTAAAAAGGAAGTAGGGCATAAGCGACGTCTTGGTCAAAAATGAGTTATAAATGCCATCCTACTTAAAATTTTCCGCTCTTTCTATTGCGCTTACTCCCATGGCTCTACGATGACTTTTTTGGCGTTTATGCCCAAGCATAAAAAAGGCTTTTTCCTAGTATCATTTTTCGTAACCGACGAAAATCCAAGTCATTTTTGCAGTAAAGGTGCTTGTACCCCTACAAAAATGACTTATTTTGTGTTTGCTTGTCGGTAATGCCTTTTAAGCTTTTCCCTCAAAATTTACAAACGTTGTTTATAGCCTACTTCTATTTCCTAATTTAACATAGCTATGGCGCTTGTACCTTTTATACAAAATTCATTTTCATATTACTCTGTCGGTTATACTTTTAACTGTCTTGTCTCTTATACCCTAATACGTATAGACTATAGAGTATACTATACACGTATTTTAACTGTCTTGTCTCTTATACCCATTACCTTGCGATGCGATGTCGCTTATACTTCTTATCCCTTAATATTTTATTTTGTCATTAGTATCTTATGCCATATTTCCTTATTGGGAAATTAAAAGCTATTGTTATAAGCGACAAAAATCACTTTAGAGGGAATTTCAACAGGTCTCCTAAAATCTTCATTCCCGTGGCTTTTTTTACCTTAAGGTTTATTAAAAAAAAAGTCTGCGTTTATTAAAGCTTTTGAAAATGTATGTATCCTTGCTAAATATCTAGCAGATAACTTAAAAACCTCACGAGATACATAAGATCGAAAATTTCGTGCCACGGCGATGAAACATGCGTGCACGGAAATGAAACAAGTGTCCACGGCAATGAAAGAACTGTGCTCCAACAGATGTTTTCTTTGCCTAATCATAACATGGCGATGAAAACATAAAACACGGAAATGAAATATTTGGCCACGGCAATGAAACATCTGGCCACGGCAAGGCATGGCAATGAAATTTTTTTCATTTCCGTGTCTTTTTTTTCATTGCCATAGCAAAGAAGAAGGAGCACAGCCCATACAAAATTAACCCACGTCCTACAGCAAAGAGAAGTATCTTAAAAAATATATAAAATTAAGTTAAAAATTATAGAATTTGTCCGATCGCCATCCTTACATTCTAACTTATAAAAAATTGCTATGAAAATTCCTTCAGGAGGATTAATATGTAATAAAAATATTACAAAATACTCGGATATCTTGACTTGACATCGTTTATATACGTGTAACCTCATGCCCTTTAACGCGATATAACAAAGGAGACACCTCAGTTAGGCTATTGCGTTCTCTGTCGCACTTACGACTCTTATGGCCCCTCGGGCAGCGAACGTTTGCAATAAACTAAGTTATAATACTAAACATCGAACAGGTGCACATCAAAACTAGGTTTTTAGTCGTTATTGTTTAGACACAATACAATTATTTTGCTCTCGTCTAAAATAGTTTTTAACTTAAAACGTGGTGTTAAAACTTGCTCACGTTTTGGACAATAAAAATGAAAGGGATGCGTCATACATAGCGCTGTGCCCACGGCTGTGCCTCGTGCTTGTGTGCCTGCCGGGACGGCTGACCAATATTGTTTGTTTCACTCACTCTGGCTAGAGCAAGAGAGACAGTATACGTGATTATGCAAAAAACATAATATTTTGGACATTTCTCCTAACTAAATGTTCAAAGCAATTTTTTTATACATATTATGTTAGACTGTAAGGATGGATTTTTAAAGTATGCCATCTTTTTATACTTAATTTTATCTATTTTTTGAGATACTACTCATTTCTGTAGGACGTGGGTCGATTTTGCTCGTTATTCTTTAGGCCACGGAAACCATGGAAATGAAAGCATGGAGATGAAAATCAGGGCAAAAAATGTAAATAACAAAAAATCTATTAATTATTCAAAGTAATAAATACTTCATAAATAAACATAAAAGAAATGACGTTCTATTGAATACTTAATCAAGAAGGTAAACTTATTCAAAGAGAAGTTATACCTATGCACGGCGATGAAAGAAAAAATGTCCAGTAACAAAAAAATTGAATACTTAAATTTATAGCACGAAAACGCAGGCACGTGTGGCCGTCCTTCCACGTCGAGCACTTAGGCGGTACTCATACGCAACGTTTAGCACACCAATGGGAGGACACAAGGTGTTAGATAAAACAATATCCTTGAACATAATTAGGACACGGCAATGAAAGGTAGTTCTGGGACAAATGTCTTTTGATGAACCATTCGTTGTATTGTTTAAATATTTTAATAAATGTATTACGTAGCAATACTTTAACTATTCACGTATCAAATAAAGTTAGGTTTTAATGTAAACAACCCATAGTTGTTTAACAATGAGGTATAATACACATCAAGGTGAGGTGTGGACAAACACGGTAATGAAAGATTTCGAGGTTTAATAAAAATTTTTGGGGTATCTATTAATCTTATTATTAAAATATTCAGTGCTCCACATAGATTACTATTTCACCTATTATTTTTTAATAACAATTTCATCAATGCCGCTCAATTTTCGGTCCCGGGAAATTCACCCTTTAAATAACGTAAAAGCATTAAAACTAAAAATACCAGTAACTGCTCCATTTTTTTCTGATTTTATTACTGTTTTAGTTTTCAAAATATCTCAATAAACTACAAAAATTCGTCAGTTTTTCTAAAATTCAAAACTTTGAACGGCTCTCCTGAACATTTCACTTTTTGTCGCTTATTCGTCGATATGTATCTCATTCTAACGTATAACTGCGTCTCTTTCGTCTTTTGTCGCTGCCACCTGCCTATAAGTATATGCCTAGTAGTATGCAATGCAAGCAAAGAGTATCAGAGCAGAGCGTGTCAGTGGATTGTTAAATAGGTACAGTAGGCAGCACATGCGGCTGGACATTATGACCTTGAGACCGCCCGTATACCGTAGCTGTACGGGTGAATTTTGTAGTGCCAGTGTCCAGCCGCATGTGCTGGCTTCTGTACAAATGTACTTACCTACTACGTTTATTCGACGCTCTTACGGCGAAGGAAAACATCGTAACTAATTATTAATTACTTCGCAGGTGTGTGCAGGTTTCCTTAATTACTAATTAACCCACAACAACCCACACTGAGCCAGCGTGCTACCAGTGGCGGCTGGTGCCTCACAGACCCGGTGGTGCACTGCATAAATATGTTTATGCGTATCTTAGGGAATAATTACGAAATAAAAGTTGACTCCTGTTTCCGTCCAAATAGCTTCTCCACCAAAAATAACACAGGGTAAGCAAAAAAAAACAAACCAATTCACATTCACATAACCACTTCTTTTTATCATACATTTCACTTTTGAAAGTTCCAATGAACGATTTATTTTTAGTTTTACACTCTTGTTTTAGATTGAGAAAAACCAAGGCGGTCCAGCTGATTTAATATCCAGTTTATTTTGATAAGTCCTATTGTTTTTAATAAAGTCAATATATTACTTTAAACACTCATTTTTTTGCACATAATTCGTACCAATTTTTCGTAAACAAGTAATGAATAACGCTTTACCAAAACAAATTAATGCACACGCGCGAGATTACTGGCAAACAGCAGTGACAAGTGTACGGTCAAGTCAAGCAAGGGGGGTCAAGGCCTTGGGTCATACGAGCGCGAACTTCCGTATTCTCTCGGAAGCGGTCGCGCGTGCGGCGCACGAACTATCCAAAAATTCCAATACATTTTGTACCAAGCATCTCCCGTCTCACGCGCCGGGCAGTTTGCATCGCGTTTCATACAAGTTGTAGGAGCTGTCTGCGTGCGCTTTACCGAGCGCACGGAGACATTTTTGTTTAAGCAATAATGAGATCTAATTTCTTTACAGTAGCAACTAGAACTACTTGACTCGCATATGATCGTAAAACAGATGTTACGTACGATAACAATGTGATGTTTTATGATTTTTTTGTAGAATGCCGGTATGAATGGATACCTAATTGTTGTGAAAGTTTATAGTAATCTAGGTATTTTAAATAATTTTGAAAATGGTGGTGCAGCGCACGAGCGCACTTAAGGTACAACCGCCACTGCGTGCTACCTACTAAGACCTATTAACTCTGAATTTAGAATAGGGCCGAGCCCCTCGGTGGGAACATATTATTATATGGCTTGTTAACCGCAAGCAAGAGTATAGTTAACCGCATAGTAAGCTGTGCAGGAGTGCGTTCTGTGGCTTCGAGCGTAGTTGTTTGGGTAAAATTTAACCCGTTTGAGTTGCAACCGAGCCACTGAACGATCGAGTTGTTTTTATAACCTCAAATATTTGACGAGAGAAAATTCTTCTTCTGTCTCAATTGTTTTCTACTTTTATATACATTACAGACGTATTAGACGTCTGTGATATACAAATTTAACAAAATTATTCTAAAGTAACTACGAAACAAAATGGCGGGCTTTTTGAGTCTTTTGACTTTGACATAAATTGCAAGCTTTAAACGTCAAATAGCTGTCAGAGTAAAAATTAACCATCTCATTAGACGGTTGTTTGGTTGTTTCGCTCCGAGCCACGGAACGGGTGAAACTACGCTCTGACAGCTGTCAGGGTAAAATTTCACCGAGCCACGGAACGGTTAGAGCGCGCACCAGAGCGCGCTCGAGTGCACTCGTACGAAGCCACTGAACGCGCCCCAGTGCAGTGCACCGTTGCTATAATATAATATACCTACCTACAGGACGACCCACGGCAATGCCACATGGAGGGAAAGTACCTTAAATATTGTAGGTAGAACATTTTACTGAAACAAGACTTTATTTTATTTCTAAAAACTATTAAAACTGCATTCATAATTTTTTTAATAATTACATGGTTGAACCGGGAATCGAACCCGCTATACGAGAAAGAAAAATATCCTGTAGTTTTATCATACCGACCGAAAGGCTTCATCATAAGGATTATTTTTTGCTAAATAACATAGTGTCAGAAATAAAAGGAAGACTATGTATTTTTAACATTTTTAATACAAAGTTTATTAATTTTATCCAATGCTCAAAGTGACCCCCACGCATTGATATACAGGGCGTCCCACGGCTATGCCTCATGGAGGGAAAGTACCTTAAATATTGTAGATAGAACATTTTACTGAAAGGAAACATTATTTTATTTCTAAAAACTATTAAAACTGCATTCATACATTTTTTAATAATTACATGGTTGAACCGGGAATCGAACCCGCTATACGAGAAAAAAATATATCCTATAGTTTTATCATACCGATCGAAAGGCTTCATCATAAGAATTATTTTTTGCTAAATAACATAGTGTCAGAAATAAAAGGAAGACTATGTATTTTAACATTTTTAACACAAAATTTATCAATTTTATCAAATTTTAATGCGCAAAATGACCCCCACGCTGTTGAATACTTACAAATCACACTCTTTATTTCACTCCTTGTCGATTTTTTTAACTTGTTGTGGTGGATATTTAGAATAATACGTCTAAGGTCTGTCTGTAGCTCGTGGACACTCGTACCGGTTCTTGTGAACTAAATTTTTTAACATAATCCCATAAAAAAAATCCTAACGGGACTAGATCTGGCGATCTAGGCCGGCCACCTCAAATGTTAAAATTCATAGTCTTCCTTTTATTTCTGATACTATGTTATTTAGCAAAAAATAATTCTTATGATGAAGCCTTTCGATTGGTATGATAAAACTACAGGGTGATTTTTTTTTCTCGTGTAGCGGGTTCGATTCCCGGTTCAACCATGTAATTATTAAAGAATGTATGAATGCAGTTTTAATAGTTTTTAGAAATAAAATAATGTCTTCTTTCAGTAAAATGTTCTAACTACAATATTTAAGGTACTTTCCCTCCATGTGGCATAGCCGTGGGACGCCCTGTATACCTAATCGAAGCCCCCACGCTGTTGAATACAAAGTCGCACTCTTTTGATTGTTTCACTCCCTGTCGCTTTTTTTATCTTGTTGTGGTGGATATTTAGAATAATACGACTAAGTTCTGTTTGTAGCTCGTGGACACTTTCATACCGGTTCTTGTAAACTGAACTTTTTACATAACCCCATAAAAAAATCTAATGGGGTTAGATCTGGCGATCTCGGCGGCCACATCAAATGTTAAAATTCATAGTCTTCCTTTTGTTTCTGACACTATGTTATTTAGCAGAAAATAGTCCTTGTGATAAAGCCTTTCGATTGATATGATAAAACTACAGAATGTATTTTTTTTCTCGTGTAGCGGGTTCGATTCTCGGTTCAACCATTTATTTATTTAAAAAATGTATGAATGCAGTTCTAATAGTTTTTAGAAATAAAATAAAGTCTCCTTTCAGTAAAATGTTATAAATAGGTATCTACAATATTAAAGGTACTTTACCTCCATGTGGCATAGCCGTGGGACGCCCTGTATATTATGTCCATTGACAGCCCTGCCCCTGTAGCCTAGTTGGTTGGTAGTACGTCTGCCTTCGAAGCACAGGGTCGCGGGTTCGAATCCCGCCCAGGGTAAACATTCGTGTGATGAGCACTTGTGTTTGCCTTGTGTCAGGCTGTTGTGTAATTTGTACTGGCTGCCCGCCCGCGGCTACGCCCGCGTTGGTTTTCGACTTTTCCTGTGGGAATGCGGTATTTTACTGCGGTATAACAACGAAACCTTAATTCCTCTATATCTATACTTAGGGCTGCCATCCGTCCGGGTTTCCCCGGATTTGTCCTAGTTTGGAGGGCGTCCGGGGAGCGTCCGAGCGGGGTTGAAATCATAGTCCGGGTAAAAACCGGACTACAATAAAATTCTGGGTTTTCCATCAAAGCCCGACCCCATAATTTAAATAAAAGTTAATAGGTATTATCACACGTGCACAGATTATCTAATGAACTGCGCAGTATTTCATGCAAAAAATACTTAAAATTTATGTTTTCTTTTAACAAGTACGGTGTAAAATGTATTTTTTCATTTAGATGTAAGTGAAAAAAAATTACAGTGTCCGGGGTGGGTGACAGCTCCAAAATCCGGGGAAATTAGGTACGCTTTCGGTCCTGGGGAGCAAGTTTTAGAAATGGCAACCCTATCTATACTAATATTATAAAGAGGAAAGGTTTGATTGTTTGTTTGTTTGTTTGCATTGAATAGGCTCCGAAACTACTGAACCGATTTCAAAAATACTTTCACTGTTGGGAAGCTACATTCACCCTGAGTAGGCTGTATTTTATTTTCAAAAAAATTAGGGTTCCTTACTAAAACTTCAATAATGTAACCCAAGGTGTAAAAAAAATACGTAAAAAATCCTAATAATTGAAAATGCTCCGAAACCACTGAACCGATTTTGGTGAAACTTGGCACAAAGTTAGAATAGACCTTAAGAAATTACCGCAGGAATTTTTCTCAATCCCACGGGAAAAATTGTTAAAGCGGGCGGAGTTGGCACAAAGATAGAATAGACCTTGCGGAAGAACATAGGATAACTTTTACCGCGGGAAAATTCCTCATTCCCACGGGAAAAACTATTAACGCGGACGGAGCCGCGGCGGGAAGCTATCTCCAATAAATATATTAACTATATCGATGGTGGAAATGTCAAAGGGCTTATAGGACATTTTGACGAAAATCACTTTTTGATGCAGTTCTATTCGTCTCGTCAAGCTCTTTCGATCTGTATATTTGATATTTTTTAATGTCAAATAATGGAGCTAGGAGAGAATTTTAAAAAATGCACTTTTTTCGATTTTTGGTATTATAGGTCAGTTTCATATAATTCTTTATGCTTAAAGGACATTAAGAAATTAAACTTAGTAATTTATGGATATTTACGACCCAAACTCACATATCTTGTATTCACACGTATAGGCTTAAAGGACACGTAGCATAGGAATTTAATGACATGTGACTTATAATTATAGTGTCTAGACCAGAAAGTCCAACCCTTAATTGAGCTTTTCCCTGCTTTTTGTGCAGGAGGCGTGATATGTGACGTACAGAACTATCCCATTTTACACTTGAGACTGGATTATTTCGTTAAAATTCGACTTTACAAAAGAAAGTTAAGACAGGATAGAATGGCGTACCTGTATTTAATCACTTTTTGTAACTATAAATCACAAACATTTTCGAGATATTTTATTCCCTAACAATAATGGTTTCAAACAAACAATCGTAATAATTATAATGGTTTCAGGTCATAAAACCAAAAGAATACGATAATATCAGCGTTTTTAAATAAATTAATTTAAATTCGTTGCTTATCTAAAAAAAAATACTACAAAAAATACATGAAATAAAAACTAACAAAAAATAAATAAAAGATATTATGTTTTAATGACAGTCAACTGTGGTCAACTAAATTAGGACAAAAGAACCAATCATCTCTTATAATGTGCTGAAATTTCAGATAAAAGCACTTGAATGGTAAAAAAAGTACCCCATTCTAACATTATCACTTCGTGGAATAGCATTAGCTGTACTAAATTGTCACGAAATCAGTACGTTTGCTAACGTTAAGATCTATTATGGGAAGAAATGTTGACTGGTGTTGAATACCGAAACTTGATTAACTGACCAACAAAAGACCAACGACATGTGGTGCCGTAATCAATGCTTGCTTTCCATTTATTTTATAAAGACGGCAACACGAAAAGGGCTCTCAGGTTAAATTATAGTGGCTCAAATATGTAGCTACGTACATACGGACAATCCAAGAGATAAAGCAGAAAACTGCATTATGAAAGATCTGTTCTTAATAATAGTCAAATCACGAATCAGGAAGAATGTGACATAGAAATAATTGTTGTAAACAATTCGCTAAAAAAAGATTCTGTTCTAAAAGGTTCGGTTTTCATAGAACTGGAAACAAAGAAGAGGTCAATAAGCATGCAGGTGGCGAGTCAAAACATTCTGCTTATACAGTGTAAAGGACAGATTTTTTGTATGGTTAGACCGCAATTGTCCTTTAAGACCTTTTAATATGTTAAGTGCAGTCCTTTAAGTCCAAAGCACTTCTTAATTTCTTAGTCTGTTTTGGCTTTAAAGGACAAGATCATAAAAGTACGAAACTTAAAGGACATCTATCTTTTAAACTAAGCTAGTTGGGTTAAATTAAAAGCGTGGACACAGTTCAGCTCAAAAAAATATAAAATTTGGTCTTTAAACCAAATTGATCGCTTTAAAAACAAAAAAGTTATGCACTTTTTTCTATAAAAATCGTTTTTCTGCTCTCCTGTAAAATGACGATTTGTCCTTTAAGCCCTTTGACATTTCCACCATCGATATGTATATCTGTCTGCTGTACCAAGTATCATCAAAATTTAGAAATAGAAATAGAAACATTTATTTATTTATTTCCGCCCGCATTACCATTTTTCCCGTGGGAATGAGGTATTTTCCCACAGTATAAGGTAGCCTTTTTGCCTCCCTAAAATCTTTTATATTACAAATTTCACTAAAATTTTCTGCCCGACCTACCGTTTTCCCGTGGGAGTAAGGAATAGAATAGAATAGAATATAGATACTTTATTGCACACCAGTAGTAAATTTAAACAATACAGACAGTTACAACAACATACGTGTACAAATAGGCGGCCTTATTGCTAAAGTAGCAATTTCTACCAGCCAACCCAAGGTACTTTCCCGTGGTAAGAGGTGGTCTATATCCTACACCAAGGTTTATTCTATCTTTGTACCAATCTCCATCAATGCTTTTCTCCTGTACTACTATTTTTCCCATGGGAAAAAAGCATTTGCCCGCGGTAAAAGGTAGCCTATATATATCCCCAGGGGATATTCTATACCTATACCAAGTTTTATAAAAACTTTCCAACCGCGCTACCATTTTTCCCGTGGGAATGAGGAGTTTTCCCGCGGTAAAAAGTGGCCTTTATCCGTCCCCAAGGTCTATTCTATCTCCGTACCAAGTTTCATCAAAATCGGTTCTGTGGTTTTGGCGTGAAAGCGTAACAGACAGACAGAGTTTCTTTCGCATTTATAATAAATTAGTAGGGAATGTATAATATGTCACCGTAAGATTATAAATACCGTTAGATTACATACAATCTATCTCGCGAGATTGTAATCTATCGAAAAATTGTGAACCAAACATACTGATTACAATTTAACCAACAGATAATTTTTCGATAGATTGTAATCTATCGAAATTAAACCATCAAATTGTGAAACGGCATAGGATGGAACGGTTACGTATTAGGCGTATACGGCGGTCTCGCGCCGGCTCTCGTGGCAGCTTCGACGCGCCGCGCGCTACTCGATTTTGGCATGCCGTTTTCAACCGTATGCCAAAATATTTAAGGTTTAGTTTTAATTGATACGTTCTCAGTATCTTCGCCGCGCCTCTCCTGGTGTGCGCTGGGCCTTACAATCTCTAAAGTTCATATATCTAACTTTGTAATGCCTACGGACGAAAGGCCTAAAATTTAAAACACCTATTGGACGAAAGGCCTAAAGTGTAAAACACCTATGGACAGAAGATCTAATTTTAAAACAACTAAGCATTGTTTGGTCTAAACTTTATAAGACCTACGTTTCCAACGCATAAAGTTAAATAACCTCATAAAAGAAAGACTTTGAAAGAGTTAATTTTAAAGCAAAGTGGTTGTGAATAATTAAAATTACCAATACACACACACTAAAAATGAAAAAAAAAATTTTTTTTCGACTTAATAACTGACAGCTGATAATTCTTCTGGGGGCCTTAAAGCGCCATTTAAAAATTGAATTCTAATACCCGTTTTCACTAACCTTAAGAGAACCGCGAACCGATTCGTATTTAACGTAAAATGGTCAATCCTTACTGTCACAATCTATATTTCTGAATCACCGAAGATTCTTGTTTTTAAAATATTGGTAGGTAGGTACATACTTGTTTTTTTTTTTTGTGAAAAAGTTAATAATATAAAAATAAATAAACTATGGGTATTAATAAAAAATAAAGCCCCCCTTCATATTAATTTTACTTCATTAATTAATAATATTTAAAAAGATTATAGTAAAGCACCCCTTCTTATTTTTTTGCAATAAAATAATAGAAATGAAGAAGGGGCATTTTTTTAAATATTTTTTCCAAATTTAATATTATATTAAAAAATAAAAAAGGGTGGCATTATTTTATTTTTATATAGTTTCTAATTATTTTTCAATTAAAAATATTGATAAAAAAATTAAAAAAGGGGGCAATATATTTCATTTTTATAAAAATTCCAATTTAAAATTAATATTAAATAATAATTTAAAAGGGGGCATTTACTTAATTATATTTTTTTATCACAATAAATAAAAAATAATAATAAAACAATGAAAAAGGGCGGCAAATAAAAATATTAATAAAATAAATTAAGAAAGGGCGCCAATTTTTTTTATAGAATTTCATATTAAAATAATATTAAAACAAAAAAGGGGGGCATTTTTCCTTTTTTATTTCTTAATAATTTTTCATTTAAAAGTACGAGTATTAAAAAAAAAATTGAAATGTTTAATTTAGGTAAATTGCACCTTTGACATAAACATTATGATTAAAACGCATTACATACCTATTGTTTTATTTAAAATACCCGGTCAATGAAAAAGGGGGGCAAATAAAAATATTAATAAAATAAATTAAAAAAGGGCGCCAATCTTTTTTAGAATTCCATATTAATATAATATTAAAACAAAAAAGGGGGGCAATTTTCCTTTTTTATTTCTTAATAATTTTTCATTTAAAAGTACGAGTATTAATAAAAATAATAATTTAAATGTTTAATTTAGGTAAATTGCACCTTTGACATAAACATTAAGTATGAATAATTATGATTAAAACGCATTACATACCTATTGTTTTATTTAAAATACCCGGTCGCCTACTTATAGTTAACTGTGGGTTGGTACCCACTGACTCTATAGTTAGTAGAGTTGTGTAGGTAATGCGTGTAATATCACAAAAGTCACCCTAAAAAGTAATGTGATATCACACATTACGCCAGTATTTTAACCAGTACACTACATACACATCACACATTCATTAGCAAAGCATAGTGTTTAGCAGTAGCTTAACTACCTCCGCCCGTCACCGTATCATGTTCAGTACCTTAGTACTCAGCTCAGTGATGGATAGGTGATGGAAAAGCGACGCGGTGGCCGGTCGGTCAGATTAGTGTTTTACGGGAGTCAAACAAAAGACAAAAAAGGACGCAGTTCTGCGCAAGAGTGAGCGCGGTGTTTGTATGTGTGCTGCTAGGTTACGTATTACAATCTCTAAAGTTCATATATCTAAGGGCTAGCGCGCACTGGTGACTTTTGTCACCGTGACTGTTTCGTCACTCACATCAAGTCTATGAGTATGTATGGAGGTGCGCGCACGTTACGACGCCGTGACAATTGGGTGACATTTTAGTCCGCCGGCCAGCGGAGAAGCCCGTGACGAAACTGTCACCGCGCCGCTAGGTTTTTATAGCAGCGCGCGCACGGGCAACAAAATTGTCACTCAACACGTAGTTCTTCCGCCATTTGCATTCGGACCGTCGTCTTTAGCGAACGCAAAATGGCGTCAACGTCTACGCAAAAAGGTGAAAGTGCATGAAGAGGATATCGATAATGAATTACTTATTGAAGAAGTTGAAAAAAGAGCAGCAATTTACGATAAAAAGCTGAAAGAGTATTCAGATACTAATTTTAAAATTAAAGCATGGGATGAAATCAGTCGTATAATATTTTCTACAGTTTGTAGAATGTAGTAGAACTTTCCATTTATTAACCTGTCACTCCAAAGGGGGTGTACCCAGTAATCTTTTCGCTTTTTTTCTCTTTTGAGTTTCCTTATAAGCTCACAGATGACGACCGTCTCTTCGAAATCCATTTCGAAAAATGAAGCTTTTAAAAAAAATTGTCACTGTCACCTTTCGTGAGCGCACCTCGCTTTGGAGGCGTGACGTGACAGCGACAAAAACTTTTTTGTCATGCTGACAAAAGTCACCGGTGCGCGCTAGCTCTAACGTCGTAATGCCTACGGACGAAAGGCCTGAGGCGCCTCGCACACCAGGAGAGGCGCGGCGAAGATACTGAGAACGTATCAATTAAAACTAAACCTTAAATATTTTGACATACGGTTGAAAACGGCATGCCAAAATCGAGTAGCGCGCGGCGCGTCGAAGCTGCCACGAGAGCCGGCGCGAGACCGCCGCGCCGCCGCCGCCGTATCTCAAAATATTTAAGGTTTAGTTTTAATTGATACATCGCCGTGTCTGTACCGTACCTTCGTCTCGCCGTCTTCTATTTGCGTTGCCCCTAAATTTCAAAACACCTATGGTCAGAAGGCCTAATTTTAAAACATCTAATAGTCGTTGTAGCTAACTTTTGTTATACCTAAATTTATAATGTCTAAGTTTAAGTAATCTAATGGACGAAAAGCTTAATATTATAATATCTAATAGTCGTTAACTATAAGTAGGCGACCGGGTATTTTAAATAAAACAATAGGTATGTAATGCGTTTTAATCATAATGTATATGTCAAAGGTGCAATTTACCTAAATTAAACATTTCAAATTATTTTTTTTATTAATACTTTTAATTGAAAAATTATTAAGAAATAAAAAAGGAAAATGCCCCCCCTTTTTTGTTTTAATATTATTTTAATATGGAAATCTATAAAAAAAAACGGCGCCCTTTTTTATTTTTTAATATAATATTAAATTTGAAAAAAATATTTTAAAAAATGCCCCCTTCTTCATTTTACAAAAAAATAAGAAGGGGTGCTTTACTATAATCTTTTTAAATATTATTAATTAATGAAGTAAAATTAATATAAAGGGGGGCTTTATTTTTTATTATTACCCATAGTTTATTTATTTTTATATTATTTAATTTTTCACAAAAAAAAAATAAGTTTCACAAATACCAATATTTTAAAAACAAGAATCTTCGGTGATTCACCAGAAAGCTGAATTCTAAGTGAAATGTAATAAGGATTGACCATTTTACGTTAAATACGAATCGGCTCGCGGTTCTCTTAGAATTCAATTTTTTAATGGCGCTTTTAGGCCCCCAGAATTATCAGCTGTCAGTTATTTTAAGTCGATAAAATATATATTTTTTTCATTTTTAGTGTGTGTGTATTGGTAATTTTAATTATTCACAACCACTTTGCTTTAAAATTAACTCTTTCAAAGTCTTTCGTTTATGAGGTTATTTACTTTTAGGCGTTGGAAACGTAGGTCTTATAAAGTTTAGACCAAACAATTCTTAGTTGTTTTAAAATTAGATCTTCTGTCCATAGGTGTTTTACACTTTAGGCGTGCTTTAGGCCTTTCGTCCAATAGGTGCTTTAAATTTTAGGCCTTTCGTCCGTAGGCATTACAAAGTTAGATATATGAACTTTAGAGATTGTAATACGTAACCTGCTGCTATGGTACGGTACTGTACGAAAACTACAAAATATGTAAGATTACACAGCATTTTTTCGTAGGAAGTGTACAATTTCGTTCAACATTTCGGTTACTATTTAGGGTGATGTGTGATATCACCTTTTCGAATGTAATGAGTAATGTGATATGTCATTAAAACGTACTGTTAGTGGGACGCGAATCGGCGCGATACGCGATTGAAAGCGAGGCAGCTACTTCGTGGTTTTAGCTAGTGCCGTACGATCTAAATTGCACTTTATTGTACAAGTACTAGAGTTGTTTTTCTTAAATTACTAGCTTTCCGCCGCGGCAACAGCTTTTCCCGTGGGAATGAGACTTTTTCCCGCAGTAAAAGGCAGCCTATCTTACTCAGGGTGAATGTAGCTAATGGTGAAAGAATTTTTGAAATCGGTTCAGTCGTTTTTGAGCTTATTCATTACAAACATACACACACACGCACACACACACACACACACACACACAAATACAAATCTTTCCTCTTTACGGGCCTGGCCACAGCTTCGCGCGGCGCGGCGGCGGCGGCGGCGGCGGCGACCAGCAGCGGAATGTTGCCAGTGACACACAGTCAAAATTAACATGTGTTACGTCATCGATAAATATTCATATCGTATTAAGTAGTTGTAATTATATCGATTTTGTTCTATTCGATTAGATGTTACGACATTGATAAATATTCATACAGTATTAAGTAGTTGTAATGATTTCGATTTTGTTCTATTCGATTTGATCGCCCCTACCCGCAACTGACGGATATAGTCAGTTGCGAGTAGCGAAACAGCTCAGTCTGAGTCCAGATTTTGTTGAGTGAAGTCGTATGGATTAAGTGATTATTGTGTAACAGTGAATAAAAGTGAATTTTGGAGAACTCGTGGTTTTAGTTGAACTTCGTCATATTTCAGAAGTTGGATTGTGGAACCGCTATCGCCCGCAAAAGGTAAAGTAATTTTTATTTTTCTGTCCTAATTTAGATTTAAAATTATTATTAAATTATTTTTCTTTATTTTTTTGTAACGAATTTAATATTTGGGATTTTCTGATCAGGGAATCTTTTCGATGTTTTTTTTTTACGACAAAAAAAGAAAAGCTAGTTTAAAGTTAACAGTTAGGCATATATATTTGAGCTATTTTTTTGAAAAATCATTATGTTTTTTACATATTTAATCATAACGAACCAAAATAAAACAAGCAATTTTACTATCGAATATTATATTTTGATTGTTGGGTAGGTTTAACCAAACCCCGATTTTATTGTTTTCTTTTATGAGTAAAGCTGTCTTACAAGATGTATGTATTTATTGATTTATTCTTTAATGCCTACACAATTTTATACTGATATTTACATAACTAAGTGATGTAAATATCCTTAAGTTAAAATTAAATATTTTGACCTTGACTTTGAGCCTTGTTATTTAAAATAAATAGATTTGATTAAATTAAACAAGTGTATTATTTAAATTTAAAAGAATATTGATGTGCTTCAAAATTTTTCAGAATGGAAAACGCCTTTCGAGGACACTCTGCTCCACCCATTCATCAGGAAAGTCGGAGTCTAAAGACACCACCTCCGTCATCTGCCATCTACCCGCCGATGAACCAAGTGGATTCGTTGTATAACTATAATGGTGATGAAAATGCGAGAGAGCTAAGACGCAGCAGACGGGACATCGATCGCCGCAGCGAGCAAGTAACATACCGGAAAAGAGATCGCATTAATCGGCGCCGAAGTAAGGAACGACAACGCACTCAAAGAGAAACACGGTTTGATGAAATCCGCCGATGTGATCGAGAGAAAAATTATAAAAGCCAACGGAGTCGTACACCGCACAGAACTTGCAGTGTAGAAAGTCACGTTTCCTGTCACGATAAGAACAGAGATACTTCTTGGTACCGCAAAAGTAGTATGCGTCGACGCCGTGGTTCCGACGGAAGCACAAATGGAAATCGAGATCGCACCCGCAGCAGAAGTCAGCATAGCAGCCAACGTGGCAGTCAACGCTGCAGCCAACGCCACAGCCAACGCCGCAGCCGACGTCGCAGCCAACGTCGCAGCCAACGTCGCAGCCAACGCCGCAGTCAACGTCGCAGCCAACGCCGCAGTCTACGTCGCAGCCAACGCCGCAGTCATCGCCGCAGTCAACACCGCAGTTTCAGCGACTCTTCGAGGGGGTATGATAATAAGCATGATTTTTTAAAATCTTTTGTAAATGTTTTAAGGGGCATTAAAACATCAGATCAAGTTGAACGCTTTCCGGTACTTAACAATGTGATTCCGGAGTTTGACCCAATGTCCAAAGAGCAGACAATTACTGCATGGATATCTAAGGTAGAAGAGTGTAGACAAATTTACGAGTGGACAGAAAGGCAAACAATACATTATGCCTTGCCTAAGTTAGTAGGACTAGCTAAAACGTGGTATCAGGGTCTACCTACAGTTTTATTATCATGGACCGAATGGAAGAAAAGATTAGAGGAATCTTTTCCTGCAGACCAAAACTACGCAGAATTATTAACTGAAATGTTGCAAAAAAAAGTACGATTTGGTGAGTCACTAGAACTGTACTACTATTCGAAACTGAATTTGCTCAATCGCTGTAAAATCAGTGGCAAGGAAGCTGTTGATTGTCTGATATATGGAATCGAAGATAGAGGTATACGCCTTGGTGCTCAAGGAGCTCGGTTCACGGAACCCGAACAAGTTCTAAAATTTTTCAAAACAGTTAAAATTGGATCCAAAGATTCTGATATTGTTAGAATAAATCGCGAAAAGGAAAAGTTATCTTCGTTGTCAAATCGAGTTGCTAACGCAAGTGCTTCTAAAATTAACAAACCCGATCATAGCAAGATAACTTGTTTTAACTGTAATGAAACAGGTCATCCTAGTTTCAAATGTCCAAAACCTATTATAAAATGTACTAAATGCAATCGCATGGGGCACGAGGCGAATAATTGTTCTCAGCGACAGTTAATCCAAAAACCATCCACCACAAATAAGAGCATAATGAACGTAGCTTCAGGTAATTATTTCGATATATATACTTTTCCTATATCTGTAAATGGTAAATCAGTTGTTGCTTACGTTGATCTAGGTAGCGAGTGCACATTGGTTAGAAAGAGTGATGCTCACCAACTTAATATAAAATGGGATCGTGTGTACAATTTACCAACCTTACGAGGCTTGGGCAATAAGTCTTATCAGCCTATAGGTAGCGCATTGGTAGATTTTAATGTAAAGGGTGTAACAGAGACACAGGTGGAAGTGCTGATAGTAGATGATAGCATAATTAATTATCCGGTCCTTCTAGGCCACACCTTTACAGAGCGTCCCAAAATTAAAATTGTCAAAACTTTTGAAGAACTGGCATTTTCCAAAACGGATCCTGAAGATACTCATTCCAAAATGTGGCTTTTTTGTGATTCCAAAATTACCATCAATGTAGGTGAAACAAAAAATATCCCTGTTAGATGTTCAGAGCCCTATACGGGTAAAATATATATATGGGACTCTACAAGAAACATTAAAAGGGGTAAATATTATTTATGGCCGGGTGAAACTAATCTTGTGAATGGTAAAGGATACGTTATCATACAGAATTTGGGTGAGGATAAAATCGAGATTGATAAAGATATATTATTGACGAGGCGAATATCAGCTTTTAGGGATGAATCACTTTCTATTATGACTGTATCCGCTGATGCCGAGGATGACGTTGAACCCGATATTGGAAAGGACATTTCTAAATTTGAAAGAGAAAAA
The DNA here is from genome assembly GCA_948473455.1 of Teleiodes luculella. Classification (NCBI taxonomy): domain Eukaryota; kingdom Metazoa; phylum Arthropoda; class Insecta; order Lepidoptera; family Gelechiidae; genus Teleiodes; species Teleiodes luculella. Next base: position 7,314,269 of record OX419609.1, on the reverse strand, counting down.
TTACTCGATCTTCTCTCAAAATACAGAGAATGTTTCTCATCTTCTCTGAAGAACCTTGGGCAGACAACGGTTACTGAAATGGTAATTCAGTTAAAAGACAAGGAACCTGTCGTTTACCGACCGTACCGGTTGTCTCATTCAGAACGTGAGGACGTTAGACAAATGGTGAAGGAAATGCTAGATTGTGGTATTGTTCGCGAATCCTCGTCGCCTTACGCAAGCCCGATTGTAGTAGTAAGCAAAAAGAATGGGGAAAAAAGGTTGTGCGTAGATTACAGAGCATTAAACGCCAAGACAAAGCGAGAACACTATCCACTTCCGCGCATTGAGGATTTGTTAGATGAGTTGTCCGATAATGTCTTCTTTACATCTTTGGATCTTGCTTCAGGTTACTATCAAATACCTATAGCAGAAGAGTCTCGCGAAAAGACTGCGTTTGTCACTCCGGATGGACAGTATGAATATACTAGAATGCCATTTGGATTGGCAAATGCTCCTTCCGTGTTTCAAAGGACTATGCATAAAATTTTAAGTAAAGCCAGGGTAAATTATGTAATTGTGTACATGGATGACGTTTTAATACCCGCAAAGTCATTTGAAGAGAGCTTGTTGCGGTTGGAAGAAATTTTAAATTTGTTGAAGGACGGCGGTTTGACACTAAAGTTAAAGAAATGTAAATTTCTTTATAAAAAAATAGACTTCTTAGGTTTTGAGATAAATAAAAATGGGGTACAGCCGGGTTTACAAAAAACAGATGCCGTATCACGCTTTCCTATACCAAAAGACCAACGAGACGTACGGCGTTTCTTGGGACTAGCAAGCTTCTTTAGGAGATTCGTTAAAAATTTTGCAATTATAGCGCAACCTCTGACCAGTCTTCTCAAAAAGGATTCAGTATGGCACTGGAGCGATTTAGAGAACAATGCCTTTGAAACTTTAAAGAAACACTTGGTAAGCAGACCGGTATTAGCATTGTATGATAAAAATTTGGAAACTCAATTGCATACAGATGCTTCTAAGATCGGTGTAGCTGGGATTCTTTTGCAGAAGCATGGCGTGTTATGGAAGCCAGTGGTTTATTTTAGCCGCCAGACTTCTGTAGATGAAAGAAAATTTCATTCTTTCGAATTAGAGACTCTGGCCGTGATAGCGTCATTACAAAAGTTCAGGGTTTATCTGCTGGGTATTCGATTTAAGATTTTAACCGATTGTCACTCCTTGCGCACTACCTTAACAAAACGTGATGTAATACCGAGAATAGCTCGTTGGTGGTTACAACTGCAGGAGTTTGATTGCGAAATCGAATACCGTCCAGGAGATAAAATGGCACATGTGGATGCTCTTAGTAGAAGTCCAGTAATTGACCTTGAGCCAGTAGAAAGTCATCATGTGTTGGATGTACTAATTGTAAATTCGGATGACTGGATTGCGACTGTACAGTCTTCTGACGACGAAATATCTCGCATAAAAAGCATTCTTGAAGATGCCGATTCGACTAATGTAGTTGATATTCTTAAAAATTACAAACTAAAGAACGGACGTGTGTATCGGGTATTGGACGGTGACAAACTAAGATTTGTAGTACCTAAAGGTGCACGTTGGCAAATTTTAAGGACTAATCATGACGACGTCGGACATTTTGGTTTAAAAAAGACATTAGAACGTATTCAGGCCACATACTGGTTCCCTAAAATGAACAAATTCGTGAAAAAGTATGTATCTGCATGCTTGGAGTGCGCACACCATAAACTTCCCACAGGACCCCAACAGGGTTTTCTTCATCCAATTGAAAAGATAGAAGTACCCTTTCACACTATTCATGCAGATCACTTAGGACCGTTCAATAAAAGTAAACATCGTAATAATTACATTTTAGTTATAATTGATGCTTTTACAAAATTTGTAAAGCTAGCTGCAGTAAAAAGTACCAAATCAGCAGAAACTATTAGAGTCCTTAAAGATCTTATAAGTTGTTTCGGGACCCCTACAAGGTTAATTACCGATCGAGGAAGTGGGTTCACTAGTAAAAAGTTTAAGGACTTTACTAACTCGATTGGCATTAAGCATGTTCTAAATGCTGTTGCAACACCAAGGGCCAATGGCCAAGTTGAAAGATGCAACAGAACTATTCTGGCATCGCTCGGTTCAATGACACATGGAAAGGATCCCCGAAAATGGGATGAATATCTTCCAGATGTTCAACTAGGCATAAACAACAGTATTCACGAGGTCACGAAGAAAACTCCTTCAGAACTATTATTTGGACGGAGAGTTACCAATCCTTCTCAAGGAATCTTAAATGATGTGATTAGTGATACAGGTGATGGGGTTGTTAATGGTGATCTGAACAATGTGAGAGCTGATGCCAGCACTTTGATTAAAAAACAAAGTGGATTAAGTAAATTGAGGTATGATAGCAAAAGAAAAGTTGCAAAAACTTACTCAGAGGGTGATTTAGTAAGAATAATACGAAACCCCAATGTGCCATCAGGTCAATCCAAGAAATTAGAGCCAAAGTTGTGTGGTCCATACAGGGTCATAAAAATATTACCAAATGATAGATATTTAATTGAAGATACACCACTTTCGAGAAAGGGTAGAAGGTATGAGGCAATCATAGCATCAGACAAAATTTTTCCATGGGTAAATTTTGAAGATTCTGCGTCAGAAAGTAGCAGTTCTGATGATGAAAATAATGCTAAGTAAATGAGAAATATACAAATTATTTTTTTATACAAATTGTCGTTCATTGCTTCCAGATCATAAACTGTAGTGATAATTAAAGATCTGAATAGAATAAACGTACCGTGTATTACATAAATTGTTTTTTTTTACAGGACTGTGATTAACTTATCATAAGTGAATATAGTCGGTGAAGTCTCACCTCATAAAGTGAAATGATTTGAAGATACAGTGAAGGAGACTTAATACGGTGAAGGAAGTAACCGAATTTAGTCTCACCTTAGAGTTAGCGTATGTTTCGCTACATAATCAGTGAAAATGACAATTAATATTAATTTTGCAACCATTATATACTGATAAAATATTACCAATTAAAATTGCATTATATTTGTGTTAATTTACTAAAGATAAATTGTTATAAACTTGTTTTTTTTTTCTTACGAGGGGACTCGTAACTTATGTGATGGCCGAGCTGTTACGTCATCGATAAATATTCATATCGTATTAAGTAGTTGTAATTATATCGATTTTGTTCTATTCGATTAGATGTTACGACATTGATAAATATTCATACAGTATTAAGTAGTTGTAATGATTTCGATTTTGTTCTATTCGATTTGATCGCCCCTACCCGCAACTGACGGATATAGTCAGTTGCGAGTAGCGAAACAGCTCAGTCTGAGTCCAGATTTTGTTGAGTGAAGTCGTATGGATTAAGTGATTATTGTGTAACAGTGAATAAAAGTGAATTTTGGAGAACTCGTGGTTTTAGTTGAACTTCGTCATACATGAGAGAACAAAAAAATATTTTCGTTTCTAAAACCCGCTCGAAAAATGTACCACCGAAATCAAGAAATTGTTTTAAAGGCGTGAAATTACCCAATTTTTACAAAAAACGTTCAATTTTCATGCAAAAAGTAAGGTTTATCTTATTTTACTTAGAAAACCACTTTAACACTGTAATGTAGCACAAATAAGATTAAAAATACGTAAAAGTAACGTTTTAAGTCATGTGACGCAAAGTGCTCCAAAATATCGTAAAATGTTACAATACTAATAATCCATGAAATTGGTACATTTTGAGTTGCATCAAGTGGGGCAGGAGTAAAACTCGAAAAAATTTTTTTTTTGAAATTTTGCAAACATTTGAACAGCTGTATCTTTGAAACTATTCAGCTTATCGAGACTCAACTATTCTCATTTTGTTGCAAATTTAGTCTACTTTAAAAGAATTCATAGTGACTTCTACCGTAAAACAGGTCCTTGGTGGTAAAAAATGGCAAAAACTGAAAAATGATCAAAAATTTAATGGCTTTTCATGAATTTTACAATGTTCCGGAAGGCTTTCGAGGTGGAAAAATTATATTTGTCATTACCACCTCATTACATACGACATAATAAAAAAAATCAGAACTACCCGATTTGATGCAAGTGAAGACGGGTGTGTAATATATTCCATAATTTCAAAAGTTATAATGATTAAATGATATAATTTCAGTTTATATAATTTTACTTATCCTAATAATCAAATAATATAAAAGACAATTCCTATAATTTTAAATAATATAATTTCATTTCATATAATAATGATTTCCTATAATTTTAAATGATATAATTTCATTTGATATAATAATTATTTTCTATAATTTACAAATTTTACAATTGATATAAATATTGTTTCCAAATAAAATTATGAACTTGTAAACGCAAGCAAGCAAGCAAGCAAGCAAGCAAGCAAGCAAGCAAGCATGCAAACAAGCATGCAATCAAGCATGCAATCAAGCATGCAAGCAAGCAAGCGTGCAGGCATGCATACATGTCAACCTAACCCGAAGGGTATGGCGGAAGAAGTGGGCTCGCTTTGCTCGCCCACCTCTTCCGCCATACCCTTCGAACCTAACCAACAGTTGTCGGGGTGCCCCGAATTCTCGTGCTCGCTGCGCTCGCACCCGCCCTATTTATTTATATTACATAGTCTAATGATCCACATATCCGATGAATAATGCCATTTCTTTTTTGTACGGTATTCTTGTCCGTAAAATTACAAAAAATGAAGTTTATTATAGGAAATGATTGTTATACGAAATGATTGTTATAGGAAAATAATGTTATAACAATTGTCATTATATCAAATGAACGTTATAGAAATTGAGCGTTATACAAATAAAAATTATAACAAGTATTTTTATAGTGTATGAAAATTATACCAATTGAACGTTATATCACCTAAAATTATATCTTTTGATATTATAGCATTTATTACGCACCCAGTGAAGACCCCTTTTATGGTACAATTTCCATGTATTATAACGTTCTGGCAAGTTTTGCGCCGCCGCACAGTGTAAGAATTTCATGATCTGGCGGTACTTTATAGTAAACCACCAATTTTTTATTTTTTTGAAGTTAAATAGCGGTTTTAAAGTTTTACATTTATGATAAATGAATAAAAACAAAGTTTTGAATTTTGAATTTTCAATGTGGGGTCACACGCGACTTCGTCCTGACAAAGTGTGGTTTTTTCAGCGAAATCTTATCTTTTCTGTGAAATTTCGATAAGTTCTCTTTGAGTCTACCCCTGTAGTCTATAATATACTCTTATTTAAAATTTCTAGTTTCAATAAAATTTTAAAAAATGCGTTTAGAAATTTCACAAGTCATCCTAGAAAATTAAAAAAAACCTATTGGGGTAGGTACATAAAGGCAGGAATTTTTAATGTTACCTAATAACTAAGCCTTCAGGCTACAATATGATGCATATTTTTTAGTGGGATGTCTTGGGACTTTTTACTTTTACTCTTTTCAAATTGACTATCATTTAAAAACCGAACATTTTCAGGCCCACTCATTTATATGTGATTATATGCATATACTTTTACTTTACAGATTTATATTTAGTGTTATTTGTACCTTAATATGTGGCCAATACGATAAACAACACAAAATATTAAATTATACGTGTTATCACTGTGTAATCGCCTCAGTACTGCACGCTAAAAACGATAATTTTTGTGTCAAAAAATTAAAAATTTTATGTTCTAACTTCAATTTTTTTTCTGTCAGCTTTTGAGATACTTATAAAAATATGAAGTATGTAATAATAGTCAGTAGGGTCTAAGGCACATAAAAAAAATGTTAGTTGATCGTCTAATTTAAGTTGATATTTTGAATAAAGTCCCTCTAGAATGCGATATTCCTACACTGTGCGCCGCCGCCGCCGACGTGCGAAGCTGTGGCCAGGGGGTAAGTGAGCATTCTGTAGGGGCTACAAGGGGCTACTATTCGGTATCCTGTGGTAATGGCAAGGGAAGTAAAGACCGAACTGAAAATTCAATTGATTTAATTTTATAATGAAAATTGTCGCCATAAACATTAAAATATACACGTGGCGCCCACTGTGGTTGGTATCACGATCACGTGTTGGTATAATAGGTGCTTATGTAATGTAGGTATAGGATGCAATAATATTTAATTAACAAATTTATCAACGCCTTAAAACAAATCAATAAAAATCGAATAGGATCGTTAAGATTTTTAACTATCTACTTACCTATAAAAGATAATGTAAACGCCGGCATATAACATTCAGTTCCCGAGTTAGAGTTCAGTTGCCGAGGACGGCATGTATCGTCCACTAGTTTTATCTATCTTGATGCTGATTTTATGTAAGTTCTTATTTTATTTTTTTTAGCTTTCATAAACATATTTAATACCTAATATAATTATACTGGCGAAACTTTTATTGTACTGTTGGCAATCTTTACTTTAAATTTATTTTCACTTGTTTCTTACATTCATAATTCAATTACATTTTTTTTTTAATTTCTTTCTTTAAAAAATTAAGCAATATAATGCTTACCGTTTTTTTTTTCTAATAGCTTTTACTTTTGCTTTTTGTAGTGATTTTACCTTATCAGTATTTATGCACTGTGCTTCGTCTTATTCATTGTCGAGCGTCCTTGAGATTTATTAGTAATCTATACTTCTATACTAATTACTAATATAATAATAAAGAGGAAAGGTTTGATTGTTTGTTTGCATCGAATAGGCTCCGAAACTACTGAACCGATTTCAAAAATTCTTTCACTTCTGGGAAGCTACATGATCCCTTAGTAACATAGGCTATATTTAAAAAGAATTAGGGATCCTTACTAAAACTTCAATAATGTAACCCAAGGTGTAAAAAAAATACTAATTGAAAATGTTCCGAAAGCTCTGTACCAATTTTGGTTAAATTTGGCACAGAATTAGAATAGACCTTAGGAAAGAACATAGGCTACAATTTACCTTGGGAAAATTTCTCATTTCCACGGGAAAAATAGTTAAAGCGGGCGGAGTTGGCACAAAGATAGAATAGACCTTGCGGAAGAACATAGGCTAACTTTTACCGCGGGAAAATTCCTCATTCCCACGGGAAAAACTATTAACGCGGACAGAGCTACGAGTATCGATATGCACCTTCCCGGGAGGTGTTACATAGGGAACTAAAGGTACCATCCGCTAGGAAGGAAGCAGTGTCCCGTGGGTTGGTACCCACTGACTCTATAGCCGGCACTATACTCTCGACAAAACTCGAGAGCCGAAAGAGACGAGGTTATGCGTTAGAATGAGATGCAAATACACCGCGCTCACTCTTGCGCATAAATGCGTCCCTCGTATTGGCCATGTCTCCTCTAGTTTTGTGGAGAGTGTAGTTGCGGCTTTATAGTTAGTGGGACGCGAATCGGCGCGATGCGCGATTGAAAGCGAGGCAGTTACTTCGTGGTTTTAGCTAGTGCCGTACGATCTAAATTGCACTTTATTATAAAGGAACTAGAGTTGTTTATCTTAAATGACTAGCTTTCCGCCGCGGTAACAGCTTTTCCCGTGGGAATGAGGCTTTTTCCCGCAGTAAAAGGCAGCCTATGTTACTCAGGGTGAATGTAGCTAATGGTGAAAGAATTTTTGAAATCGGTTCTACAAATCTTTCCTCCTTATAATAATATTAGTTTGATTGACGGGCCTGGCCACAGCTTCGCGCGGCGGCGGCGGCGGCGACCAGCGGAATGTTGCCAGTGACACACAGTCAAAATTAACATGAGAGAACAAAAAAATATTTTCGTTTCTAAAACCCGCTAGAAAATGTACCACCGAAATCAAGAAATTGTTTTAAAGGCGTGAAATTACCCAATTCTAACAAAAAACTTTTATCGTTTAAGTATCTTATTTTACTTAGAAAACGACTTCAACACTGTAATGTAGCACAAATAAGATTAAAAATACGTAAAAGTAACGTTTTAAGTCATGTGACGCAAAGTGCTCCAAAATATCGTAAAATATTACAATACTAACGTTCTGGCAAGTTTTGCGCCGCCGCACATAGGGGTATTTGAACTAAAAAGTCGATCAAAAGTCGAAAGTGACAAAATTAAGTATCCCAAGTAGCTATTGCTGCCTAATGTACGGTAAGACATCAAAGAACAACATACTGTCAGTGAAAATTATTAAGAGACCCTGCATACCGAGAAATCTGTGCTGTTTTGAGCGAATCACTAACAGCACGAGATTGATATCTATTATTCATGAAAATAAAACAAGTACATTTTTAAGCTACTGATGCTCGAAACGTCAAATTATCTGAATTTAAATGATGGATATTAAAGAAGCAGGTGTTAAACATTCAATAGATAACCTAGTATTCAAATAATGTGTTACGGGTAATTAGTTACATTATTTTTTACCAACTACCTTCTAATAAGTTTTGATTTTACTATGATAATTATGTTCATAAGGTATTTTGTTATATATCTAAGTCTTTCTAAATTGTCGTTTCTTCTACATTCTATAGTTTTATGACTATTATTTAATATAAAATGAAAAATAGGTGCCAAGAAGTGCCAAGACCAATTTAAACACCATAAAAGACTCGAACGATTTTACCAAGACAAACATAACTTTGCGGTCTTTGTTAAATAAGTAGGTAAATAAGTGAGCATAAAGAAGTTATTGTGCAAAAAAGTAACAAACACATTTACAATACACATGATAATATACATAGGTGGTCTTAGTGCTTGTAATTTTTCCAGACAACCTTAGGTTACAATACAATACAAAATATTCGTTATTGACTCTAAGACATAAGAAAAAAAATTAAAACAAACAAGGAAAACAACAGGTAAAGATAACAGGCAGCCTTATCGCTAATGTAGCAACCTCTTCCAGGCAACCCATTAAAACCCGGAGTATGGAAATACCAGGAAACCCGGTTATATGGAATAGAAGAATACCAGTAGAAGGTTCTTTGCTAATGCTGAAGTATCTGTTATATAACAGAAATTTATATTTATTTGATAGAGAGGTTTGCTACAATTTTGGATGTAATATCTATCTAGCGGACACAAGATTGACGTGGACGGACAAATTTGTGGTGTATTGTCAAGACGCAGTCCACTATACTTATAGCTTCCTAGGTCATCCACAGTCACCAAAATATTCATTCTTGGACCTGTGGTCATCCAACATGCATTTTTATCTATAGAAGCATTATCTGAAGAGGCAGCGGAAGCAAAATACCTACTTCAAACAGTACAGAAAAAGGTTGGCAAGGAAATTTTCTCGTCTTGAATGCAGTATGGATGTAATAAATAGATTACTGCTGACATGAAGCCAACACCTTCTAAAAATCTAAAATATTTAAGCCTGACACTATTTGCATGTTGCTAGGGTGGGATGCGGATGACAAACCTGAAAGAGATAATATGCAAGAGGGGTGCATAGCCTTCATGAGACGTCAAATGAAGAAGGATCGGATGCTTCATCAGATTTGAATTAATGCAATTGAAAAAAAAAGCTGAATATCTTATTATTTTCCACAATTTTTTCACAAATAATTTTTTTTTCCATTTTTAAGCTTATTATATTTTTTTTTATTACTGATTATCCACACAAAACGCAAATAAAGACGAATAACCAAGTAAATAATTTTGATCGAGTTTTTGGTCCAAATACCCCTCTGTGCGCCGCCGCCGCCGACGAGTGAGCATTCTGTAGGGGCTACAAGGGGCTACTATTCGGTATCCTGTGGTAATGGCAAGGGAAGTAAAGACCGAACTGAAAATTCAATTGATTTAATTTTATAATGAAAATTGTCGCCATAAACATAAAAATATACACGTGGCGCCCACTGTGGTTGGTATCACGATCACGTGTTGGTGTAATAGGTGCTTATGTAATGTAGGTATAAAATGCAATAATAATTAATTAACAAATTCCATAATTTCAAAAGTTATAATGATTAAATGATATAATTTCAGTTTATATAATTTTACTTATCCTAATAATCAAATAATATAAAAGACAATTCCTATAATTTTAAATAATATAATTTCATTTCATATAATAATGATTTCCTATAATTTTAAATGATATAATTTCATTTGATATAATAATTATTTTCTATAATTTACAAATTTTACAATTGATATAAATATTGTTTCCAAATAAAATTATGAACTTGTAAACGCAAGCAAGCAAGCAAGCAAGAAAGCAAGCAAGCAAGCAAGCAAGCAAGCAAGCAAGCATGCAAACAAGCATGCAATCAAGCATGCAATCAAGCATGCAAGCAAGCAAGCGTGCAGGCATGCATACATGTCAACCTAACCCGAAGGGTATGGCGGAAGAAGTGGGCTCGCTTTGCTCGCCCACCTCTTCCGCCATACCCTTCGAACCTAACCAACAGTTGTCGGGGTGCCCCGAATTCTCGTGCTCGCTGCGCTCGCACCCGCCCTATTTATTTATATTACATAGTCTAATGATCCACATATCCGATGAATAATGCCATTTCTTTTTTGTACGGTATTCTTGTCCGTAAAATTACAAAAAATGAAGTTTATTATAGGAAATGATTGTTATACGAAATGATTGTTATAGGAAAATAATGTTATAACAATTGTCATTATATCAAATGAACGTTATAGAAATTGAGCGTTATACAAATAAAAATTATAACAAGTATTTTTATAGTGTATGAAAATTATACCAATTGAACGTTATATCACCTAAAATTATATCTTTTGATATTATAGCATTTATTACGCACCCAGTGAAGACACCTTTTATGGTACAATTTCCATGTATTATAACGTTCTGGCAAGTTTTGCGCCGCCGCCGCCGCCGACGTGCGAAGCTGCGGCCAGGGGGTAAGTGAGCATTCTGTAGGGGCTACAAGGGGCTACTATTCGGTATCCTGTGGTAATGGCAAGGGAAGTAAAGACCGAACTGAAAATTCAATTGATTTAATTTTATAATGAAAATTGTCGCCATAAACATAAAAATATACACGTGGCGCACACTGTGGTTGGTATCACGATCACGTGTTGGTATAATAGGTGCTTATGTAATGTAGGTATAGGATGCAATAATATTTAATTAACAAATTTATCAACGCCTTAAAACAAATCAATAAAAATCGAATAGGATCGTTAAGATTTTTAACTATCTACTTACCTATAAAAGATAATGTAAACGCCGGCATATAACATTCAGTTCCCGAGTTAGAGTTCAGTTGCCGAGGACGGCATGTATCGTCCACTAGTTTTATCTATCTTGATGCTGATTTTATGTAAGTTCTTATTTTATTTTTTTTAGCTTTCATAAACATATTTAATACCTAATATAATTATACTGGCGAAACTTTTATTGTACTGTTGGCAATCTTTACTTTAAATTTATTTTCACTTGTTTCTTACATTCATAATTCAATTACATTTTTTTTTTTAATTTCTTTCTTTAAAAAAATTAAGCAATATAATGCTTACCGTTTTTTTTTTCTAATAGCTTTTACTTTTGCTTTTTGTAGTGATTTTACCTTATCAGTATTTATGCACTGTGCTTCGTCTTATTCATTGTCGAGCGTCCTTGAGATTTATTAGTAATCTATACTTCTATACTAATTACTAATATAATAATAAAGAGGAAAGGTTTGATTGTTTGTTTGCATCGAATAGGCTCCGAAACTACTGAACCGATTTCAAAAATTCTTTCACTTCTGGGAAGCTACATGATCCCTTAGTAACATAGGCTATATTTAAAAAGAATTAGGGATCCTTACTAAAACTTCAATAATGTAACCCAAGGTGTAAAAAAAATACTAATTGAAAATGTTCCGAAAGCTCTGTACCAATTTTGGTTAAATTTGGCACAGAATTAGAATAGACCTTAGGAAAGAACATAGGCTACAATTTACCTTGGGAAAATTTCTCATTTCCACGGGAAAAATAGTTAAAGCGGGCGGAGTTGGCACAAAGATAGAATAGACCTTGCGGAAGAACATAGGCTAACTTTTACCGCGGGAAAATTCCTCATTCCCACGGGAAAAACGATTAACGCGGACAGAGCTACGAGTATCGATATGCACCTTCCCGGGAGGTGTTACATAGGGAACTAAAGGTACCATCCGCTAGGAAGGAAGCAGTGTCCCGTGGGTTGGTACCCACTGACTCTATAGCCGGCACTATACTCTCGACAAAACTCGAGAGCCGAAAGAGACGAGGTTATGCGTTAGAATGAGATGCAAATACACCGCGCTCACTCTTGCGCATAAATGCGTCCCTCGTATTGGCCATGTCTCGTCTAGTTTTGTGGAGAGTGTAGTTGCGGCTTTATAGTTAGTGGGACGCGAATCGGCGCGATGCGCGATTGAAAGCGAGGCAGTTACTTCGTGGTTTTAGCTAGTGCCGTACGATCTAAATTGCACTTTATTATAAAGGAACTAGAGTTGTTTATCTTAAATGACTAGCTTTCCGCCGCGGTAACAGCTTTTCCCGTGGGAATGAGGCTTTTTCCCGCAGTAAAAGGCAGCCTATGTTACTCAGGGTGAATGTAGCTAATGGTGAAAGAATTTTTGAAATCGGTTCTACAAATCTTTCCTCCTTATAATAATATTAGTTTGATTGACGGGCCTGGCCACAGCTTCGCGCGGCGGCGGCGGCGGCGACCAGCGGAATGTTGCCAGTGACACACAGTCAAAATTAACATGAGAGAACAAAAAAATATTTTCGTTTCTAAAACCCGCTAGAAAATGTACCACCGAAATCAAGAAATTGTTTTAAAGGCGTGAAATTACCCAATTCTAACAAAAAACTTTTATCGTTTAAGTATCTTATTTTACTTAGAAAACGACTTCAACACTGTAATGTAGCACAAATAAGATTAAAAATACGTAAAAGTAACGTTTTAAGTCATGTGACGCAAAGTGCTCCAAAATATCGTAAAATATTACAATACTAACGTTCTGGCAAGTTTTGCGCCGCCGCCGCCGCCGACGCGCGAAGCTGTGGCCAGGGGGTAAGTGAGCATTCTGTAGGGGCTACAAGGGGCTACTATTCGGTATCCTGTGGTAATGGCAAGGGAAGTAAAGACCGAACTGAAAATTCAATTGATTTAATTTTATAATGAAAATTGTCGCCATAAACATTAAAATATACACGTGGCGCCCACTGTGGTTGGTATCACGATCACGTGTTGGTGTAATAGGTGCTTATGTAATGTAGGTATAAGATGCAATAATAATTAATTAACAAATTTATCAACGCCTTAAAACAAATCAATAAAAATCGAATAGGATCGTTAAGATTTTTAACTATCTACTTACCTATAAAAGATAATGTAAACGCCGGCATATAACATTCAGTTCCCGAGTTAGAGTTCAGTTACCGAGGACGTCATAGAATCAGCATCAATACAGATAAAAGTAGTGGACGACCACTACTTTTATCTGTATTGATGCTGATTCTATGTAAGTTCTTATTTTTTTTTAACACTTTGATAATAATTATTTATTACAACTTTCTTTTTAGCTTTCATAAACATATTTAATACCTAATATAATTATACTGGCGAAACTTTTATTGTACTGTTGGCAATCTTCACTTTAAATTTATTTTCACTTGTTTCTTACATTCATAATTCGATTACATTTCTTTTTATTTTTATTATTTTTTAATAATTTCTTTCTTTAAAAAAATTAAGCAATATAACGCTTACCGTTTTTTTTTTCTAATAGCTTTTACTTTTGCTTTTTGTAGTGATTTTATCTTATCAGTATTTATGCACTGTGCTTCGTCTTATCTATTGTCGAGCGTCCTTGAGATTTATTAGTAATCTATACTTCTATACTAATTACTAATATTATAATAAAGAGGAAAGGTTTGATTGTTTGTCTGCATCGAATAGGCTCCGAAACTACTGAACCGATTTCAAAAATTCTTTCACTGCTGGGAAGCTACATGATCCCTTAGTAACATAGGCTATATTTAAAAAAAATAGAGATCCTTACTAAAACTTCAATAATGTAACCCAAGGTGTAAAAAAAATACTAACTGAAAATGCTCCGAAAGCTCTGTACCAATTTTGGTTAAATTTGGCACAAAATTAGAATAGACTTTAGGAAAGAACATAGGCTACAATTTACATCGGGAAATTTTCTCATTTCCACGGGAAAAATAGTTAAAGCGGGCGGAGTTGGCACAAAGATAGAATAGACCTTGCGGAAGAACATAGGCTAACTTTTACCGCGGGAAAATTCCTCATTCCCACGGGAAAAACTATTAACGCGGACAGAGCTACGAGTATCGATATGCACCTTCCCGGGAGGTGTTACATAGGGAACTAAAGGTACCATCCGCTAGGAAGGAAGCAGTGTCCCGTGGGTTGGTACCCACTGACTCTATAGCCGGCACTATACTCTCGACAAAACTCGAGAGCCGAAAGAGACGAGGTTATGCGTTAGAATGAGATGCAAATACACCGCGCTCACTCTTGCGCATAAATGCGTCCCTCGTATTGGCCATGTCTCGTCTAGTTTTGTGGAGAGTGTAGTTGCGGCTTTATAGTTAGTGGGACGCGAATCGGCGCGATGCGCGATTGAAAGCGAGGCAGTTACTTCGTGGTTTTAGCTAGTGCCGTACGATCTAAATTGCACTTTATTATAAAGGAACTAGAGTTGTTTATCTTAAATGACTAGCTTTCCGCCGCGGTAACAGCTTTTCCCGTGGGAATGAGGCTTTTTCCCGCAGTAAAAGGCAGCCTATGTTACTCAGGGTGAATGTAGCTAATGGTGAAAGAATTTTTGAAATCGGTTCTACAAATCTTTCCTCCTTATAATAATATTAGTTTGATTGACGGGCCTGGCCACAGCTTCGCGCGGCGGCGGCGGCGGCGACCAGCGGAATGTTGCCAGTGACACACAGTCAAAATTAACATGAGAGAACAAAAAAATATTTTCGTTTCTAAAACCCGCTAGAAAATGTACCACCGAAATCAAGAAATTGTTTTAAAGGCGTGAAATTACCCAATTCTAACAAAAAACTTTTATCGTTTAAGTATCTTATTTTACTTAGAAAACGACTTCAACACTGTAATGTAGCACAAATAAGATTAAAAATACGTAAAAGTAACGTTTTAAGTCATGTGACGCAAAGTGCTCCAAAATATCGTAAAATATTACAATACTAACGTTCTGGCAAGTTTTGCGCCGCCGCACATAGGGGTATTTGAACTAAAAAGTCGATCAAAAGTCGAAAGTGACAAAATTAAGTATCCCAAGTAGCTATTGCTGCCTAATGTACGGTAAGACATCAAAGAACAACATACTGTCAGTGAAAATTATTAAGAGACCCTGCATACCGAGAAATCTGTGCTGTTTTGAGCGAATCACTAACAGCACGAGATTGATATCTATTATTCATGAAAATAAAACAAGTACATTTTTAAGCTACTGATGCTCGAAACGTCAAATTATCTGAATTTAAATGATGGATATTAAAGAAGCAGGTGTTAAACATTCAATAGATAACCTAGTATTCAAATAATGTGTTACGGGTAATTAGTTACATTATTTTTTACCAACTACCTTCTAATAAGTTTTGATTTTACTATGATAATTATGTTCATAAGGTATTTTGTTATATATCTAAGTCTTTCTAAATTGTCGTTTCTTCTACATTCTATAGTTTTATGACTATTATTTAATATAAAATGAAAAATAGGTGCCAAGAAGTGCCAAGACCAATTTAAACACCATAAAAGACTCGAACGATTTTACCAAGACAAACATAACTTTGCGGTCTTTGTTAAATAAGTAGGTAAATAAGTGAGCATAAAGAAGTTATTGTGCAAAAAAGTAACAAACACATTTACAATACACATGATAATATACATAGGTGGTCTTAGTGCTTGTAATTTTTCCAGACAACCTTAGGTTACAATACAATACAAAATATTCGTTATTGACTCTAAGACATAAGAAAAAAAATTAAAACAAACAAGGAAAACAACAGGTAAAGATAACAGGCAGCCTTATCGCTAATGTAGCAACCTCTTCCAGGCAACCCATTAAAACCCGGAGTATGGAAATACCAGGAAACCCGGTTATATGGAATAGAAGAATACCAGTAGAAGGTTCTTTGCTAATGCTGAAGTATCTGTTATATAACAGAAATTTATATTTATTTGATAGAGAGGTTTGCTACAATTTTGGATGTAATATCTATCTAGCGGACACAAGATTGACGTGGACGGACAAATTTGTGGTGTATTGTCAAGACGCAGTCCACTATACTTATAGCTTCCTAGGTCATCCACAGTCACCAAAATATTCATTCTTGGACCTGTGGTCATCCAACATGCATTTTTATCTATAGAAGCATTATCTGAAGAGGCAGCGGAAGCAAAATACCTACTTCAAACAGTACAGAAAAAGGTTGGCAAGGAAATTTTCTCGTCTTGAATGCAGTATGGATGTAATAAATAGATTACTGCTGACATGAAGCCAACACCTTCTAAAAATCTAAAATATTTAAGCCTGACACTATTTGCATGTTGCTAGGGTGGGATGCGGATGACAAACCTGAAAGAGATAATATGCAAGAGGGGTGCATAGCCTTCATGAGACGTCAAATGAAGAAGGATCGGATGCTTCATCAGATTTGAATTAATGCAATTGAAAAAAAAAGCTGAATATCTTATTATTTTCCACAATTTTTTCACAAATAATTTTTTTTTCCATTTTTAAGCTTATTATATTTTTTTTTATTACTGATTATCCACACAAAACGCAAATAAAGACGAATAACCAAGTAAATAATTTTGATCGAGTTTTTGGTCCAAATACCCCTCTGTGCGCCGCCGCCGCCGACGAGTGAGCATTCTGTAGGGGCTACAAGGGGCTACTATTCGGTATCCTGTGGTAATGGCAAGGGAAGTAAAGACCGAACTGAAAATTCAATTGATTTAATTTTATAATGAAAATTGTCGCCATAAACATAAAAATATACACGTGGCGCCCACTGTGGTTGGTATCACGATCACGTGTTGGTGTAATAGGTGCTTATGTAATGTAGGTATAAAATGCAATAATAATTAATTAACAAATTTATCAACGCCTTCAAACAAATCAATAAAAATCGAATAGGATCGTTAAGATTTTTAACTATCTACTTACCTATAAAAGATAATGTAAACGCCGGCATATAACATTCAGTTCCCGAGTTAGAGTTCAGTTACCGAGGACGTCATGTATCGTCCACTACTTTTATCTGTATTGATACTGATTCTATGTAAGTTCTTATTTTTTTTTAACACTTTGATAATAATTATTTATTACAACTTTCTTTTTAGCTTTCATAAACATATTTAATACCTAATATAATTATACTGGCGAAACTTTTATTGTACTGTTGGCAATCTTCACTTTAAATTTATTTTCACTTGTTTCTTACATTCATAATTCGATTACATTTCTTTTTATTTTTATTATTTTTTAATAATTTCTTTCTTTAAAAAAATTAAGCAATATAACGCTTACCGTTTTTTTTTTCTAATAGCTTTTACTTTTGCTTTTTGTAGTGATTTTATCTTATCAGTATTTATGCACTGTGCTTCGTCTTATCCATTGTCGAGCGTCCTTGAGATTTATTAGTAATCTATACTTCTATACTAATTACTAATATTATAATAAAGAGGAAAGGTTTGATTGTTTGTCTGCATCGAATAGGCTCCGAAACTACTGAACCGATTTCAAAAATTCTTTCACTGCTGGGAAGCTACATGATCCCTTTAGTAACATAGGCTTTATTAAAAAAAAAATAGAGATCCTTACTAAAACTTCAATAATGTAACCCAAGGTGTAAAAAAAATACTAACTGAAAATGCTCCGAAAGCTCTGTACCAATTTTGGTTAAATTTGGCACAAAATTAGAATAGACTTTAGGAAAGAACATAGGCTACAATTTACATCGGGAAATTTTCTCATTTCCACGGGAAAAATAGTTAAAGCGGGCGGAGTTGGCACAAAGATAGAATAGACCTTGCGGAAGAACATAGGCTAACTTTTACCGCGGGAAAATTCCTCATTCCCACGGGAAAAACGATTAACGCGGACAGAGCTACGAGTATCGATATGCACCTTCCCGGGAGGTGTTACATAGGGAACTAAAGGTACCATCCGCTAGGAAGGAAGCAGTGTCCCGTGGGTTGGTACCCACTGACTCTATAGCCGGCACTACACTCTCGACAAAACTCGAGAGCCGAGAGACGAGGTTATGCGTTAGAATGAAATGCAAATACACCGCGCTTACTCTTGCGCATAAGTGCGTCCCTCGTATTGGCCATGTCTCGTCTAGTTTTGTGGAGAGTGTAGTTGCGGCTTTATAGTTAGTGGGACGCGAATCGGCGCGATACGCGATTGAAAGCGAGGCAGCTACTTCGTGGTTTTAGCTAGTGCCGTACGATCTAAATTGCACTTTATTATACAGGAACTAGAGTTGTTTTTCTTAAATTACTAGCTTTCCGCCGCGGCAACAGCTTTTCCCGTGGGAATGAGGCTTTTTCCCGCAGTAAAAGGCAGCCTATGTTACTCAGGGTGAATGTAGCTAATGGTGAAAGAATTTTTGAAATCGGTTCTACAAATCTTTCCTCCTTATAATAATATTAGTTTGATTGACGGGCCTGGCCACAGCTTCGCGCGGCGGCGGCGGCGGCGACCAGCGGAATGTTGCCAGTGACACACAGTCAAAATTAACATGAGAGAACAAAAAAATATTTTCGTTTCTAAAACCCGCTTGAAAATGTAGGTACCACCGAAATCAAGAAATTGTTTTAAAGGCGTGAAATTACCCAATTCTAACAAAAAACTTATATCGTTTATATTATTTTACTTAGAAAACGACTTCAACACTGTAATGTAGCACAAATAAGATTAAAAATACGTAAAAGTAACGTTTTAAGTCATGTGACGCAAAGTGCTCCAAAATATCGTAAAATATTACAATACTAACGTTCTGGCAAGTTTTGCGCCGCCGCCGCCGCCGCCGACGCGCGAAGCTGTGGCCAGGGGGTAAGTGAGCATTCTGTAGGGGCTACAAGGGGCTACTATTCGGTATCCTGTGGTAATGGCAAGGGAAGTAAAGACCGAACTGAAAATTCAATTGATTTAATTTTATAATGAAAATTGTCGCCATAAACATTAAAATATACACGTGGCGCCCACTGTGGTTGGTATCACGATCACGTGTTGGTGTAATAGGTGCTTATGTAATGTAGGTATAAGATGCAATAATAATTAATTAACAAATTTATCAACGCCTTAAAACAAATCAATAAAAATCGAATAGGATCGTTAAGATTTTTAACTATCTACTTACCTATAAAAGATAATGTAAACGCCGGCATATAACATTCAGTTCCCGAGTTAGAGTTCAGTTACCGAGGACGTCATAGAATCAGCATCAATACAGATAAAAGTAGTGGACGACCACTACTTTTATCTGTATTGATGCTGATTCTATGTAAGTTCTTATTTTTTTTTAACACTTTGATAATAATTATTTATTACAACTTTCTTTTTAGCTTTCATAAACATATTTAATACCTAATATAATTATACTGGCGAAACTTTTATTGTACTGTTGGCAATCTTCACTTTAAATTTATTTTCACTTGTTTCTTACATTCATAATTCGATTACATTTCTTTTTATTTTTATTATTTTTTAATAATTTCTTTCTTTAAAAAAATTAAGCAATATAACGCTTACCGTTTTTTTTTTCTAATAGCTTTTACTTTTGCTTTTTGTAGTGATTTTATCTTATCAGTATTTATGCACTGTGCTTCGTCTTATCTATTGTCGAGCGTCCTTGAGATTTATTAGTAATCTATACTTCTATACTAATTACTAATATTATAATAAAGAGGAAAGGTTTGATTGTTTGTCTGCATCGAATAGGCTCCGAAACTACTGAACCGATTTCAAAAATTCTTTCACTGCTGGGAAGCTACATGATCCCTTAGTAACATAGGCTATATTTAAAAAAAATAGAGATCCTTACTAAAACTTCAATAATGTAACCCAAGGTGTAAAAAAAATACTAACTGAAAATGCTCCGAAAGCTCTGTACCAATTTTGGTTAAATTTGGCACAAAATTAGAATAGACTTTAGGAAAGAACATAGGCTACAATTTACATCGGGAAATTTTCTCATTTCCACGGGAAAAATAGTTAAAGCGGGCGGAGTTGGCACAAAGATAGAATAGACCTTGCGGAAGAACATAGGCTAACTTTTACCGCGGGAAAATTCCTCATTCCCACGGGAAAAACGATTAACGCGGACAGAGCTACGAGTATCGAATGCACCTTCCCGGGAGGTGTTACATAGGGAACTAA
Organism: Teleiodes luculella; assembly: GCA_948473455.1. NCBI lineage: Eukaryota > Metazoa > Arthropoda > Insecta > Lepidoptera > Gelechiidae > Teleiodes > Teleiodes luculella. The sequence goes on along the minus strand of OX419609.1, from coordinate 7,293,892 downwards.
AGGTACCATCCGCTAGGAAGGAAGCAGTGTCCCGTGGGTTGGTACCCACTGACTCTATAGCCGGCACTATACTCTCGACAAAACTCGAGAGCCGAAAGAGACGAGGTTATGCGTTAGAATGAGATGCAAATACACCGCGCTCACTCTTGCGCATAAATGCGTCCCTCGTATTGGCCATGTCTCGTCTAGTTTTGTGGAGAGTGTAGTTGCGGCTTTATAGTTAGTGGGACGCGAATCGGCGCGATGCGCGATTGAAAGCGAGGCAGTTACTTCGTGGTTTTAGCTAGTGCCGTACAGGGCCGTAGCTAGGGGGGGGCATTGTGGGGCAATGCCCTACCTTGAAATCACAATGCCCTACCTTAAAAATACCAAAAAATAGGATTTTTTTTTATAATTAAATTGTTTGTTCATAGTTTGAGATAAAAAAATTCTAGAGGTCAATGATACTCGTATCATGGTGATTGATTTAGAAGCCCGTGCTCCGAGGGCAGATCAATTATGATATTTTTTTACTTCCGCCCTACCTGTAACCAATGCTGCCCTACCTCAAATTCGACTCTAGCTACAGCCCTGGTGCCGTACGATCTAAATTGCACTTTATTATAAAGGAACTAGAGTTGTTTATCTTAAATGACTAGCTTTCCGCCGCGGTAACAGCTTTTCCCGTGGGAATGAGGCTTTTTCCCGCAGTAAAAGGCAGCCTATGTTACTCAGGGTGAATGTAGCTAATGGTGAAAGAATTTTTGAAATCGGTTCTACAAATCTTTCCTCCTTATAATAATATTAGTTTGATTGACGGGCCTGGCCACAGCTTCGCGCGGCGGCGGCGGCGACCAGCGGAATGTTGCCAGTGACACACAGTCAAAATTAACATGAGAGAACAAAAAAATATTTTCGTTTCTAAAACCCGCTAGAAAAATGTACCACCGAAATCAATAAATTGTTATAAAGGCGTGAAATTACCCAATTTTTACAAAAAACGTTCAATTTTCATGCAAAAAGTAACGTTTATCTTATTTTACTTAGAAAACGACTTCAACACTGTAATGTAGCACAAATAAGATTAAAAATACGTAAAAGTAACGTTTTAAGTCATGTGACGCAAAGTGCTCCAAAATATCGTAAAATGTTACAATACTAACGTTCTGGCAAGTTTTGCGCCGCCGCGCGCCGCCGCCGGCGACGCGCCAAGCTGTGGCCAGGCGGTAAGTGAGCATTCTGTAGGGGCTACAAGGGGCTACTATTCGGTATCCTGTGGTAATGGCAAGGGAAGTAAAGACCGAACTGAAAATTCAATTGATTTAAATTTATAATGAAAATTGTCGCCATAAACATAAAAATATACACGTGGCGCCACTGTGGTTGGTATCACGATCACGTGTTGGTATAATAGGTGCTTATGTAATGTAGGTATACGATGCAATAATAATTAATTAACAAATTTACCAACGCCTTAAAACAAATCAATAAAAATCGAATAGGATCGTTAAGATTTTTAACTATCTACTTACCTATAAAAGATAATGTAAACGCCGGCATATAACATTCAGTTCCCGAGTTAGAGTTCAGTTGCCGAGGACGCCATGTATCGTCCACTACTTTTATCTATATTGATGCTGATTCTATGTAAGTTCTTATTTTATTTTTAACACTTTGATAATAATTATTTATTACAACTTTCTTTTTAGCTTTCACAAACATATTTAATACCTAATATAATTATACTGGCGAAACTTTTATTGTACTGTTGGCAATCTTTACTTTAAATTTATTTTCACTTGTTTCTTACATTCATAATTCGATTACATTTTTTTTAATTTTTATTTTTTTTAAATAATTTCTTTCTTTAAAAAAATTAAGCAATATAATTATTGCTTAATTTTTTTAAAGAAAGAAATTATTTAAACTTACCGTTTAAGCTTACCGTTTTTTTTCCTATAGCTTTTACTTTTGCTTTTTGTAGTGATTTTATCTTATCAGTATTTATGCACTGTGCTTCGTCTTATCCATTGTCGAGCGTCCTTGAGATTTATTAGTAATCTATACTTCTATACTAATTACTAATATTATAATAAAGAGGAAAGGTTTGATTGTTTGTTTGCATCGAATAGGCTCCGAAACTACTGAACCGATTTCAAAAATTCTTTCACTGCTGGGAAGCTACTTGATCCCTGAGTAACATAAGCTATATTTAAAAAAAAAATTAGGGATCCTTACTAAAACTTCAATAATGTAACCCAAGGTGTAAAAAAAATACTAATTGAAAATGCTCCGAAAGCTCTGTACCAATTTTGGTTAAATTTGGCACAAAATTAGAATAGACCTTAGGAAAGAACATAGGCTACAATGTACCTCGGGAAAATTTCTCATTTCCACGGGAAAAATAGTTAAAGCGGGCGGAGTTGGCACAAAGATAGAATAGACCTTGCGGAAGAACATAAGCTAACTTTTACCGCGGGAAAATTCCTCATTCCCACGGGAAAAACGATTAACGCGGGCGGAGCTACGAGTATCGATATGCACCTTCCCGGGAGGTGTTACATAGGGAACTAAAGGTACCATCCGCTAGGAAGGAAGCAGTGTCCCGTGGGTTGGTACCCACTGACTCTATAGCCGGCACTACACTCTCGACAAAACTCGAAAGCCGAAAGAGACGAGGTTATGCGTTAGAATGAGATGCAAATACACCGCGCTCACTCTTGCGCATAAGTGCGTCCCTCGTATTGGCCATGTCTCGTCTAGTTTTGTGGAGAGTGTAGTTGCGGCTTTATAGTTAGTGGGACGCGAATCGGCGCGATACGCGATTTTATTTTATTTTTTTTATTTTATTTTTAAGTACAACTACATCATATATATAATACAATTTAAATATACAATTTATTCGGTAGTTTAAGCTTATATATATGACAATTACAGTGTACATAACAATCACCAAAAATCGAGCTTAATGCTCTCAGGGTTCCACCACCAGCCCCCGCAATATTGTTACCTGATTTGGTACAATCTCTTTAAGTTAGAAAGATGGGCGATCAATTTATTTTGCGTGATTAGCGATTGAAAGCGAGGCAGCTACTTCGTGGTTTTAGCTAGTGCCGTACGATCTAAATTGCACTTTATTATACAAGAACTAGAGTTATTTTTCTTAACTTACTAGCTTTCCGCCGCGGCAACAGCTTTTCCCGTGGGAATGAGGCTTTTTCCCGCAGTAAAAGGCAGCCTATGTTACTCAGGGTGAATGTAGCTAATGGTGAAAGAATTTTTGAAATCGGTTCTACAAATCTTTCCTCCTTATAATAATATTAGTTTGATTGACGGGCCTGGCCACAGCTTCGCGCGGCGGCGGCGGCGGCGACCAGCGGAATGTTGCCAGTGACTCACAGTCAAAATTAACATGAGAGAACAAAAAAATATTTTCGTTTCTAAAACCCGCTAGAAAATGTACCACCGAAATCAAGAAATTGTTTTAAAGGCGTGAAATTACCCAATTCTAACAAAAAACTTTTATCGTTTATCTTATTTTACTTAGAAAACGACTTCAACACTGTAATGTAGCACAAATAAGATTAAAAATACGTAAAAGTAACGTTTTAAGTCATGTGACGCAAAGTGCTCCAAAATATCGTAAAATGTTACAATACTAATAATCCATGGAATTGGTACATTTTGAGTTGCATCAAATGGGGCAGGAGTAAAAACTCGAAAAAAAATTTATTTTTTTAATTTTACAAACATTTGAACAGCTGTGTCTTTGAAACTATTCAGCTTATCGAGACCCAACTATTCTCATTTTGTTGCAAATTTAGTCTACTTCAAAAGAATTTACAGTGACTTCTACCGTAAAACAGGTCCTTGGTGGTAAAAAATGGCAAAAACTGAAAAATGATCAAAAATTTAATGGCTTTTCATGAATTTTACCATGTTCCGGAAGGCTTTCGAGGTGGAAAAAATAAATTTGTCATTACCACCTCATTAAATACAACATATCGACGGTCCCTACGTACAATACCGTAACTGAAAAAGTCAAATTTTACAGGAGAGCGGTTTGAAGTTTCAAATTTGTTTATTTCGAGTTCTATCATTGACATTTTAATGAAATTTGGTACCAAAGTTTTATTTGATGTCAGTTAGCATACTAACAGAGAAAATCCCCATAATCTCGTATATTTCTATATAATTTATCTCATACTTATTTGTACGTGGGAAGTATTTCAACTAATAATAGCTTAAGTAGCACTTACGTACTTTTACGACGAGGTCTTAAAGATGACCAAAGTTGCATCTGCCATTAAAGAATTTGTTCGTGGGAAGTATCGGACACATACGGCATTTTATCAATTTCAACACAGTAATTTCTTCAACTTTGGTACACTCATTTTGCCTTCTTGAGCAATTGCAGGCAAAGAAATAGATGGAATTATCTTTGTCAGACCAAAAAAAGTTTTTTTTACGCTAAATACGTTTGAAGAGTAAATTCTTTTCGTGAGTATTTTGAGAAATCTTGCTTATCTTACGCTTTGCCTATTGCCGAAAAGAGAACTCCTAACAATTCCAGTTCAAACTACCGAAAACTATTTGAATGCCTAGTAGACTGCATAGGTACACCTGTACAACATGATTGGACTGATCGGTTCGTGAAAACTTTCCATATAGCAGGATCAAAGATCTCTGAGACCACTCATCACACGAATGGAACGAAAAGGATTTCAGATTTCACTCTCAGGCTCATGAAAGAAAGATAGAGAAGTGTTTTGTAATCCGCAGATGCTACATCCTTACCATCCGTACCATAAAAGTACCTTTAGATAGATCGGCAAAAGGCCATCGAGAGCAAAAAATCGCCCATAATTTTCCCAAAGATTTGTTTAATGGGAAAAACCGCAAATGGTAAAACTGCAGCGTCGAACCTTTTGACAGAAGTTGAGGAAATCTATGAAAAAACTGTACACAACAACAATAAAAACGGTCAGTATCCTAGCTACAACTGATCCAAAAGGAGTTATTCTTCGAATTCTTCCTTCACTATATAGAAGATATAATGAACTTTAGCCTGTATGAAATTGGAATGGTTCTCTAACAATTAAAAACTACAAACCGTTGAGCAAACCAAAGTATATGACGCCCTGAACGTTCCGGAAACAAAAAACACAAATCACTGATGTACCACATACGGGATTGTACGTAGGGACCGTCGATATAAAAAAATCAGAACTGCCCGATTTGATGTAAGTGAAGACCCCTTTTATGGTACGATTTCCATGTATTATAACGTTCTGGCAAGTTTTGCGCCGCCGCCGCCCCGCCGACGACGCGCGAAGCTGCGGCCAGGGGGTAAGTGAGCATTCTGTAGGGGCTACAAGGGGCTACTATTCGGTATCCTGTGGTAATGGCAAGGGAAGTAAGGAATTAACTGAAAATTCATTTGATTTAAATTTATAATGAAAATTGTCGCCACAAACATAAAAATATACACGTGGCGCCCACTGTGGTTGGTATCACGATCACGTGTTGGTATAATAGGTGCTTATGTAATGTAGGTATAAGATGCAATAATAATTAATTAACAAATTTATCAACGCCTTAAAACAAATCAATAAAAATCGAATAGGATCGTTAAGATTTTTAACTATCTACTTACCTATAAAAGATAATGTAAACGCCGGCATATAACATTCAGTTCCCGAGTTAGAGTTCAGTTGCCGAGGACGGCATGTATCGTCCACTACTTTTATCTATATTGTTGCTGATTCTATGTAAGTTCTTATTTTATTTTTAACACTTTGATAATAATTATTTATTACAACTTTCTTTTTAGCTTTCATAAACATATTTAATACCTAATATAATTTACTGGCGAAACTTTTATTGTACTGTTGGCAATCTTTTCTTTTAATTTTATTTTCACTTGTTTCTTACATTCATAATTCGATTACATTTCTTTTTATTATTATTTTTTTCCAAATAATTCCTTTCTTTAAAAAAATAAGCCATAGGTATATGCTTACCGTTTTATTACTTTTTTTTCTAATAGCTTTTACTCTACGTATTATTACTCTTGCTTTTTCTAGTGATTTTATCTTATCAGTAGGTATTTATGCACTGTGCTTCTTCTTATCCATTGTCGAGCGTCCTTGAGATTTATTAGTAAACGGTAATAGTTTTTCCCGTAGGAATGAGGAATTTTCCCGCTGTAAAAGTTAGCCTATGTTCTTCCACAACAAGGTCTATTCTGTCTTTGTGCCAACTTCGCCCGCTTTAACTATTTTTCCCGTGGGAATGAGAAATTTTCCCGAGGTAAATTGTAGCCTATGTTCTTTCCTAAGGTGTATTCTAATTTTGTGCCAAGTTTCACCTAAATCGGTGCAGTGCTTTCGGAGCATTTTCAATTTTTAGGAATAGGTATTTTACGTATTTTTTTTACATCTTGGGTTACATTATTAAAGTTTTAGTAAGGACTCCAATTTTTTTGAAAATAAAATATAGCCTATGTTGCTCAGGGATCATGTAGGTAGCTTCCCAACAGTGAAAGAATAGTTGAAATCGGTTCAGTAGTTTCGGAGCCTATTCAATGCAAAACAATTAAACCTTTCCTCTTTATAATATTAGTATAGATGATTATTTGTTTCTTTCTGAAATTCTTTTTCGCATAGGTACCTATAATAATGTTAGTAGGTAAGTGAGTTTGTAAGTACTGTCACCTTTTTATTAACGTAAGTATTTATTTACTTATCGGGTAGCGATCCCTTTTTATTATACATGGTATGGTATGGTACTTAACATGAGTCGACTCAACAACAAAATAATGGCAATACCTACATATTTGTATTCCGGGTCTTACTTTATGCTCTAGGTAAGTATAATTTATTTGAGCTCATACAAACCTTTTTTAAATCATTCCATTACACATGACTCCAACATACATATATTTATTTCACTGTGCAATCTCGTTGACACTATGATCAGATCAGATGAAGGATTAGGGACCCAACAAAAACGTATACCAATGTATACATATACATTATAGCACGGGCGCAGCCTATACTATAAATCAAACTCACTGAAACTGAATTAAACTGTTTATTTCACGTAGGTAATCTTTGCACATCACAAAAAACACCCGATACGTTATAAAACTCCCGAACAGGATAATCCTGGAGCGTTTTACATCAGCTCCAGAAAAGAATCGCGCAACTGACTGAAACCATCAAAATCAATTCACACGAAAACGATTTAAAGGACAGGAAAAAAATCGTATGGGGCCCGGTCTTTTATTCACAGAAAAATCTAACCACTATATAGAAAAAATATATAGATTCTAGACATAAAACTGAGTCCACATGTCCAGTTGTGGAATTTAAGTGCCCCCCATTTAGGAGATATTAATTTTTTTCAATGTGAAAAAGTTGTACACTCAGCAAGTCTATAAAACGCACCTGCCACTACCTATCTCTTTCTAACACCTACTAGCTAAGGCTACTCTTGTCTTCTCTTTCTTACAAGGTTATTAAAATAAACTAACTAAACCGCGAAAACGATTTTCAGTGACATTATGCGAGACATTTACAGCACATGCTATGCTCATTTTTGAAGTTTTGAATACAGAATAAATCGTTTTCGCGGTTTAGTAACTATTTTGTAAGAAAGAGAAGACAAGAGTAGCCTTAGCTAGGTGTTAGAAAGAGATAGGTAGTGGCAGGTGCGTTTTATAGACTTGCTGAGTGGACAACTTTTTCACATTGAAAAAAATTAATATCTCCTAAATGGGGGGCACTTAAATTCCACAACTGGACATGTGGACTCAGTTTTATGTCTAGAATCTATATATTTTTTCTATATAGTGGTTAGATTTTTATGTGAATAATAGCCCAAAAAAATCCATGTCCTTTCGAACAAACTTGCGGCCAGTAGGTACCAAAAGCAAAAGAGACGGCACAACCGATGCCACAGTACTTATAGTACATTTTTGTGTCTTTGCTTTTCGTTGCTAATTCGCGAGGAAAGCTCGTTTCGTTCACGATCAAAAATTAGTGTGGACACCAGGGCTGTAGCTAGAGTCGAATTTGAGGTAGGGCAGCACTGGTTACAGGTAGGGCGGACAGGTAGGGCGGAAGTAAAAAAAATCATAAATTGATCTGCCCTCGGAGCACGGGCTCCTAAATCAATCACCAACCATGTTTATCATTGACCTCTAGATTTTTTTTTTCTTAAACTATGAACAAACAAGTTAATTATAATTTTTTTTTTATTATTTTGGTATTTTTAAGGTAGGGCATTGTGATTTCAAGGTAGGGCATTGCCCCACAATGCCCTCCCCTAGCTACGGCCCTGGGGACACTCATTCATTATTTATAGGCAACTCATTATTATTTTGATTCACCCTACTGTATATCGCGGCTTCTACATAGAGGTGAGTCCAAATGTCAGTGTGTGTGTGTGTGTCAGTGACTAGTAGGATTTGTGTGTGTAGGTACTTACTTTTTAGCGCTATAATTACTCACTTTCTTTTATCTTTATTTGTTCTAAAAAAATAATTTATATCGGAGGTTGTTTTATTTTGTGGCAGCAAAATAAATTGTTTTTCATCCCAAAATCTAAATTATTTTATCTCTGTATCAAGTTTCATCAAAAATGCCCTCCTGAACTACAATTTTCCCGTGGGAATAAGCTATTGTCCCGCGGTTACAGGTAGTCTGTTACCTTCCCCAAGGTCTATCCTATCTCTGTATCAAGTTTCATCAAAACTTCTGGCCCACCCTACCAATTTTCCCGTAGGAATAAAGGATTTTTCCCCGGTAAAAGGTAGGTAGCCTTTATCACCCCAGAATCGATACCATATTCCTGTACCAAGTTTCATCTAAATTTTCCGCCCGCGCTACTATTTTTCCAGTAGCCTATCTTCGTATCAAGTTTCATCAAAATCGGTTCAGCAGTTTCAGAGCCTATGCAATTATAAGGAATATTTTAGGTTTTTTTTTCACCTTGGGTTACATTGTTGAAGTTTTAGTAACAAGGTTCCATTATTTTTTTGAAAATAAAATATAGCCTATGTTACTGAGGGATCATGTAGCTTTTCAACAGTGAAAGAATTTTTGAAATTTAAACCGTAGGTATTTAGAAAAGAAATTTAAAAAAATTCAAATAAGATTCCTGAAATCCCTAGTAAGAAAATCAAAGAAAAATGTAAAGGAGGACGTTTCGCGCTGCACGGTTTCGCCGCGCGCACGTTGCAGGGCTGTAGTGGGTAACTATTATCTAATCTGTGGCTGTAGCTAGAGTCTTTGAGGTAGGGCAGCATTGCTTACCGGTGGGGCGGAAGTAAAAAAAACATCATAATTGATCTGCCCTCGGAGCACGGGCTCCTAAATCTATCACCATGTAAGTATATCATTCGACCTCTAGAATTCTTTATCTCAAACTATGAACAAACAATTTAATTATGAAAAAATATTTTATTTTTTAGTATTTTTAAGGTAGGGCATTGTGATTTCAAGGTAGGGCATTACCCCACAACGCCCCCCCCTAGCTAGCTACGGCCAAGGGACGTAGTGGTGGTTATAATGACAAATTGTTCTTTACTGTCACGATACTTTTTTATTTTTGTACTTTGCTAACCTTCACTGAATTTGCTAATACCTAACCGTTTTTTTCTACTTTCATCCAATACACAAGACATATCCATTTATAATAGGTAGGTACTCTATATATCTCTGAATTATTATTGGCTTGTGAGTATGTTTGATTTACAAAAAGATCCTCAATATCCTGTCCGAATTGTTCTTGACCCATTTCATCTTTCGACTTGACTGGGTAATTATTCACCAACAGATTTTCCCGTGGAAAAGATGTAATTTCCCGCGTTAAAAAGTAGCCTATGTGTTATTCTGATGTATAAGCTATATTAATGTAGTTTCATTAAAATCCGTTCAGTAGTTCCATTAGCGTGTACAAACAGAGAGACAGACAGACAGACAGACGGAATTTTTTTTCAATACTTGTATTTTTGTGTTCAGCTACACTCCTTTATCACCTACAATCAGTTTTTTGAAAAACAAAGCAATGTACAAACACGCTGATTCATCAGTTTTATTATATAAGGTACCACCATGCAAAATCTCATTTAAATTGGTCCAGTAGTTTCAGAGATAGCCCGTACAATGTACTGAGTAGTATATAAGTAACTATATCTAGTTTTTTAATTATCCCACGGGAACTCTTTAATTTCCCGGTATAAAAAGTATCTAAGATTAAGATATTGACCAGGGATATAAGATACCACCATACAAAATTACATTTAAATCGGTCCAGTAATTTCGGAGAGTAGTACGGTATTGTAGAGTTTTTCTTTTTTCATATTATGGGAAAGCCAGATTTTATGTGCCAGGTTTTTTTTTTCATAAAATGGTGGGAAAGCGTCTACTATTCGAAACCGAAAATTAAAGTGTAACAGAATGATCAAGTGTGCTATTTACATTGAGGAATTATGTACAAGTACTAGAGAACACACCTCGAACACATTCGGACACACCACACCTCGAACACAGGGCGGAAAAAAAACAAAAGACAAACGCCATAGACATAGACATGCACAGAAGCGACACATCTCGAAAATTCTGCCTACTATTAGATCATTTTGTTGAATTGTTTTGCATTAATAAAAATACAATAGTCAGTCGTAACTACGTAATTATATAATAAACATGTTTAAATTTGGTTAGTTTGTATGAGGAATGTTATTTTTAAGTATTTTAGTAGTAACTAGGTATTTAATATGTCGCAAAATATCGCACACGATGTTTAGATATTATTTAATTATTATTGTCATAGATTTGTTTTTTTTGGAAATATTTCATGGATTTTTTCATGACTTCTGATTTCTAATGCTTGTAAAATAAATTCAAATTCCATACAAAAAACATATTCGTCATAACTATCACCAGGAATATTCTTAAATAGGTAGGCACTGCTGGTAAAAATATTTTATTATCTGGACCTAAAGTATCTGTGTACTAAACCACTATGCAGTATTTCTATGCTAAGCCACGGTTGGACGGACGGACGGACCGACCAGAAGGACAGACTATACATACATGCCAAAACTATAAAGTTCTTTGTTGTAAACATACTACTTGAAATGCATAGTACCTATAGGCGCGGTGTCATGTCTATCAATGTTGCTTTTGATAGTCTATGGTTTTTCCTGCAAATGGCGGGAATGGTCTATAATAGGTAACTAAAAAATCATGAAGGAAGAAAAAATTTTACGCGCCCAAATGGAGTAGTAATCAAAACATACTATGGGTGCCGGCTGAGACATATTTTTTGGAATCACACACACATTCACACTTTTCTTTCAAATAGTCGTTCACGACATGTCGTGATGTTCTGTCATAAAATATAAAATAATAATAATAATAATAATAATAATAATATAATGTCTCTATCTTTTTCTAACGTACCGTATTCAAAGATGTGTGATAAAGACTGATAGAGTTAAAAAACTAACCCCGTCTCCCACTTCCACCTACCCTCCCACCCCTCTGAGCGGCCGCATTGGTTTCGATACAAAATAGGCATGATTACTACTCCATATGGGCGTGGAATTTTTTTTTCCTTCATGTAAAAAATAGTTTCTTGTTGGTTTAGGTAAAAAATCTGTTTGTTTTCCGATGATAGGTCACAGTATCACCTTTTTTAATTATAGTCCATTTATTTGGGCATGTTTTTAATACGCAATACGGCATTATTGTATTTTTTTTTCGTGACGTGTCGACGTTGTGACGCCATGACATGAGTGAAAACAAAAGACTCCGGAGCTCCAACTCATTACGGAGAGGTGCGGTTCGCGGTGTCAGTTCTATGTACGCTAGTACAATAATATTTCAATGGCTATTTAGCTACCTATGTTTAACTTTAGTAGGTAATATTATTAATTTACTGCGTAAGTATATTTGTATTAAATTGTTTATTTATTTATCAACCAATCTCTTCTGGTGGGGATCGTACTGTGAGAATGGGCAACTAACAACAACCCACCTGCCAACTAACAACAACCCACCTGCCAACTAACAACAACCCACCTGCCAACCGTAAAGATTTTGACAAAGACCTCCTTATAAAGTGACCTCAGTCCAGCGGACGGGACTGTTAACAGGCTGTTTGTTGCGGTCACTGATTGGCAGTTGGGATGAAGTTCCCAGTGGTTGTTGGTTACGCGCCGGGAACCACACTGCATTCTTCTATTTTAAATATAAGTAAGCAAGCAAACGCGCAGTGGACGGATGGATGTTAGAGCGTTTATTATCACAAGCCGTACGCTAGCGAGGCGGGTTGGGGATCGAAGTTGTTTTTGGTAAGACACCGGGAACCACAAGGCGGCGTCCTTCATACCATATTACTGGGGTAGTCAATAGCAACAACTGTGATTTTGTTCTTTTTTTTTAACTATCACAAGGGCATTTCTACGGGAAGAGGCGAATCAGCTACTGTATCGAAAAAAGGACCTCTAACAGCTCATTATGTTATTGAAAAAAAAAACACATATATTTACAGGACTATTGGCCTGATGGAGAGCATATTTGGAAGATCGGGAAGTTTTAAACGACGCCAAAAATATATTCAAATTTCAAAAACGGGCAGAATTTGGGGTGCCAACATAAATATCCCTATTATGAAAATCCATAACAGACTTGCCATAACTTTAAATAGTATAACAATTAGAATCCATAATTTAAAAATACATACCATAATTTAGCATACTTATTAAAATCCATAATTCTATAATGTTTCGAAATCATAAATAATAAATAAGATATTTTGGTAAAAAAGAACATAAGAGAAACAGCATTTTTGGTGATATAAAATAATAATTTAATAAATGTATGCTGTATTTGTCAAATTTATATTTTTAATTATTATACATACTAACAGTATTCGTATTAAATTTAGGGCTTTTAAATATATGTGTTTCAAAATTATGGATTTTTATCATTATGACATTTCACGATTATGGATTTTCAATTAAGGGTTTTAATATAGACCCCAGAATTTGGCTTAAAATGGCGTGTCCGGTTTCCAGAATTGACTCTTTATTGCTTCATAACTTTTTAAATAATAACTAGTTCATTATGATTACAATGTTCACATAGCATGAGATAAACAACAAAGCCGTATATCTAAGTAATAATATTTATTGTAAATCATTGGAGTTTGACACAATAACACATTTTTTGTCCGAAGCTTCTGCCTCAATCCCGTGCCAAATAGTTTTATTTACTTATCACTAACTTCGCGAAGTACGAATGCCACTAGCTGGTTCCCGCAATCTACCAGATGAGCCCGAGCGTCTGAGCAGTATGAACTTGAGGATAGCTGCATTGAGGAGCATTTTTCGAGGGTTCAAAATTCTTCCGAGAATTTGGGGTCGGGTAATTTCTGAAAACTGTGGACGAAATTTATTTTGTTTGTAAAGTCTTATATTAAATTTGAGCCAAATCTATTGAATATTTAAGTGATATCTATCAGTGCATTTTGAAAAAAATACTTTAATTTGTAACATTTACAAGTTATTTGATGAAATGTGTTATTTTCTCAATTTCGTGGATCTCAATTACCTGTAAAATGGTGCACCGAATTAAGAAATCTTACACTAAATTCAGAATTTTTCAATAATGTTATGAATGGTGCTATACGTATGTATTATTGTGGCCCCGTAGCCTAGTCAGTAGTGCACTTGCCTTCAAAACTAAGGGTCGCGGGTTCGAACCCAGCCCAGGGTAAACATATGTGTGGTCAGCACTTGTGTTTGCCTTATATCTGGGAGTTTGTATACATATTCCATCATCATCATCATTAGGCGCGCCATTTGCCCCGATCATCGGCTGTACGTATCCACCTGCTGCCATCCACTTTTTGCAGATCGTCACTCCATCTAGCTGAGGTGCGTCCTACATTTCGTTTTCCTAGACGTGATCTCCACTGCAGATGCCGGTCACTCCAGCGATTATCGGTTCTGCGATAAACCTGACCAGCCCACTGCCACTTCAGTTTGCTTATTCAAGTGGCTATGCCGGTTACATTGATTCTCCGACGGATTTCCTTGTTCCGGATTTTATCCATTAGAGAGACTCCGAGCTTATTCTTCTTCATAGCTCGCTGAGCAACTTTAAATTTGTGGACTAGTCCCACAGTCAGTGTCCACGTTTTAGCACCACCACAGGTAGGATAGGACGTACCTGGTCAAAGACTTTCGTCTTTAGGTTCTGCGGTATGGGCCCCGTGAAAACGCGACGCAACCTCCGGAAAGCTGCACTATGCTTAACGTTCGTGGACTATGAGAAAGCCTACGATTTGATTGAGACTTGGGCAGTGCTGTAGTCTCTTCAGAAGTGCCAAATTGACTACCGGTATAACGAGGCGCTGAAGTGGTTGTACGAGAAAGGCACTATGTCAGCCCGACTCCAGGATCAGAACTCCAGACCAATCCAGCTGCAGCGAGGTGTGAGACGGGGAGACGTTTTTTTTTTTTTCAAAACTGTTCACTATTGTACTGGAGGATGTCTTTAAGCTTCTGGACTGGATATGACATGGCATCAATATCAATGGCGAGTAAATCACTCACATACGGTTTGCCGACGATATCGTAGTGATTTCTGAGACCTTGGAAGACCTCGGCATAATACCACAGAATACCAAATAGTATGATAATACTCGATGTCCTCAATAGAGTTTCCCAACAAATGGGTTTGATGATGAACATGGAGAAAGCAAAAGTATCTTTGAACGCCCATGTAGTACCCACTCCAATAAAAGTTGGGGACTCTGTTCTTGAAGTTGTAGACCACTACGTCTACCTGGGACTAAAAGTCCAGTTAGGTAGATCTAACTTCGAGAACGAGGTCAATCAACGAATGCAACTCGGCTGGGCAGCGTTCTGAAAGCTGCGCAATTTGGGAATCTTTTTGCCCCAAATACGGCAGTATCTTAAGTCTAAAGTCTTTGACCAATGTGTGTTGCCAGTGATGACTTACGGATCTGAGACGTGGTCGCTTACGATGGGTCTCATAAGAAGGCTCAGAGTCACCCAAAGAGCGATGGAGAGGGCTATGCTTGGAGTTTACTTGCGTGATCGAATGAGGAAGGATGAGATCCGCAGGCGAACCAGAGTCACCTTCATAGCCCGAAGAATCGCGAAACTTAAGTGGCAGTGGGCGGGGCACATTGCACGTAGAACCGATGGCGGTTGGGGAAAAAAGGTTCTTGAATGGCGGCCACGCGCCACAAAGGTCAAACGCTGCCAAACTTAAGTGGGACTGGGCCGGACACGTCTGCTGCGTGCCACCGCAACCGTGCGTTTTGGCACCCACCGATCAACAGACGTAGAGGTGAATGGCCGCGCAGGAGATGGCAGGATGAACTGGACAGCTCCTTGGGGGACTGGCCAGAATTCACTTAGGATAGGAAACAGTGGAAGAAAGAGGGAGACCTTTGCCCAGCACTGGGAAAGTGTAGGCTAAGTAAGATAAGATAACATTTACAAATTTAGTACGCATTGTAGTAGGAAAATTGACAGTCCTCTCGAATATATTGGTCCATGGTAAAATGAACGCGATGATTATGTTGATGGATTTTATACCTACTCTTGCTTGTCTCTCAGGCATTCTTTTTACATGTCAAACTCAATACGAGGATGACGAAGAAGAAGTCACCCTCAATCAAATATTCGGCATAAAAGAGGGAGCGCGACGCAGCAACCCGCAGCCACGAGCGAGAGGGGATGATGTCGTCGACATAACCACTATGAGCCGCGAAGAAATGGAATTGGAAATGGAAAACTTAAAAACAATGTTTAACGTAACTAAAGAAGATAAGAAATATGTCAGGTCTGTAAACTATACAATCTGTCCACCTCGCTTTACAGAACGCCAAAGATCTAAATAAACGTGGCCTGTAAAGGAACTAGGTAGTACTAGGTACCTCCTCTTAAATCATAATCAGACATCTGTTTTTTTTTATTTGATTTGGACATCACAACCACAAAATGACGTATAGCGGCGGCGCGCGGCGCGCCTAGACAGATGGCCCACTAGGAAGGAACTAAGCGCCATACTCTTACGCACACATTGATCATTGCGTTTACAGGCCTGTTCGGACCACGTGCAGTCGTCGCTCTCGCGATTTTTAACAACGTATTGATTAAACAATGTGCGTTCGATGTGCTAAAACAATGGATAAGTGTTCTTATTACTGTCGTAGTGTATTTGGCTGTTTAAACACAACACAAAAATGATGATACACGTTTTTCAAGGAGTCAACCAAGTTAAGGTAGTTAATTTCAACGACGGCGGGAGTGGACTTTCTGGAAACTTTTTATTTCGTGTCACAACACAAAAATTACACACATAAAACAACAAAAAGATACCTACGCATTGACATCTCCCTGCGTTGCGACATCCAAACAAAAATGGCTCCCTCAACGAAAGCCGTGAACAGGCCACAGCGCTGGTCTTCCGGGAGTCCTGTTTCTGGTCACGACACGGACGACCATGTCACTTGCGTGATATTTGAAATAATAAATAAAAATAATTATAGTTAGTATGTATTTAGTTTATTTTAATTGTGTCTGGATGTTGTATGTATCAGCTGTCTGACTGACAGACATATTCACAGAAGAAAATAATAGTACAAACCCGACATAGTGCAGGCTCTGCCTAGCGCTCCTTATGCGCGCGATCGGATCAGCCGGGGTGGTTCCGGCTAACTTCCCTTCTGTACGAGCAGTACTGTTATACTTCTGTGACCGTTGCTTTTAGAATAACAATATTTTATTTATGGGACATCACAACACAACAGATAAAACAAAATTTAACAACATAACTAAAGCAAAATTATTATACACAAAACAATTTGGTAAGTAACAATTTTCAAATGGGTTTCGAGGTTAACTACCTCACAAACCCTGGTGTCGGAATTATTGTGCCGCCTACGGCTTTTGACAAGGCTCCAATAACAACTAGGTACATCCGTAGATTATAGCCGGGCCCAACGGATTTACGAGGCATCCGAATCACGGAATCATCTTTCTTTTTGGAAAATCTGGTGATTGAGCTGCAATGTCCTACCCAAACTGGGCAAAGTCTCACAAAGTCATAATTGCTCGACGAGTCCCCACCGGAATTCGAAATTTCGAACCCGGAACCCCGGTAACGTCAGGCGAGCTTTTGACCACTCGACCACGGAAGCTGATGTGACCGTGATACCACATGATACACTATTATTTATTCTGTAGTGAACTATGCAGCTACTATGCTACATAGGTAGGTAGCCATAGCAATGTTCTACGGATGGTCGTGGGAAACCATGATGGGTGGGAAGCTAATTTGACTGTGTTCTTTGTCAGGGAGGCCTTGAGGGAAATGCTCCATCTTCCCCCACCGTCCTCGGGAAATATGACCAACGAAACTCGAAGATTCTGGACCGCTTACAAACCTACGGCACCTTATGGTTCCCATGGCTATTACTGTAAGTAATATGTGATACCTTAAATTATGCGGTCATTCAACACCTTTCCATAGATTGTGATTATAGTATAGCGGCAAAAACAATTTTGTAAAATAATAGGGAATATGCACGTGACTTCAAAATGAACGAAATAAATTTTTTTGTAATTAGTTATTGTCACACAAACATAACCATGCAATTATTTTTTAAAATTTAACATAATTTAATACTTTATTTAATAGTAAAATTAAATAATAAAAAATCGGCTATTTTAAAATTCCCTCGCAAATTTCTAAAACGAATTTTATTGGTATAGAAACAAAACGTGACGTCAATTGTCAATTCGACGTACTATTCTGCATTCTCTCTTTTTTTTCTGATCTGGATACAAGTTCTTTTAGCTCGACGCCTAACTAAGCGAGCTATCACATTGGCGACAAAGACAAAGTCGTGCAAAAACGAACAGGTGCTTTAGCGACCTATTTCACTGGTGACAAAACACCGCGCTCACTCTTGCGCATAATAAAGCCCGCTCTACACACTCCAGTTTTGTCGAGAGGCCAAACTTTTGTCGAAACACGAGACATTGGCGTTCACGCGAGACCGCTACTCTTCATTCTCCATTCGCTCAGTTGACAATAGGCTATCGTACGGGGTGGGTGTCATGTGCCGCTACTGTAATATTCGCTGCAGCGTATTATATTATAATATAACTCTCCAGATACGAATGCAAATCGGTGGTTACAACTAATTACTAAATATTTCTTATGAGGAAATTGAGAATCTCTTACTTTTGAAATGAATTTCATGAAAATAACCAAAATTAATATATATAACTATTAATTTAAAAAAATCTGTTTAAGGCTCATATATATGTACCTATTTAATTATTTTTCTTCATGTTAAACTAAGAAAGAGTACATAACAAACATACATCTATACCCACTAACAAACTTTCGCGTTTTAATATTAGTAGGATTATTATTACATAACTATTTAGACATCCCTGAATGAAAAGTACTTAATTAAAAGACGCTGGAAAAAGTGTGGCAGAACGGTAAAATAATTAAATAACGTGCGCTCACTTCGGCGACTGTTAGCCAACTGGCACCAGAGGCATCGAGAATCTGGAGCGATAGTTTTGCCTATACACAAAACTTGTCAAAACTTGACAAAACTCCTTTGATGTACCGACACGGGACGGATAGACGGCCAATATAGACGAGACATCTCCAATATAGGCCAATACTCCCTCTACACTCTCGTATTGGCCATGTCTCGTCTAGTTTTGTCGAGAGTGTAGTGCCCGCTTAACTGTTGAAGCAAAGAGCTCTTTGCTGTCATCGGTCATCTCATCATGCATGATATTGACTGACATTGACTGAGTGTCTATTGTATTTTGTTACTTTCGTGTCTTGTTTTATTTTCAGTGTTGTAAAAATGTATTAAAACAAATTAAACAATTTGCTTTATACTATCACTGTAACAAGTGTGTTTTGCTTTTAATGCTCTGCTGGGGATTGGTTGCAATACAGGTTTCCAATCCTCTAATTATAACTGCGTCCCTTTCGTTTTTGCACGACTTTGTCTTTGTCGCCAATGAAATATGACAGTAAGCGAGCTATCACACTGGCGACAAAGATAAAGTCGTGCAAAAACGAAAAGGGACGCAGTATGCGTTAGAATGAGATACAAATACATCGCGCTCACTCTTGCGCATAACTGCGTCCCTTTTCGTTTTTGCACGACTTTGTCTTTGTCGCCAGTGTGATAGCTCGCTTACTGTCATATTTCATTGGCGGGCACTACACGTAGAACATACTATATGTATACTGTGACTACACTTTCGACAAAACTAGACGAGACATGGCCAATACGAGAGTGTAGAGGGAGTATTGGCCTATATTGGAGATGTCTCGTGTATATTGGCCGTCTATCCGTTCCGTGTCGGTACATCAAAGGAGATTTGTAAAATTTTGTGTATAGGCAAAACTATCGCTCCAGATTCTCGATGGCTCTCGTGCCAGTTGGCTAACAGTCGCCGTAGTCAGCGCACGTTATTTAATTTTATATAATTTTTATTTCATGTAATTTTAATTTTATTTTATATTATTTATTTTTATTCGTTTGTTTTGCACTATGGGTACCAGCCTGAAATAAAGAAATTATTATTATTATTAATTATTTTACCGTTATGCTACGCTTTTTCCAGCGTCTTTAAATTAGTCAGGGATGTCTAAATAGGTAGTTATGTAATAATAATCCTACTAATATTATAAACGCGAAAGTTAGTGAGTCTAGGTTACGTACTCTTGAAGAAAAATAATTAAATAGGTATATGATTAAAGAGTCCTAAACAGATTTTTTTTTAATTAACCGCTCACGTGCCCAAGGCCGCCATCCCAATACCCAGTTGAACGGCCGAGCTCGCCGCCTCAACCTACCGTAACTCGCCCGCGATCCATTTGTTTATTTTAAACCGAGCGCGCGCCGCGTCAAGTGGCACAAAAACGCTCATTGTGCCTTGGTTTCTTACAAAAACACTATCAAGTGTTGATTTATGGGTTGCTGAATGAATGAGTCATGCTACTATGGCTTATTTTATTTGAAAAGCGATCCAGTTTTTGATATATAGAGTCGTGAAAATGGAGATTATGAATTTTTAGCGCGACTTTTACAAAATTGTTCAAAACTCAAAAACAAACCTCAATACCTGTGACAACTTGTAATAAAATAGATTTAAGTGTGTACTTACCGAAAAACAAGTGTATTTCCGTCAGATTATTATTAAAAAACCCACAAAACTTTTCAATAACACGCGACGTGACGTACTCCGTGCGGTCAACTGACAGACTGCACTTTGACATTGTTTTTTTTTTTAATTTTGCTAGTGGTGGGCTTGTGTTGCCGGTTTTTTAGACGTCAAATTTAATAGAGAATACGAAGCAAGTACGATAACAATATTAGACTTAGTTATTTAGAAGAAAAGGATCATTTTTCAACAGCTGTGAGCAAAAATGGCCTTGTTAACCAGGAGTTTGCAAGGTCAATCAACGAGTGTTTTATATTGTTAATCGTTAGTTTACATTGTCGATTAACGGATGATTTCATTTGTTAATCCCTGGTTAACTGGGTCACGTGAGTGGTTAATAGTTTTAAAATATAATCAATTTTGGTTATTTACATGAAATTCATTTCAAAACTATGAGTTTCTCAGTTTCCTCATAAGAAATATTTAGTGATTCGTTGTAACCACCGATTTGCATTCATATTCATATCTGGATAGTTATAATACGCTGCAGTGAATGCTACAGTAGCGGCACATGACGTCCACCCCGTACGAGTGCCTATTGTCGAATGCACTGAGCAAGTAATCACTACGTTATAAAGCCCGCTCTACACACTCCAGTTTTGTCGAGAGGCCAAACTTTTGTCGAAACACGAGACATTGGCGTTCACGCGAGACCGCTACTCCACATTCTCCATTCGCTCAGTTGACAAAATTGACAATAGGCTATCGTACGGGGTGGGCGTCATGTGCCGCTACTGTAATATTCGCTGCAGCGTATTATATATGTTACAGGAAATGTATGAAATCCAGGAATTGTATACAATTCCTAGGAAATGTATACAATTCCGGAGCTCGTTAGGAAATGTATGAAATAATGTTACAAAGATTATTTAATTCACACATATCCTAGGAAATGTATGAAACTAATGCTTTCTGTGAATAAATTGAACAAAGCTCGCTGTTAAACTGAGAATCATTGTTAAACTGACAATTAGAATGTTTTCCCAAGGCTCTCGTTGCAGTAATGCAACAATCATACGGTAAAATATAATATATTTGTATGCCTTTTAGTTAATTAAACTTTAAAAATCAGCTATTTAATATTTTTTACAGCGTATCTAGAGAAACTATAAATAAGGCTTGTAAAGCTCAAACTTTAATTTGATAAGTAAACAGTCTATCGTTTAAGTAAATAATACGCCACAATGTAAAAGCAAAAGCCTTTTTTTGACTATGTAAATAAAGCCATTCAGATAGCATATAATATAAAATTATTAGGGCTTGCTAAAATTGAACTATTTATTCTTATTTATGGCTATTATATAGGCACTGAATGTTTGCGCAAGCGTTCGCCTGATCGGTTGACGTAATACCACAGGTGGGACACTCCAAAGGACCAACGTTGTTCTAATTTTTATAACAGACAACCACCAGATGTAAATGAAAATCAAAGAAAAATAGTCTTTAGGCTTCGTCGAATACCATGCAACACCATTCGGTGGAGTTTGGCGGCGCCTACGGGATGCAGTGAGTGGAGTGATATCGGGCGGGGAACTTATTTTTGTGCGGGAAGGTCAATATCCGTTCTGTACGAGTAGTACTATTATATACTTCTGTTGTAACAGCCTCCCCTCGCTCCGCTTTCCCCGCTTACCCATTGACATCTTGAATGTATTACATTTCCGATTGCCATTTAGGAAATGTATACATTTCCTAGGAAATGTGTCTAATATTATTTATTTCATACATTTCCGGGCGAATTTAGGCATTGTATACATTTCCTAGGAATTGTATACAATGACGGATTTCATACATTTCCGTTAACATATATAATATAACTCTCCAGATACGATACGAATGCAAATCGGTGGTTACAACTAATTACTAAATATTTCTTATGAGGAAACTGAGAATCTCTTACTTTTGAAATGAATTTCATGAAAATAACCAAAATTGATATATAGTATAAATAACTATTAATTTAAAAAAATCTGTTTAGGGCTCATATACCTATTTAATTATTTTTCTTCATGTTAAACTAAGAAAGAGTACATAACAAACATACATCTATACCTACTAACAAACTTTCGCGTTTTAATATTAGTAGGATTATTATTACATAACTATTTAGACATCCCTGAATGAAAAGTACTTAATTAAAAGACGCTGGAAAAAGTGTAGCAGAACGGTAAAATAATTAAATAACGTGCGCTCACTTAGGCGACTGTGAGCCAACTGGCACCAGAGGCATCGAGAATCTGGAGCGATAGTTTTGCCTATACACAAAACTTGACAAAACTCCTTTGATGTACCGACACGGGACGGATAGACGGCCAATATAGACGAGACATCTCCAATATAGGCCAATACTCCCTCTACACTCTCGTATTGGCCATGTCTCGTCTAGTTTTGTCGAGAGTGTAGTGCCCGCTTAAGAGTCGGCACTTTCTAACTAGCCGTTTTAAAAGTTATGTACGTACTTTCTACCAACCTGAAGCAAATTACTATTACTACCAACATAACAAGAAAAATCAGGAAACGTCAAAACAGTAGTGATGTACCTTGTCGACTTGATTTCGATATCGATAAAAAAAATTCCGTACTGTACCTGTACTCATAAACTTTAAATTTTTGTTTTTTGGAATTCAAAGCAGGCGATAAATACTAACAGCAAGTCAACGAAAAAATTATTACTTGAAATAATTGTACGCATAATATAATACACATCCGACAAAAAATCAATGCTAAATGGCTTGCTGTATAGATTTTCGCCGACTTTTTTAAAATAAAAAGAAGGCCAGAGTTCAGTAATATATTTAAAATTAAAAGCACGAGTCAAAGGAGGCAAAGGGAAGATTTTCCTTGGGGCATGGTGGTGAGCCCGGGGACCGCGGTCCAACTGTACCTACTTCGTTGGAACTTGTATTGTTCAATGTCTTGCGAAAACTCTGATAGCGCGTTTCAGGCCTTGGCTTCTAATTGGTCGCTGTTCTAATGACGTAGTAGTGGCGCGCCGCCACAAGTCGAATTTTCATAATTTGTCATTCGGAGGCTGAAAAAAAAACTATTTAATAAAATTGACTAATGCAAGTAGCTTATGATTAATTATACATAAAAGAAAATTCTTAACCTGTTTATAATTTTGCTGTACTTTGAGCTTGTGAAATTTTATTCGCGTTGGCGTTAGTTTCTTCTGTATGAAATCTTCATTATATATTTTACATTGTCTTCGAATATTCGATGACTATTACAGCTCCACCACGCAAAATTGATCTGCGCCATCATGAGGGTACAAAACATTTGACTAACATTTTCTTCATGTAATATATGAAGATTACTTTTAAAGCAAATTAGTGCTTCTTCGGTAGTGCGACACAACTGGATGGATGGATATCTGAATTAATAACATCATCTGTAAAAAAGTGATGAAAAAGAAAATCAAATTGTTAAAACAAAATTTGGCAAGTATAACTTAAATAACGAACATGTCTTACCAGAAATTTTATTAGCATGTGCTTGAACTTCAACTTTTCGCATGTTATCATAACGAGTACTCGCTTTAGAAGTTGATGGAGAATCCAGTGAAATATCTGCAAGAAAAATATAGCAATAATAAGACTAAACAATGTGGAGATCGTTAAGGGAGGCATTTGCCCCCAGTGGACGTGTTTCGGCTGAAATGAGATGAAGACTTAACATTGGTGTTATTGGCAAGTCAAACTGTTACTAAATATGAACATCTGGATTTAACTTTTTTAATCTACTCATGTTCTCATTAAACATATCACAAGGAAAGTGATCTTCGCAAATGAATTTGTTTTCATTTAATTTGCATATTGGTAAATAAACTAAATCTTCATTGCCCGTCGCTTTTACCCACGAGCGGCATCTAAAAAAAGAAAAAGTATAAAACGCATACTAGGACGTAAAAATTAGTCATCGAAAATATCGATATCAAATTATCTATGGGCACCGCACTATTATTTTTCAATATTTGCAATTTTCTTAAATAATTTCAACTGTTTTATCCAACTGTGGTAAATGAACATCATAATCTGCATACATATATTGAGATATCAAACAAAATGCTAACATATGTACCTATCTGTAGTGATTTACTTGCTCAGTGTAAATACCTACAGGCTCCAGTGGAAATCTGGCCAAGAATATGCCAGATGTACATTTTCTAACTCTTCTAACGCCACAAATTTCACATTTCCTTAAAGCTTTTCCTCCCATTGCTTATAGAATTACACAATTCGCACACAATTCTGTTAAAATCAAGGTAAATAAACACAACACACAAGTGTTAGCGCTAGAATACGATGGAATGGAAACGGAAATACTTGACTGACATTGACATTCATTGCAGAATACCAACTTAACAACTTGTATAATGCGGCTAAAATAAAAATCCTATCGTAACTATGCGATTCAATTGCGATGTAATGCATTTTGTTTTATTAGGATTGCATTTTTATTTGAGTGTTGACACAAAGTACGTTCATAATTTTTGTTGTATGAATTGTCGACGGCCTGGTCGAATGGAGAATGTGGAGTAGTAGCTAGCGGTCTCGTGTGAACGCGTGAACGCCAATGTCTCGTGTTTCGACAAAAGTTATGCCTCACGACAAAACTGGAGTGTGTAGAGCGGGCTCGATTTCAAGGGACGCAGTTATGCGCAAGAGTAAGCGCGGTGTAATTGTATCTCTTTCTAACGCATAAGTGCGTCCCGTTTCGTTTTTGCACGACTTTGTCTTTGTCGCCAGTGTAGCATTTTTCGAATTACGAGGGATGGGGTATAGTTAAAAACAGCGATATCGATAGATACAAGGTGTTAGTAAAATATATAACGCAAATCTTTCGTTTCATGAAACTAAACAAGCACTTCAGGTAGAGTTTTTAATGGAAAATTAAATAATTTGTACCTACTGATATAGGAATTACTCGTGCACTCTCTACGCTTAAGTAATAATCTAATAATTTTTGATATTGTATGGTGTTAGTAAGGGAGCTATATTCCACTTACAAACTATTATGTACTTTGGCGGGGCATATATTTTTATTAATGCAGAAAATTACCTATGAATAAAAAAAAACTAATTTATTCATTACATTACTTACACATTTCATAAATTAATGTTTCTTATTCAATTATCTTTGAAAATTGCAAATATTTAGTTTTTTATTTTTGTTTATTGTTGTTCATATTTGATCATATTATTTATAAAATAACTAGTTGTCCGCCGCAGTTAAAAAAAATATTGTCAACTAATTTTTTTTACAATGCATGTGCTCGAAAAGAGCGTTTTCTAAGCAGCCAAATACTGCGGAAAGTAGCACTTTTCCGCACCAGTGTTTTTTACTTTTCAGTTTTATTTTTATTTTTGCTCAGCCTGTCATTCAGCCACAACCTGACATTTCAGTTTTTGAGATATTTTTACAAATTACTCAATTACGAATTGTTACTAATATAAAGGGAACAATTAAAATAACTATTCAATAAACGCGTTTATAATTAGTATAATTACTATAGAAATTATTTTTTATTGATAAATTACGTTCAAATATTAAATAAAAAATTTCGTGGCTGAATACATTTTATTACTCATGCCTTATAGCTATTTGCACATGCGCAGTAGATAATATTTTCAGCGCGCATGTATGTACCTATCTAAGAAGCCCGCCATTTTATAACGCCTTTTTAATATATATATTTAACTGTTTGTTTTCTTGCACAATGCATAGTAAAAACTTGTATGATACACGTGCGAAAGATGATTTCCGACTCGTGTCGGCTTATACACTCGCTCGCTATGCTCGCTCGTGACGTGAATAAAATGACACTCATCGGAAATCACATACTTTCCGCACTATTATCATAAATAGCTATTAATAAACTGTTTTATATATGATACCCTTTTTATTTTTCATGTGGACATTTAGTAATTGAAATTCTAACATCTAAAGGTAGCCTCTATGTAACTCAGGGTGAATGTACGAGTAGCATTCCAATAGTGAAACAATTTTTGAAATGGGTTCACTAGTTTTTCAGTTTATTCATTACTAACATACACACAAGGGTTCTCTATTGTATTCCCTAAAATTTGTTATCCTACTTTTTATTTTCCTTAGCATTTTAGTCCTAAATATCGATTGTCCTAATGATCATAGTCCTATTTTTTTAACTCCTACTGTTCAATGCCCTATTTTTTTTCATCCTAATGATGGTAAGCCCTAATGTCCATAGTTATAATCCTTTATATTCCTAAAACGTATAGTCCTAAATAAATAAAAAAAACTAGCAAAAACAAGTTAGCAAATTATACATGACAACTTTTGGCATTATTTTGGCCAGCCACAAAGATAAAACTGTATTGTAGGAAGAAATAAATGGTTTACTAAAATACAAAATTACAAAATAATAATAAAATTATGTGTCAGTCAGTCGTGTCAGTCTCGGTCGCAGGTCTCGCTGTTAAAATTTTGGTTGGTTGCTCATACATAATGTCGAATTAGCTATTTATGATACTAGTGCGGAAAGTATGTGATTTCCGATGAGTGTCATTTTATTCACGAGCGAGCAAAGCGAGCGAGTGTATAAGCCGACACGAGTCGGAAATCATCTTTCGCAATTGTATCATACAAGATTTTACAATGCATTGTGCAAGAAAAGAAACAGTTATATTAAAAAGGCGTATAAAATGGCGGGCTTCGTAAACAAAACACATTCGCGCTGAAAAAAACATCTACTGCGCATGTGCAAAGCTGTCGAATCGCAATAAGGCAATGAGTGAAATGTATTCAGCCACGCAAATTTTTAATTAATATTTGAACGTAATTTATCAATAAAAATCAATTTCTAAAGCAATTATACTAATTATAAACGCGTTTATTGAATTGTTATTTTTATTGTTCCCTTTATATTAGTAACAATTGGTAATAAAAATATCTCAAATACTGAAATGTTAGATTGACTGGCTGAATGACAGGCTGAGCAAAAATAAAAATAAAAACTGAAAAGTAAAAAGCACTGTTTGGCTGTTTAGAAAACGCTCTTTTCGAGCACATGCATTGTAAAATAACTATTATTAAGTATTCAAAATAATTAAAAGACAATTACAATTAAAGTTAAATGTGAACGAGAAAAATAGAACTCATACATAACGGTAATTACTACTGGGCGTGTGAATTGAGAAATAATTAGATTTTTATTACTGTTCAACCTACCGAGGATTTTTTAGATACGAGTATATAAGAGAGGAGGATCAAAATTAGGAATTTAAAACTTTAGTGACATTAATATTAGGAGTCCTAATATTAATGTCACTAAAGTTGAACCGGGTAAACCCGGGTGCATGCCCTAGATACAGAAAGGATTCTTCAATGATGAATAGGCAATCACATTCCTATGATTCTCCATAACAGCTCTTGCACATATAACCTATTTTTATTATTTTGTTAATACCAATGCACACACAGATATAATAGATAGATTACTTTTTCAAAACTCAGCACATCTTATATTACATATACTTACATACATACATTTATATACTTACATCCATACATACAATATAATATTATACAGGGCGTCCCACGGCTATGCCACATGGAGGGAAAGTACCTTAAATATTGTAGATAGAACATTTTACTGAAAGAAGACTTTATTTTATTTCTAAAAACTATTAAAACTGCATTCATATATTTTTTTATAATTACATGGTTGAACCGGGAATCGAACCCGCTACACGAGAGAAAAATATACCCTGTAGTTTTATCATACCGATCGATAGGCTTCATCATAAGGATTATTATAAATGGAAGAATATGTATTTTAACATTTCTAATACAAAATTCATCAATTTATCAAATGCTCAAAATCACTCCAATACAGATTCGCACTCTTTTGATTATGTCACTCCCTGTCGATTTTTTTTGTTCTTATTGTGGTGGATATTTAGAATAATACGTCTAAGTTCTGTTTGAAGCGCATGGACACTTTCATACCAGTTCTTGTAAACTAAATTTACATAACCCCATAAATAAATCTAACAGGGTTAAATCTGGCGAACTCGGCGGCCATCATATTTGTCCACATCAAATGTTAAAATTCATAGCCACATAACCTCACGCGTTCAATCTCTAATTTCTTACACCAAATCTCACTACAAGCTAAGATATCCGGGTTTTGTTCAGATAATATTAGATTAAGTACCGAGGTCTTGCCGCAAACTGAACGAACATTTTGTTGTAAAACTGTTAATGAGCACGTGTTTGATGTTAGTGCGGTTTTAGTTGTGCCTTTTGATCTTTCCCGTTTTTTGATGAGATAGTGTAGAAATTTCTCATGGAGACTCCGTCAGGCCAGTGCTTTGTGTTTCGTATCAAACCTGCTTTCCTGGTGGGTACCTCAAGCTTGAAGGAGGAATAATTTCCTCGAGTGACAGTCAGTTACACCGAACGTGGACTGGACGTGTTGAGTGACCTCCTTGACTGTGGTGTCCTCGCTCAGGTTGAACACGTGTAGACTGACGAGGCGCGCAGGAGCGGCGCGGAGGCTGCAGTGGACAGCGTTACCGCTAGGGTTTGCTCCCGGGAATTCTCGGTACTGAAATAACCGAGAATTCCCGGGAAATTTGAAAAAATGTAGTACCGGGAAATTTATTTTATTTTTTATTTTATTTTATTTTAAAAGGTTTGGTTACAGGTTACAAATTACATCATCGATAGCGAAAACAGAAACAAAATAACAATAACAAATCTGTAGCCCACTTACAACCAAACACAACATTCACTGTAATCAGTAGATATTATGCAAATTAAATTACAATTCTAAACAAATAATAGATACTTATATAGATATATATGATTAATTATACAGTTAGTTATATTCGGAAGTTAATAAATGTATTTGTAGTTAACAACACTACAGATCAATAAAAACACTATGTTTGATCAGCAATATGACGCCGAAGAGAAGCTTTAAAGTTAGCAAGGCTACAGTTGAATATGTCTTGGTGAGAGCAGACTTCATTGTAGCATTTACACATTCTGAGCAGGGGACTATTTTTCGTGACGTTATTTGAAGACGAGGAAATAAAAAACATTTGCGGAATACGCACTGATCGTGTAGGTATTTTAAAGTTCAACTGTTCGAGGAGTTGGTCGCCGAATACACCCCTAGCAATCCTATGCAATGTGCACATGTCCGCCATCCATCTACGATTCGCGAGGCTCTCTAAGGCAAATTTGTGCAATCGGTCCTCATACGTTGTGATTTTGCGTCTAAGTCCTAGTCTTGCACATAGTGAGCGCAAAAACCGACGTTGAATGGCTTCAATTCTATCAGTGTGAATCTGATAGATAGGGGACCAAATTGATGAGCAATACTCCAAAATACTCCTGACCAATGAGGCGTATAGTGTTATCCATGAAGCTGGCCTCCTAAACGGTTTGGCATTCCGCAGGACAAAAGATAACATTTTGTTGGCTTTACTACAGATGTAGTCATAGTGAGGTCTAAAAGAAAGAGTAACATCAAATACCACACCGAGGTCGCGGACGGTATTCACGCGATTCAGCACATTGTTACCAATTTTATAATCATATAAATATGGGCATCTATTTTTGGTAAAACTAATGACCTGACACTTCTTCGCATTCAACTCCATAAGATTTTGATTACACCAATCAGTAATGATATCAACATCCCTCTGTAAGGCCTCGCAATCCTCGATACGATTTATGAGACGATAGATTTTGATATCATCGGCATAAGCAAGACACTCGCTATCAAACAAACCCAGCAAATCATTTATAAATATCAAGAAAAGAAGTGGGCCTAGGTTGGAACCTTGTGGAACGCCAGAGGTAGCCAAAAAAGGAACTGAGTCGTAACCACCTAAAGTAACCAGCTGCGAGCGGTTATGAAGGTAGGAAGAGAACCATTCGAGCAAACTACCATGTATACCTAAATGCTCCACCTTGGTCAACAGTACAGAATGATTTACTCGATCGAATGCTTTACTAAAATCGGTATAGACTGAGTCTACCTGGATTTTGTCATCAAATGCACTGCTTATAAATGTCGAGTATACGAGGAGATTTGAGCTGGTGGACCTACCAGACATGAAGCCATGTTGAAGTGGACTAAGTACATGTTTTTACATGGTTATAAATGTGTTCATATACTAGGCTTTCAAAGATTTTAGCAAACCAACACAAAATACAAATTGGTCTGTAGTTAGTAACGTCACATCTGTCACCTGATTTGTGAATTGGAGTAACTTTAGCAATCGCCCATAGCGACGGAAACATGCCGCTGCGTAATGACATATTATAGATGAGAGTTAGGGGTTTGGCCAGAGCACTGGCACATAGCTTGATAAAGATGGCCGGAATACCATCACGGAATATCATCAAATCTAAACTATGTCCCGGGAATTCCCGGTACTGCATAAACATTAAAATTCTAGTACGAAATTTTGATTTTCAAAACTGCAAGTGAGCCGCGCGAACGCAACCACGACAGAAGTACGTGGACGCAAATCGTTTCGAGAGTAATCGGTACCATTCGGCAATTTTTGGTTTTCTGGTCGCATCATTCCTGCCACTCGGCTGGTCCGCCACAGTACCGCACCAAAGTTAGTAAGTACTACGACAAGTAGCGAGGGTTTTGTTTAGACTAGTCCGGTGAAGGTTGATCCGTCGATTGGACTATTTTATTTACAAATTGTTTTCGAGAGTCATCACAAATCGTTTCCGCGCAGGTTCAAAGACTTCCAACCCCCCGAACAAGCCAGTTTCCGAAAGGACCATAGTTAGAACTATTAGAAAACATCTACACGCTGCGACAGGTTATACAGAAGACTATAACCAGAAGAACCAGACCAGAAAAGACAGAAGAGTATAGAAGTACCAGCAAATATGCTTAGCGTTCGTAGACAATGAAAAAGCCTTCGATTCTATTGAAACTTGGGCAGTGCTGCAGTCTCTTCAGACGTGCCAAATTGACTACCGGTATATCAAGGTGCTGAAATGTTTGTTCGAGAACGCCACTATGTCAGTCCGACTCCAGGATCAGAACTCTAGACCAATCTAGCTGCAGCGAGGTGTAAGACGGACACGTTATTTCTCCGAAATTGTTCACCGCTGCGCTGGAGGATGTCTTTAACCTTCTGGACTAGGAAAGACATGGCATCAACATTAATGGCGACTACATCACTCATCTTCGTTTTACCGACGATATCGTAGTCCTATAACTCCAAGGAGGAGGGGGGGGGGGGTTCTCCAAAGTCTCAGCTATCTGAGATCTTGGAGAACCTCGGCACAATGTTCGATGACCTCAATAGAGTTACCCAACAAGTGGGTCTGAAGATGAACATGGAGAAGACAAAAGTCATGTCGAACGCCCATATAGTACCCACTGCAATACAAGTTAGGGACTCTGCTCTTGAAGTTGTAGACCATTACGTCTACCTAGCTAGGACAAACAGTCCAGTTAGGTAGATCTAACTTCGAGAAGGAGGTCAATCGTTGAATCCAACTCGGATGGGCAGCATATTTGGAATTTGCGCAATATATTTCTTTGTCCCAAATACCGCAGTGTCTCAAGTTTAAACCAGAGTCACCAACATAGCACGAAGAATTGCTAAACTTATGTCGTAGTGGGCTGGGCACATTGCGCTTAGAACCAACGGCCTTAGGACAGAAAGGTTCTTAAATTGCGGCCGGGCGCCGGAAGGCGTAGTGTGGCCAGGCCCCCACGAGGTGAACCAACGATCTGGTGAGGGTCCCGGGAAGCCGCTGGATGTGGGCAGTGCAGAACTGATCATTATGGAGATCGCTTAGAACCAACGGCCTTAGGACAGAAAGGTTCTTAAATTGTGGCCGGGCGCCGGAAGGCGTAGTGTGGCCAGGCCTCCACGAGGTGAACCAACGATCTGGTGAGGGTCCCGGGAAGCCGCTGGATGTGGGCAGTGCAGAACTGATCATTATGGAGATCCTTGGGGGAGGTATTTGTCCAGCTGTGGACGTCTTTCGGCGATGATGATAGATTGAACTGAATGTACGCTTGAATTTAATTACGATCACAAATATTTGATTTACTGCGAGCATTGAGTTCAAAGTATTCTCTTCTAAAGATCTCAATTACTGAATTTATGTTATAATTAGTGAATTACTAAGTTAATTATATATTTTAAAAAGTGTTTTGGTGCTTAATTTCATCATACTCATAAAAAAATTACGAATTTAAATGACTTTTTCCCAGTACCAAAGTCTCGTCGAAATTTCCCGGGAATTCCCGGTACTGGGTTGGCTCCAGTACCGGGATTTCGAAAATCCAGTTCAGTTCCGGTACTGCAAACCCTAGTTACCGCTGAACGGCTGCTCCCTGCAGGGCGACGGCTGTGGCGGTGGCAGCGGGCTACTGCCCCTGTTTTGTGTGTTCATTGGCCGGTGCTGGTCAGGGACGGTAGTGACGGATGGTGACAATGCGGGACTGTTTGAAGTGACCTTAAAACATACACCAGGCTCAGCAGCCCAGTCGTCGTCAGTGGGCCTGCCACTTTTACCAGCGGCTGGCTTACGCTTACCCCCACGGAGCAGACTGGGCTGAGCGGCACGGCGAGGGCGACCTCGGCGAGCCGCAACTGCTGATGGAACTACCATCGGCGGGGAGACATTAGTTGAAATTAAACATTAGAAACATTAGATAAAACTACAGGGTATTTTTTTCTCTTGTGTAGCGGGTTCGATTCCCGGTTCAACCATGTAATTATTAAAAAATGTATGAATGCAGTTTTAATAGTTTTTAGAAATAAAATAAAGTCTTCTTTCAGTGAAATGTTCTATCTACAATATTTAAGGTACTTTCCCTCCATGTGACATAGCCGTGGAACACCCTGTATACTTGAATACATAAAATATACATACATATACTTACCTTCGTTACACTTCACAGTTCAAGACAGTTACTGAGCTGAGTTTGTTTCAAATAATTTAATATTGTTGATTTTATAACACTGATAAATAAAGAGAAGTATTATGATTAATATTTTATTTATTTATTAATTTATAGCCATTTTCTGCACACATAACAATACAAAAACACAAGGCACGTAAAATAAAAGACACATCAGGTAATTTTACGGTTACTTTTATTTTATTTCGTATTTTTTCCGTGGTATTATAAAAGAACCGGGTAGAACCGGGTTACCCGGTTCTGAGCTCGATTTGGAACCGGGTTTCAGAAACTTGGAACCGGACTCGGTTCTGCATGCCCTAATTAGGACTAAAGAATATTAGGACAAGTATTACGGTAGGATAATCAATATTTAGGATGATCGAGCATTAGGGCAATCGAATATTAGGAAAATGATGTTCGGATAATCGACTTTAGGACTATAAACATTAGGAAATACAACAGGCTCCCACACACAAGTATTGGTGAATTTTGCGTTTGTGAAACTTAAAAAGGGCTTAACTAGCAGATCATTATTTAATAAATAAAAAAAAAACATACAGAAATATTTTAGATTTACAGTTTTATTAATAATAGATCACATATTACATTTAAAGCTGAAAAGTATTTATACAGTAGGACCTAGTTGGTAGGGCACACCACTTCTCTGAATCTACTTTTTCTCAATAATTTACTTTTTTTTATTGACCTAAGTATATGCTTGAGTCGAAAAAGCACGACGAATCAAGCTTCATCGGACTTGCGGGGATAATTTTCACGTTCTTCATAAAGAAAATCTGAAAAAAAAGAAAATTAAGTAAGTTACGTAGATTTTTTAAATAATAATTTTAAAGGCTGACCAAAAACATCAAAACCCTGTTCCGGGAATACCACAATATGTTATAAAAAGTTTTACAGAGGTATTTTATTTTCCTTGTTTACAACTTAAAAGCATTTTTGATAATTTTATCGACTATTTTTTTCTAACCCTATTATAACCTTTTTGTACAAATATTATTATTGGAAAAATATAGCGAAATTTGATTAATTGGATAAGATTAATCAGTTGAATACTTCACACGACATAACTTTACATTTAAATTACACCATATCTCAAAATTTGTTACTAATAATCAAGATACCTACAACGTAAAATTTTATTTTTGAAATTGAATCCAAACGTAAACAATTTGAACAACCATAATACCTACGAAAACTAAACTAAAGATGACGCAATTTTTGACATTTGTCACTTTGAAAGCTTGAAAGACTCTCAAATTTTGTTGCATAGTTTGTAGCCAAGGGCTACATTTTTGACATTTGACAAAGATTTTCGTGTGCATCTGGATTGAGGGCCCATTTTTTAAAAGTTTACAAAATGGGTAGTAGGTACTATACACGTGACTAGGCTCCCTCTATCAAAAGCGAAGTGGCTCCCACCTCTCTGGAACTCGTGTATCATCTGTCGTGTGACATGACAACTGACGTCACACAAGCCCGCCAGAATGGCCGCGTTTAAATCGCCCGAAAATAATAGCAATTTTAATAATTTTATTTTAGCTTAATGGTTTTTATTATGGACTAGCGACCCGCCCCGGCTCCGCACGGGAAAATGGTTATTGTGGTACATATAAACCTTCCTCTTGAATCACTCTATCTATTAAAAAAAACCGCATCAAAATCCGTTGCGTAGTTTTAAAGATTTAAGCGTACAAAGGGAGGGACATAGGGACAGAGAAAGCGACTTTATTTTATACTATGTAGTGATGTGTTATTTTTTTTTTCGTAATGTAATAACTCATAAAACGTTTAAAATAATAAAAAAACGTGCATATTCCCATTGTTTTTGTCATTATTGTTGTCTTTGGACGGGCGTAGTTTTACCGCAAATAAATTACATGAATACGTAATGTAAGATACCTAGTACAACATATTCTTCGTTTTCTTTTCATGAGGATTGTAAACATGTTTGTTGACCAGCTCACAAACTCTGGGTGTTCTCTGGGACTCATTTTTTCACCTGTCCTTTTTTGTTTTAAAAAGCGTGAAAGGGACGTAAGTTTATCAACACAAAGGATGATGTGTCAGTGTCAATACGTCCCCCCAAAAAACAAAAACTAATAACATCAACCAACAGATTTGAAATGTATCTCAGTATATATATAATGCGTCTTAACTATGTGATTACTTTTTACTATGGCGACATCTTTCAAAGACGCGGGATATTCCGAGAAAAAAATCGTCTTGCTATTAATATTGGTACCCAAAATAACAGATTGTAAGCATTCAATTGGGCACTGGACATTTATAGGCTAATGATAAACAATACTAAAATTATCTGTTTAACTGTAAGTAAATAGTAGGTACTCCTACATAGATATACATTTTTTGGTGAACATTTAATATTTTTTTAGAGTGCATTATATACTTAACATTCTAATAAGAGACTTTGATATACATATCAATTTATTATGCCGCCAACCCGCCATACACTATCTGTTTAGACGTTTTCTTAAACGAAGGTTGCCTGGTAGAGATTGCTACCTTAGCAATAAGGCCGCCTGTTGACTCAAGTTTGTCTATGTAACATTGTAATATGTATGTGTTCTCTTTTGGTGTCAATAAAGAATATTTGTATTGTATTGATATTGTTAGTAATTGATAACATGTTTGTAAGTGACGAATTATTGGGAGAAATAATTATATTTTTTTATTTTCAAATCCCATTGATCATGAAGTTAAAACTGGTTACGAGCCTTTCTAAAGATCCATAAGAACCTATTGACACGTACAAAAAATCTGTTGGAAGAGGGGGACGGGGCTCATATAAAAATGGTCATCGTCCTTTATGTTATGGTTTGTTTGTTTCATATTAATGCGGACAAAAGGTCATTGACGCCTGCATACAATGCGCACGTTTTTTTCTAACGATACATACGATAACACTATAGGATGTGATCGCAAAATACGTAATTTGGCATACCGTAGTAGAAGGCGGGGTGAGCGTGTGACCTTGCCAGACATTTTGGCGTTACATTATTTTTATTAACTTGTAAAGTCCACACCACTTCAGTGGCTACCAGTGCTGGCTGGCGCACATCCCCCCTCCGGACCTGCGGAGGTGCAGCGCGGCGGTAGCCGAGTGGCAAAAGTGTTTAAAACATGGCATGCCGATCCGGGAAGTACTAGACCACCTACCGTCACATCGCTTAGCTTCAAGGCATCCCATTTGGACAGACAAACGTCTGGAAACCAACTTTAAAGTCGAGGCGGAGTGGCGGTTGTCTTGGGAGCTCTTCGACCATCCAAATAAGAGCCTAATACCAGACCCAAACAAAAAACCTCCTGGCTTCGATGCTCCCCGGCCATTGTGGGTGAAACTGAACCGATGCAGAACCGGACACGGTCGTTGTAACCACCATCTACACAAATGGGGGCTCAGAGAGTCGCCAGCCTGCGAGTGTGGGGAGTCCGACCAGACTCTGGCCCACATTGTGAACGACTGTCCACTCTACTCATTTTCCGGTGGCATTACCGAGCTAAATGTCTCACCCCGGCCGCGGAGTGGTTGAAGAATCTAAAAATTTCTATATAGGATCCATTGCGGTAGCTTCCATACGACATGATGATGATTAACTTTCAAGAAATAAAGAGGTCAATGATTTTTTGTCCGAATTTATAAGAAACAGACCATAGAGTGTAATAAATAACTTGAATCTCAATTTGGTCGTAGACTGGTATGTAGCCCAGATGCACATGCAAATCTCTAAGGCCACCGACAATTGCCTGACCACCCTCTACATGGCGCGGAAGAAAATTAAGGAGATGGAGCTTCACCCTCTGTACAACACCAAGAGCCCTGCGTTCAGAATAGCGTTCTTGTACGTCAGGCTGAGGAACATAAGGCGACGTAAGTTTATGTTAAGGCACAGAAGAAAATAATAGTACTAACCCCTACAGAAAGGCCACTCACCCCCCCGCGCTAAAATGAGTTCCCCGCCCGATATAGCGCCCTAAAAACGGATGTACAGTAGCCAGCACATGCGGCTGGACATAATGACCTTGGGAGCGTCTTTATCTTGTAGTAGTAGGAGCGAAAATCGTGGTGCGAATGTCCAGCCGCATGTGCTGCCTACTGTACCTTTTTTTTTGCGATTTATTTTTAATTTCGTATTGCATAATAATAACGTTTGGCAAAAGTATCCTATCGCCGAAAATCATATCGCACAATGTCGTGTTTACTAAACTTATATCGCATTATCTTGTACACTAATAATATTCATTTGACTTGGACTTTGTTTCGCGCTTTCATCTCATAATTTTTGGTTTCCTACAAAATTATTATTGTAATGACTTGAGATTACTCGTTAGTTGAAATTGCTCTTATCTATTGTTTGGCACGTATTTAACGCGGTGACAAAGTAATCTAAATTGGGGATATAAAAAAAAGAAAATGGGTTCTAAAATTAATGGGTTGGCGACTATTATGAGCTATCATTTTAAATATGAGGGTGAATTTCCCGGGGCCAAAAATTGCACGGCATCGATGAAATCGGTATTAAAAAATATAGTTATAATGTTTAGACATTTTTTTCTGGTTAGGTGAAATAATAATCTATGTGTAGCACTAAATATTTTATTAATAAGATTAATAGATACTTCAAAAAATTTTATTAAACCTCGAATTCTTTCATTGTCATGTTTGTCCACACTTCACATTGTTGTGTATTATGCCTCATTGATAAAAAACTACCGGTTATTTTATATTAAAACTTGGTTTTATTTGATCAGTGAATAGTTAAAGTATTGCTACTTACGGAATATATTTATTAAAATATTTAAACAACACAACGAATGGTTAATCAAAATTCATTTGTCCCAGAACTACCTTTCATTGCCGTGTCCTCATCATGTTCAAAGATATTGTTTTATCTAACACCTTGCGTCCTGCCATTGGTGTGCTAAACGTTGCGTATGAGTGCCGTCTAAGTGCTCGACGTAGAAGGACGGCCACACGTGCCTGCGTTTTCGCGCCATAAATTTAAGTATCCAATTTTTTTGTTACTGGACATTTTTTCTTTAATCGCCGTGGATAGGTATAACTTCTATTTAAATAAGTTTGTCTTCTTGATAAAATATTCAATAGAACGTCATTTCTTTTATGTTTATTTGTGAAGTATTTATTACTTTGAATAATTAATAGATTTTTTGTTATGTACATTTTTTGCCCTGATTTTCATCTCCATGCTTTCATTTCCATGGTTTCCGTGGCCTGAATTTGCTATGGAAATGAAAAAAGAGATGGAAATGAAAAAAAATTCATTGCCATGCCTTGCCGTGGCCTGATGTTTCATTGCCGTGGCTAAATATTTCATTTCCGTGTTTTACGTTTTCATCGCCATGTTGCGATTAGGCAAAGAAAACATCTGTTGGAGCACAGTTCTTTCATTGCCGTGGACACTTGTTTCATTGCCGTGTAGGCATGTTTCATCGCCGTGGCACGAAATTTTCAATCTTATGTATCTCGTTAGTTTTTTAAGTAATCTGCTAGATATTTAGCAAGAATACTTAGATTTTCAAAAGCTTTAATGAACGCAGACTATTTTTAACATAAACCCTAAGGTAAAAAAAACACGGGAATGAAGATTTTATGAGACCTGTTGAAATTCACTCATGAAGTAGCTACTAAATAAATGAATTGCAAGGTAGTTTTTAAATTTAAACTGGCATCGAGTATTTGTTTTGGCAACTAAATTAATTTTCAAGCAGAAACATATGGCAGATAAAAAAAGACAAACAGGTTTTTAAATATGGCACGTATTTAACGCGGCGACAAAGTAACCGAAATAAAGGTTTTTTTTTTAAAAAAATGTGTGCTAAAAATAATGGGTTGGCGACTAATGTGAGGTAACATTTTAAGCATGAAGTGGCTACTAAATAAATGAATTGGAAGGTAGTTTTTAAATTGAAACTGGCATCGATTTTTTGTTTTGGCAACTAAATTTATTTTCAAGCAGAAACATAATGGCAGATAAAAAAAAGACAAATAGGAAATCAAAAATTTCAGTAGGTACCTACTGGGCTTCTATTTAAAATAAATGGGGTGTGTAATTAAATATAATTAAGGACCAATAAAATAAATTTAGCGACACTTTAAGAGCATTTCAACAAAGTTAAAATAGGATGCAAATGTAGTCAAATTAGGAAAAATGGCCGCCATTTTGAACTCTTTTGTTTCTGAACGGATTGCTTTCAAATTTGATATCTAGGGTCCCCAGTAGTGGTGTTATACATGACGATTCTCAGGTCAAAATTAGAAAAAGTGGCCGCTATTTTGAACTTTTTTTGTTTCTGAACGCCTAACGATTCTGATGTAGGTAAATATTAGAAAAAGTAACCGCCATTTTATTGAATATTAATTTGAAATTTGTAAAATCCATTTCCATTTATGACCTCAGATTCATCATGTGACCCAAAATATTAATTTTGAAGGCAATCGGTTCAGAAATAAAAAGGTAGGAATGGCAATAATTTTTTTCAATTTGACCTCAGAATCGCCATTAGAAACCTCTGGAGACTCTAGATATCGATTCTGAAAACAATCCGTTCAGAAACAAGAAAGTTCAAAATAGCGGCCACTTTTTCTAATTTTGACCTGAGAATCGTCATGTATAACACCACTACTGGGGACCCTAGATATCGAATTTGAAAGCAATCCGTTTGGAAACAAAAAAGTTCAAAATGGCGGCTATTTTTTCCAATTTTGACCTTATTAAATTCATCATTGGATACTACTGGGGACCCTAGATATCAATTTTGAAAGCAATCCGTTCGGAAACAAAAAAAGAAACAAAATGGCGGCCATTGGCTTTGGCCATGGCTTATACCCCGCACTGTCCCCTTTCGCCCGCACGCACCCCACTTCTACCCAAAGTCCAACTCAACGGTCGCCGCGCCTTTCGCCATTTTATTTAAATAATAATTTGAAACATTTTAAAAGAGACCTTTTATAAACTATAATTATAATTATTATATATAATCCGTTTTAATTTTATAGATGCTTTTACTCAGACCAAGAATTAGCTTTATTACATGCAAACTAATAGTTGACAGAAAACTATTTATATCACCCCACTAACAATATTAGTCGCCATGTCATTATTTATAGTTTCCATTTTTTGTGACATTTTAAGAGCTCTAAACAAAGTTTAAAACAGAATGCACAATTATTATCTTATCTTTTTAAGTGTATTTTACGGTTATGTAGAAATCAATGCCCAAACGAGCTTTTTAGATGGAAACCAGCAGTTGACAATCACTAATGGCACCTCACTAATATTATTAGTCGCCAAGTTATGATTTATACTACCTTGACTATATTTTCAGTCGACTTGCTTATTATTTTTGCTACCTTATAGTAGCTGCCATTATGTGATTTTTATGATAGCCCCGTTTTGCGGCTTATATTTTATGATAATTAAAACCAAATAATTTAAATGCTGCCAATTTATTTTTTTAGTTACTAACAGTTTGTCACTGTTTCAGTTTTTTTTCGCCTCAAAAATAATAAGCCTTATGTATTTATTTTATTTGAGGGCAATTTATGCTAATTTAAGAATACGAGTAGTGCATTATTTTCAAATAATTCGTAATAATTATACTTTATTTTGATTTTGAATGCGATAAACATATCCGTAACATCAGCTTCCTCATAGGTGATAGGATGATTCTACATATGCCAGTATTTAGGGCATAATTCCAGCCTTCGAATATCCCAGTCTTAAAATAGGAGCCACAAACACTTGGCGAATACGAAACGTTTAGTGTGTGTCAGCTGGAGAGATGTCATCCCAGCTTACACAAGCAATACAGGCAAACCAGCGAGGATAGGGTTTTGGACTATAGTCAGTAATTTAGGGCATAATGAGAGCACAAGGCAGGAAAAATCTGAACGATAATACACAAAAAGATTCGAAGCTACGATAAAAAAACAGTGTGTAAGCTGGTGTTACGTCACTCCAGCTTACACATGTGTAATAATGAAACTATCAATCGCAGAGTTTTCATTTTAATGTCTTAACGTGAGGAATAATTGGAGCCATAGGCTCAAAAATTTTCATACTCCTGGTTAAAGTACTTTACGATTTATAAGCTGTTGAATATGTGTAAGCTGAAGATACGTCACTCTAGCTTACACATGTGTAATAATAAAACTATCGATCGCAGAGTTTTGATTGAAATGTCAAAACGGGAAGGATAATAGGAGCAACAGGCTCAAAAATTTTTAAATCTATAGGCCTCGTAGCTTAGAGAATAAATATACATAGAGCACGCACATCGCTCCGCTGCCTTTATGTCAAGCGTGAGCAAATTTTGGCAGATTTTGTATGG
Source organism: Teleiodes luculella (assembly GCA_948473455.1). NCBI lineage: Eukaryota > Metazoa > Arthropoda > Insecta > Lepidoptera > Gelechiidae > Teleiodes > Teleiodes luculella. The sequence continues at coordinate 7,252,250 of OX419609.1, read as the reverse complement.
GCGGTTAAATCAATAACATTTTTCTTTTTTGATTTGTTCCTCAAGTCATGTTTGCAACTTATCACTGTACATTTCAAAATGTTCTCCTATTAAATTTCTTATTTTCACCGGGAAAAATAATCAGCTCCAATAACCATTTGATACTAAACGAACGCACTGAAGATATTCAGACTGTTCATATCCGTGCTTACGGTTCATAGGTACTCGATTAGGCGTACTCTATCCCTCCCAGAAATTTTTCTATTTATACTCTAAGGCCTCGTAGTTTCCACGTAAAACAAAAAACACTGATTTCGCGCCAAAAATTCAAATTATCGCCTCGAAAGACCTGAGAAGCGCGGTTGCCGCCGTTCCGTGCGCTATGTTATTGGAATCGAATAATCAAGTTTATGCGAGATAAGGAAAACCCGACTGGAGCACACCAGCCCCTCTAACATGCCCGCTCCACGCGTGACAGACATAATTTTGTCGTGCGTATTCTCTTATCTTATTGGAGGATAATTCAATACGGCGGGTTTCTCGCGCGACAAACTTTTGTCATAGCACTGCATGTTACGGACGCAGATGCGTACCTTTGCGTGCACGAACCACTGAGTTGCATGCAATGTATGGAACTGCATGAGACAGGACACACCGCATGCATCGAACCCACGACCCATTTCCCTTTAATAACAATATATTATGTGTAGGTATTTTGTATTTTATTATTCTATATGCAATTTTCGATAGTACAGATGCCAGCACATGCGGTTGGACATTCGCACTACGAAATTCACTCTTTTCCGTCCTCCGTGCTCCTACCGCACGGAATACGGGCGCTCTCAAAGTAATTTTTACAACACCGTACTTTCCCAGACACAATTATCATAGTTTTAGCTAACTTTGATATAAGATTTATTGATAATTGCTTGATTTTATTGGCTTTGCTTGGATAAAGGTCAAATATGTTTTTTTACTATGGGGAAGTTGTCAAAGCTATAGCTACGTCCCTGGCTGCTGTATTTTTTTTCCATACTTACTTTCATTTTCAAAGTTCCAGCCTCCAGCCACATAAATCCATCAAAAAACTAAGTTGTTATGTCTCTTTCACGTTCTTAAGAACGAAAAGGGATAGGTGATTGCCATCCTACGTTTAGACACGTCAAACATCGATTTTATGTATAATTTAGCAGGAATTTAAAAACATCCCGACTAAATTAAGCTGAATTTGACAGCTGCGCAGCTCATTTTAACTATCATTCATTCAAAATTAAATTAATTAATCTCCCCATCCTTTTCGATTCCCATATGAACGAAAGAGACCAACAACTTAAATTTAGTGATTTTAGCGGCAACGGTAGAATTGAGCCCACTGGCATTTTGAAAAGTTGTAATTTAGCGAGTGGTGGCATTCTTCGGCACTGAGAGCCTTTTCAATTGCTAACGTTTGTTTTACGCAGTGTCTTAAGTCTAAAGTCTTTGACCAATGTGTGTTGCCAGTGATGACTTACGGATCTGAGACGTGGTCGCTAACGATGGGTCTCATAAGAAGGCTTAAAGTCACCCAAAGAGCAATGGAGGGCTATGCTTGGAGTTTCCTTGCGTGATCGAATCAGGAATGATGAGATCCGCAGGCGAACCAGAGTCACCCGAAGAATCGCTAAACTTAAGTGGCAATGGGCTGGGCACATTGCGCGTAGAACCGACGGCCGTTGGGGCAGAAAGGTTCTTAAATGGCGACCGCGCGCCGGAAGACGTAGTGTGGGCAGGCCCCCCACGAGGTGGACCGACGATCTGGTGAGGGTCGCGGTTTGCCGCTGGATGCGGGCAGCGCGGGACCGATCATTGTGGAGATCCTTGGGGGAGGCCTTTGTCCAGCAGTGGACGTCTACAGGCTGAGGTGATGGTGATGATGACGTTTGTTTTTATTGTTCATCACACTGCACATGCACCGCACTGATGTTGCTGAATTCAATGGAACTAAGCGAGCTATCACACTGGCGACAAAGACAAAGTCGTGCAAAAACGAAAAGGGGCGCAGTTATGCGCAAGAGTGAGCGCGGTGTATTTGTATCTCATTCTAACGCATAACTGCGTCCCTTTTCGTTTTTGCACGACGTCTTTGTCGCCAGTGTGATACCTCGATAATTTATATAAATTACTAGCTGTCCGCCCGCGGCTATACGCCCGCGTAGTTTTTTTTTTTCCATATTTTTTTACCTTTTAAACCTTCCCTGGACTTCCACGAATATTTCAAGACCAAAATTAGCCAAATCGGTTCAGCCGTTCTCGAGTTTTAGCGAGACTAACGAACAGCAATCCATTTTTATATATAAGAAGAAGAAGATTGCCACACACATAAAAAAAACACATATAGGATTTTATTTTTCTGGTTTGTAATGCATGTTTTTTATTCTGCCACAGGAATCCAATCAATATTCACACGGATGAGAAATGCCTACATGTTCGTTTTTTACGAAGGAAGTGTGCCAGGTAACCTGTGGGAAAAATTAGGATGGAGTTATAGGCTCAGAGATAAAGTATTGCATGATGATAGAAATAATCATCGTTACTACGACCCTAATATCTTCATGGCTCATTACGAGCGAGCCCTTTCTTTGCATATCGAGTTTACATATTTCTGGTGGGTTCTGGTGAGGCTGCATGAGAAAAATTGCAACGCGAGTCATATCCATATGACGAAACCAACCACGGCCCCCCCCCCGGGGCCGCTCGACCTGCCGGGCCGCTAGCCTACAAAAAATAAGTTTTATTAATTTAGTTTTAATAATAAATTTTTATTAAATACAAAAAGCAATAAAAAAAATATTTTTTTTAATAATTAGACATAAAAAATTTAATAAGTAGACATAAAACCAAATCATGATGGTACTTATTTTATTCCGTTAACAATAAACGTATTATCAACAAAAAGCAATAAAAAAAAAATCTAATATAATAATAAAAATAATATTTTTTTTATTGCTTTTTGTTGATAATACGTTTATTGTTAACGGAATAAAATAAGTACCATCATGATTTGGTTTTGTCTACTTATTAAAATTTTTATGTCTAATTATTAAAAAAAATATTTTTTATATTGCTTTTTGTATTTAATAAAAAATATTTAGATATATTTAATAAAAAATATTAAAAAAAAAATATTTTTTTTATTGCTTTTTGTTGATAATACGTTTATTGTTAACGGAATAAAATAAGTACCATCATGATTTGGTTTTATGTCTACTTATCAATGAAAGAAAGATTCGAAATTCTCAAATACCAAAGATTGCTTCTCAATTGGTTCCTACGTTATTCTTAAACTTAGATCTTACAGACATCAAGGAAACAACGATACGGTAAAAGTTTAATAGGCAAGCAAAGCGCCTGTTAAAAATACATATAAGAGCAAATAGTAGGTTAACAAATTGATATCTACGTTCCGACAGTTTTTTGAGTTATACATATAAAAGAATGACCGTAGTTTTTTTTTTATAAGTATGTAGTAAGTATGTAGGGAGGCAAGTAGGTACTTTACTCGCTACTTTTGGCAGACATGTTAATAGGCGCAATAGAAAGTTAAGGTGATATCATGGATTAAACAGGTAATATTTTTAAACACGTTGCTCTAATACTTTAAACAGGCACTTTGTGCTTTCCTATTAAACTTTTACGGTATCTTTGGTTCCTTGATGTCTGTAGGATCTAAGTTTACGAATAACGTAGGAACCAATTGAGAAGCAATGTTTGGTATTTGAGAATTTCTGCTGTTCTATCAGGACCGCTGTAATGCAATAATGCTAAATTGTTATGCTAAATAATGGTATGTATTTTTGAATTATGGTTACTAATTGTTATACTATTTAAAGTTATGGCAAGTCTGTTATGGATTTTCATAATAGGGATATTTATGTTATGCAATTTAAGGGGCACCCCCCGTGTAGACATGCCCACCGGTGACCGTCAGAATGGCCGGTGAACAGTCGTATTTAGCTCTTAAATGGTGTCGAAACATTGCTTCCTCTTTGCTTCCCACTGCTTCCAAGGACGAGAAGATTGCTTCCTTCATATTTTAAAATAAAAACAACATTTAACAACAGAACAGTTCTGCATAGTTATTACGCTACGGATGTTAACCAGCGGTCCTGATGTCTGAATGGCCGGTGAACCTTAAATGTTGTTTTTATTCTAAAATATGAAGGAAGCAATCTTCTCGTCCTTGGAAGCAGTGGGAAGCAAAGAGGAAGCAATGTTTCGACACCATTTAAGAGCTAAATACGACTGTTCACCGGCCATTCTGACGGTCACCGGTGGGCATGTCTACACGGGGGGTGCCCCTTAAATTGCATAACATAAATATCCCTATTATGAAAATTGACCAGACTTGCCATAACTTTAAATAGTATAACAATTAGAAACCATAATTCAAAAATACATACCATTATTTAGCATAACTATTAAAATCCATAATTGTATAATCTTTCAAAATCATAAATTTAAGATATTTTGGTAAAAAAGAAGATAAGAGAAACAGCATTTTTGGTGATAAAAATAATAATTTAATATGATTCTGAAAAATTGTGGACCTGCGACCTTTTTATCGTCGAATAAATTCTCAAATCAAGTTATTCGGTTTTTCTTACAAATCCCGAACCCCACGTCCGTAACATTTGGTGTCAGAAGTGTGAGATTTGGAAATGCCAGTGACTCCGAGGGAGAATACTGACGGCGTCAGAACAAGGGCGCAGTTAGCTGCGGAAGCCACGACTACAGCCCGTGAAGGGGTCTATATTAAAACCCATAATTGAAAATGTATGTATCGAAAATCCATAATCGATAAATGTCATAACGATTAAAATCCATAATTTTAAAATACATACATTTAAAAGCCCTAACTTTAATATGAATACTGTTAGGTATGTATAATAATTAAGAAATATTTTTAGTAGGGAGGCTAAGTCTCTAAAAATAGATTTTCGTTGGACTGAGCAGTATTATACCAACAAGTGGTATCGTTGGATTCAGTGATGTTTCTATAGTAGGAAAAGTGACGTTGTCGCTTTTTAAATTGGTGGAGTGACGTATTATGACGTCACAAAGATGGCGACTCCTAGTCTCAATTTCGCTCGATTTACTCAGTAACTACTTAACATATTACGACGTGTGGGGTATCATATGAAAGGTATTTGAATACTTAACAAAAGATGTCTTACAATGTTCAGTGTAGGTCGAATAATATAAAAGATATTATTAAATAAATGAAAAAAAAATTGTGTTTAATTTTTTATAACTCAAATAACGCAATTTTATTGGTTGAAACCATTAAAACTTTATTAGAAAGTTATCTTGCTACGTCTTTCATCTATAACATGTACTTTAAATTTTTGAAATTGGTTGATAAATGACTACGCTACAACCATTTTACTACAGGCCCAACAAGCGCGCGAGAGATGACTTACAGTTATTAATAGGAAATTTAGTGCTAAGATTTGCAAGGGAACCACTTTAAATTGGACGAGTCAATGAAACTTTGTACAATAGGTGATCTTGAGTAGAAATTCACCAGAACCCATTACTCGTACCCCCTCTCAAGCGGGGGGGAGAAGAGTAAAGTTGAGTTTCGCGGCCCTTCTTGTGGACGCTTATATCTCTAAAACTGTATGTGCTAGGACAAGTTTGGTATCATTTTCGGATAACTCGTTATCGGAGAATTCATTTTTGATATTATGAAATAGGGTTGCCACACCAAAAAAATAAATTATATGATAAAATTCACAAAACACGACTAAAGTTTTTCTACATAAATGCCATTTGCTTTTCCTATGGAAATGGTATTGATGCATAGAAAATATATAAAACATGGCTTAAAAAATAATTAAATTGTATGCGCGGCAGACGAGTGTATACTCGTAAACATGAAACTATCTCCAAGACCAAATTAGTCCCAGAAACAGCGGTGTTAAATATTCGGTGTTATGGCAGAAATTTTATGTGTGTGTGTTGCACAATGCACAACCTTCCAAACAAACGAAAAGCTAGACCGGCCCGGGCAAACGGTATGAGATAGAGAGGTGGTGCCGTAGTAAAACTTGTTGGAAAGACTTGGTGAGACTTTGAAAGGTGACAAAAAAAACAGACCAAGTTGGCTGACTTCAAGGTACTGGCAACCACTGGCAAGGCAACCCAGCAAATAAAGAAAGCGGGGTAGACAATATTTCTGAAGATCAGTAATAAAACCAAGACCTAATTTTCTTTTCTTGACTAACTGTATTTTTTATATCCCTGTTGACTTAATTTTTGCTCGGTTTCCGCGAATTGCTCAAAATAATGATACTAAGCTGCCTTGTCAGCTTTGTCAGGTTGATGGATCAGCTAGCGTAAGTTTGAGGTAGAAGACCATACTAAGGGTTAGGTTAATAGCATAGTTGGGAAAGTATGTGAACGGTAGGCAAGTAGGATCGTTTATGTACTTTTTCCTTGTAAATGAATTGACTCAGTGAGGTTAACATTTGCGAAGACCAGTACTTTACCAAATATGTAGCGCTATTCGTGGCCTCTTATAGATCCTCATGCATGCAAGTGGTAGCATGCAGGAAATAAGCTTGTCAAGTGATAGGAGCGTCCTCGTTGAAGTAAACACATCACACTGTGTCCGAGTTGAAGCTTCACCGGAAAGGTTCTCCTTGTTTTGGATGATTTAGGTCCGGAGTATGTTCAAAGCAGTCCAAGGCAAATCATGTCACGCGTACTTAGACCACGTAGTGTGTGATGCTGGAACTAGGGGTATTTCACTTCATAGATATTGAGGAACCAGCACGTGGTGGTGTAAGGGACGATTGATGTCGGGCTCTTATTTCGCCATGTCCAGAGAGCTGGTCACGTCTCTACGAACGTTCAGCAGAGCAATACCAGCCAGAGTGTTTTATTTAGAACTGTACCCCATAGCTGAGCGTGTGCTCACCGAAAGTAATTTAATCCGATGCTAGTATAATCGACTGTCGAAAAAAAAGTTTCAGTTCGACCAATCGAAAGACTTGTGAAAATTTATGAAGGCAGGCGCAGGTTATTGCGTGTACCCACTTTCTTCTTGCGTATTTAAGCAGCATTGCCTATAAAAAACGATTTATTCAAGCCAATGTAACGCCAAGGTACTATGGAGTACAGAAATGAGCTCGGCTCGCCAGTAAATGTTTAAAGACTGATGGGCGCTTCGATTACGAAGGCGAAAGGTGTAACATTGGATCATTAAAGGTTCCAGCTCCAAGACGTTTTGTTTTCAATAGCAACTTATGATTACACACCTAATTTGACTGCGCTTAGTAAGTTAATACCAGATACTCGGCGCCGACCCCTTTTATCCAGAAGTATGCGTTGTGTGATGTTCAAGATCTGGTTACAACAGGGTTTTTCTGTTCGGAATGAAGCTTGTTCAGAGATGACTTTTGAAAATTGAAACACACAACATTTCTGCCATAACACCATCAGCATCCCTTGCCACCGCTGTTTCTGGGACTAATTTGGTCTCGGAGATAGTTTCATGTCTACGAGTATACACTCGTCTGCCGCGCATACAATTTAATTTTATTTTAAGCCATGTTTTATATATTTGTGAATGTTGCTACCTGACCATATTTTCTATGCAACAATACCATTTCCATAAGAAAAGCAAATGACATTTATGTAGAAAAACTTTAGTCGTGTTTTGAAAATTTTATCATATAATTTAGTTTTGAGTGGCAACCCTATTTCATAATATCAAAAATGAATTCTCCGATAACGAGTTATCCGAAAATGATACCAAACTTGTCCTAGCACATACAGTTTTAGAGATATAAGCGTCCACAAGAAGGGCCGCGAAACTCAACTTTACTCCTCTCCCCCCCGCTTGAGAGGGGGTACGAGTAATGGGTTCCGGTGAATTTCTACTCAAGATCACCTATTGTACAAAGTTTCATTGACTCGTCCAATTTAAAGTGGTTCCCTTGCAAATCTTAGCACTAAATTTCCTATTAATAACTGTAAGTCATCTCTCGCGCGCTTGTTGGGCCTGTAGTAAAATGGTTGTAGCGTAGTCATTTATCAACCAATTTCAAAAATTCAAAGTACATGTCATAGATGAAAGACGTAGCAAGATAACTTTCTAATAAAGTTTTAATGGTTTCAACCAATAAAATTGCGTTATTTGGGTTATAAAAAATTAAACACAATTTTTTTTTCATTTATTTAATAATATCTTTTATATTATTCGACCTACACTGAACATTGTAAGACATCTTTTGTTAAGTATTTAAATACTTTTCATATGATACCCCACACGTCGTAATATGTTAAGTAGTTACTGAGTAAATCGAGCGAAATTGAGACTAGGAGTCGCCATCTTTGTGACGTCATAATACGTCACTCCACCAATTTAGAAAGCGACAACGTCACTTTTCCTACTATAGAAACATCACTGAATCCAACGATACCAGTTGTTGGTATAATACTGCTCAGTCCAACGAAAATCGTTATTTGACGACTTTTTGTAACTCCGCCTCCCTACTATTTGACAAATATAGTAAACACATTTATTTTGAGTACTTAACATCCCTAAAACAGACCGACAAGGATCTAAATGAGCGTGTCCTGTGTCGGAACTAACGCCTTGCGTGTTGCTCACTATTCGTCATGCGAAAGATCAATTAAGGTAAGGGACAAAAATCCGAAAATGAGTTAGAAATGCATTTCTACTCAGTTTTTCACGCTCTTTCTGATACTGTATTTAAAAAAATTCTAGCTTGAAAAAAATGACCGATACGGTAAGATTTTCTCCAGGCTACAAAGCAAAATTTATTTCAAAAATTAGTGTAACGGTCTATGTATTCATTCCAAAAAGTCAATTTAGTGTAAGTCTTGTTTACAGTCGAATTCGATTAAAGTAACTTTGATGCTTTATATAGTTTTTTATTATTATGTCACTGAAAATAAACCTTTTTATTAATATTATTATTTACATTATGAGAATCTTTATGAAGCCAAGGAAGCAAGCAACTACGATTTTTATAAAAGAACTAAAAAATCACCATGGTAGGTATTATTTTTTCTTACGCATAATTAAACTTTTTAAATGTCCGGTTTGATTATTTTCCGTTAAATCTGATGCAGGTAGTTCTACTTAGCGAGGCCACTTGAGCTACACTTATAAAACTAGTAACAATTGTTTATTTGCCTAATGTATCTCTTAAATTCGTTGACAGCATGAAATTTACCTCAACAGTTTTGATAGGAATGACGATAATGAGAGAGGATGATATCTATCCAGCGGGGTCCTCGGCTGTATTAAGCCCGAGTTTCATAAACAATACTAATCGTAACGTACTTTTCTATTTACGTATTAATTCTGGAGGATATTTGATAGCACAGAAGAAATTGAGCAAGAAAGTTTTATCTGCCTAGCGGGGCCCTCTAATCTGTAGGAATACAAGCAAAAAAGAACACTATTATTAAGTATTACATATATGTATACCTCTCATATACTACTTTTTCTAGATAATAAAAGTACCTACTTTATTCTTCTTGATATAAAACAAAAATGGGTATTATCATTTCTTACGTAATCTTTTTGTATAAATAACAGTAAGTAATTATTTATGTTCCATTCTCACTGAAAATGTTTTTCTTTAGATGAGAATGTTCACTAGCAGTTGCCGTGCGATGTGTGTAAATTAAAACATCAGTTTCTTAAACTGAAAGGGATTTCCCTATAATTAGTTATGTATACTAATAATTTCCTAACTTTACTTTCACGTGGGATAGGTACGTACATACATACGTATAAACTCACGCCTTTATTCCTATATAATGGGGTACACAGCCGAAGAGCTATAGACTCATAGCTAAACATACAACTGTGTATGTGTAACTGTATCGTTAAAGAAGGTATATTTTATTTATTTTTGTGTTTTACTTAATTACCTAAATAATGTAAGTTCACAATTCGTAAGATTTTTTAATTTTCTATGTATATTTGATGTACTTAATAACTTAAATGTAAGTAAATTTATTTATTACAAACATACTTACGTTAAAATAAAATAATACACCATTGGTTTATCTGACACTTACACTAAATTGTCTCGATGAATCTATACTTTATTAGGGCCAATTTAAAGTAAGGGATCACTTGTCCAAATTGCATTAAAGTAAGGGACAGCTATCTCTGGAAGTATCATGTTTAGGAAAATGGTCATAATCAATAACAATGCGCCATCTAAAACTGAATAATTATGTATAACTCGTTTTAAAATAGCCTCAGAATTAGAAAAGTTATGTTTAACTTTTCACGAAAAAAACCTTTGTCGGCTCCTGGTGAAAAATCGTATTTTGTCCCTTACCTTAATTGATCTTTCGCATGACGAATGTTTGCCAGTCTCTTGTATAGCGAGCAGCGCCCGAGGACACGCTCATTTAGATCCGCCACGGACTGTATAACCAAGTGATACTACATCTCGTAGCTCCTGCTACGTAATTGCTACGCCGTAGCAGTGCTCTACGGAAGGTCTACGCCGTAGAGATTCTTCCCAACTCTATTGCTCTCTAAGGTCTAGTATCCATTCCCATCTGGTGTAACTTATAGTGTAATGGCGAGCTGTGATCCTGCTGAGTGAGAGGGTCGATGTTTTGTCTCTTTCTAACGCGCGGCGGCGGCGGGATCTTCATGTGGACGGTGCGAATGTGCGTTTTGACGCACGTCGATGTCTGGAATGTTTTGTCGCACAAGTCGCAGCGGTAGCGGCGGACTTTTGTGTGAACCTGGCAACACAAAAATATATATCCTTATTATATAGCTGCGCCGGCTCAAACCAAAGAGGTCGGCCGGCCCGGACAGTATTCCGCCCTTTATATTTAACCAGCGACCCGCTCCGGCTCCGCATGGGAAAATTGTGGGTTATACTTAAGTATATTATGCATGTATTATACATAAAAACCTTCCTCTTGAATCACTCTATAAAAGATCTTTGACGCAAAGATTAGAAAGGGACGCAGTTATGCGTTAGAATGAGATACAAATACACCGCGCTCACTCTTACGCATAACTGCGTCCCTTTCTAATCTTTGCGTCAACGATCTTTGATCATATATCTTTTATAATGTAATACCCCCCTATCTATTAAAAAAACCGCATCAAAATCCGTTGCGTAGTTTTAAAGATTTAAGCATAAATAGGGATATAGGGACATAGGGACAGAGAAAGCGACTTTGTTTCATACTATGTAGTGAAGACTGTTGGGTGGTGTTGTCTGAACCTCTACTGCACATCTACAATCTGTGCTTGAGTGGGGCGATATTTCCTGAAAAATGGAAAACCACAAGGTTCGTTCCAGTGCCTAAGTATAATGTTGGGAATCAGATAGATAAAAGACCAGTTGTAATTTTGGAAACCCCAGCAAAAGTGTTAGATCATCTCAGCCTGTAGCAGTCCACTGCTGGGCTGCTACCTCCCCCTGTGATCTCCACAATGATCGGTCCTGCTTGGCCCGCATCCAGCGGCAAACCAACACCTGAACCAGATCGTCGGTCCACCTCATGGGGAGCCTGCCCACACTACGTCTTCCGGTGCGCGGTCGCCATTCGAAAACCTTTCTGCCCCAACGGCCGTCGGTTCTACGCGCAATGTGCCCAGCCCATTGCCACTTAAGTTTAGCGATTCTTCGGGCCATGTCGGTGACTCTGGTTCGCCTGCGGATCTCATCATTCCTGATTCGTTCAGAGTGTTAGAATCGGCAGCGAATTAAAAAATACTAAAGAGGTAAATGTACAATTGTCAGAGGCACAACTCGGATCTTCTCAATTACATATTACATGGAAAAAGCAGTCGACAGTGGGGTGTAGGTATAGATGTGCCCTTCCCGGGAATATTCCCACCATTCCCTGGAAAATCCCGTTCCCAGGAATATTCCCAACGAAATTTGATGTTCAAGCTGGCTAGATGTGGTAGACCGGGTTGGTGTTTTCCGGTTAGGTACCTAACGACCCGACCGACCCTACAGATCTCACTGACTCGTCCTAGTTGGCCTCAAACGGAAAGTAGCATTCTTAGTGTGGGAATATTACCGGGAATGGCACATCACTAGGTGTAGGTTGATGCCGCCTACTTCACTATCACTACTTATTATAAAACAAAGTAGCTTTCTCTGTCCCTATGTCCCCATCTATGTCCCTTTGTATGCTTAAATCTTTAAAACTACGCAACGGATTTTGATGCGGTTTTATTTAATAGATAGAGTGATTCAAGAGGAAGGTTTATATTACATGCATAATATACTTTTTTTTTTTTTTTTTTTTTTACTTAAGGATAACCCACAATTTTCCCGTGCGGAGCCGGGGCGGGTCGCTAGTTGACTATAAAAAAGCCTTGATCTAGTTGATAACGATCTATTGCTTGTAAAGATGGCTGGCATGGGTTTCACGCCACATTTACTACTGAAATTTTTTGCAAGTTATTTACGGGATATGCAGCGGTATGTAGATTATGATGGTTATTCATCTGAACCATATTTTACTAGATCGGGAGTGAGCCAGGGAAGTAACTTAGGGCCTCTTCAGTTTATAATTATGATCAACTAGTTACCAGAGCTGGTAAAAGATTCATACTGTCTGTTATTTGCTGAAGATCTTAAACTGTCCCTCGCGCAATAAAAGAACAAGAAGGCTGCCAGAGGTTACAAAATGATATAAATATAATTGTAAACTAGAGTATAGACAATAACTTACAATTTAATAAATCAAAGTGCGTTATCAACTAGATCAAAGGCTTTTTTACAATAACATTTACACGGGCAAGGTCTCCCATTTTATTTAATTATGTGGTTGAGGATAACCTAACCTAACATTCCGGGAACGTAAAAAAGCTTGTTCTTCGTAGAATAAACCGGTTTAAAAATGTCCAGGCCATCGTTAATAAACAAAATAAAAAATAAAATCATATTTTGACGCCAATTTTAATGAAGTTACTAAGCTCTAGCCAACTGTATTAATTTATTTATCTATAAATAATCACCACTGTTCCCGCGTTTCCTCCTTTGTGACGGCTAAACTAGCCTGGACCCATTGTATACATTGATTAAATTATTATTATTCTTTAAGTTCGTGATAATAACTCAGTTTTAATATTGTATAGCTTTGAGCTTCGGTATATTAGTGTGTGTGCAATTTTTATGCAATAAATTATTATCTATCTAAAGCCTGACCAAAGAAATAAGAAACCTCGCCATATTGCGGAATTTCAATGGAACTAATTTTATAATGGAAATTGTTGCGATAAACATAAAAATATACACGTGGCGCCCCCAGTAGGCTTACTATGTAAGTAGCGACAGGCTCGAGAAGCTGTCAAACGCGACATATTGACAGAACTACTATGGCTCTAATGTCACTATGTCGCGTTTGACAGCTTCTCGAGCCTGTCGCTACTTAATATAGTAGGCCTACTGGGCAGGTTTTTTATTTCTTTGGTCAGGCTGTAACGAGGTACATTGCATGCTACCTCGTTGCCTCGTTTCTACTTCATTTCTCATCTCATTTACCATTTCTTTCTCTAAATTTGAATATTTACTTTTTGGAATTCATTCGAAAATCATCCGTCAAATTATCCATTTTTATTTTCACTTCATCTCCAGTCCTCATGCTACTCGGCCTTTCTATAAATGTAACTTTATTTATTTATTTATTGCATAACCATATGGTACAAAAGATGCAAATAATGTTATAATGAGAACACATATGGACCCGGTAGGGCACAGCAAATCAATTATCCTTAAAACTATACTAGTACGAGTAAGGTGCTTAAATAACAAATTATAAAATGCTTTTACAATAAAACAGTAGTAATAACAATTATAACTTTGTATATCATTATTTTATAAAACCTTGTAAACCAAGTCTTGTTGTGTTTGTGCAAATATATTATATCAAAATTGATCAGTGACTATTGAGTTTTCATTACGTCGTGTTTTACCAAGCACCTCATCAACCACATCTTCGTGTCGTCTTTATCGCCAAGTCCGGTGAAGCTTGATTAGTCGTACCATTTCGACACAAGTAGGGCATGGCGGTATTGGCTTTTTTTTAATACCGGTATTTTTTCGGTATTATTTTTTACAAATACCGGTATACCGGTATTTCGGTATATTTCGATATTTTTTTCTTTTCGTAAATAATACGCGTCTTTCTTTATTTTTTTGTGTTTGGCTGGTTCAGTAGCGTTGTAATGTAATTTTGTTTTGTTCATTGCGCCTTTTTCTAGCCATGTACGTCTTTTGGCAGTTGAATTAGATTGAAAAGTATTGTCCTGTAACTGTACACAAGATGAAATGGTAGTTGATTTGTTTTGTTTTCTTTTTAGTTTTGCAACGTGTTATTGACTGAGAGTATTCGAACTAAACTACTTTCAAAGATAGAAAACTTTAGCCACTTTCATAAAGTATTGCTTGGGTTTTAGGAGGACTATACTAGAATATATATTTATATTCTTTATATTCTAGAATATATGTAATACTCATTATCTAGGGTATAGTTATACATACATGTAAAAGAGAGAGTTATTTCTTAATCATCATCATAATTTCAGCCGAAAGACGTCCACTGCTGGACAAAGGGTCCCTCTGAGATCTTTACGACGATCTGTTCTAATTGGCCCGCATTCAGCGGAATCCCACGATTCTCATCAGATAGTCACTCCGCCTTGTGGCGGGCCTGCCCACGCTACGTCTTCCGGTGCGCAGTTGCCATTCAAGAACCTTTTTGCCCCAACAGCCGTCGGTTCTGTACTTCTGTGCCCACTGCCACTCAAGTTTAGCGATTCTTCGGGCTATGTTGGTGACTCCGATTCGCTTGCGGATCTCATAATTCTTGATCCAATCACGCAAGGAAACTCCAGGCATAGCCTTCTTCATCGCTCCTTGGGTGACTTTGAGCCTTCTTATGAAGCCCATTGCAAGTGACCACGTCTCTGATCCGTAAGTCATCAGTGGCAACACACTGCGCTCAAAGACTTTTGACTTGAGTCACTGGGGTACTTATTTGAGACGAAAATATGTTACGCAACTTCCCGAACACTGCCCAGACGAGTCGGATCCGACTATATTGACCTCCTTCTCGAAGTTAGATCTTCCTAACTGGACTGTTTGTCCCAGGTAGACGTAATGGTCTACAACTTCGAGGGCATATCCCCAACTTTATTGGAGTGGGTACTACATAGGCGTTCGACATGACTTTTGTCTTCTCCATGTTCATCTTCAGACCCACGAGAGTAGTAATCTTATGACACAGGAAATAATAGATATTAATATTAGTGTAAGAGTAATAAAATCAAGCTTTGGCAAGAATTCTGTGAGTTATTGGCAGGGTCATACTGGTCACTATGTAAGCATTTAATTTATTTGTGTCAAGAATGAAAAAATAAAATGATGCCAGAATTTCTTAAATCAATTAGCTTTACTGTGAATATATTCAGATGACAGAAATTTGAAGTAATAAATAAATTAATAAGTTAATAAGCAGTTTTTATCTTCATTAAATACCATGAGTAAAACACTGACTATAATATACATTTTAATAATATAAAGGCAAGTTGTGTGAAATTAAAATAAAATAAGTTCGTTCCAGCAAATCAATTACCCCTGCTTTTAAATAAGCAGCAGCTGCGCGGTTCCTAAAGGCTCAGGAGACTGAAATACACTTGATATTATGTGATAGTTGCACTGAAAACTATATAAAAGTCATCCGGCCTACAGCTAGGACCACGGCCGTCTGTCTCTATCTTTGATAGTTTTATCTTTTTCTGAAATTAAATACACCCATTGCAACCACTATGTTGAAAGTGGCGCGGTACCTAACAATTGGAGGGGCGGAGAAGACTACACTTGATATTTTAATGATTAATATATTTGAGAAGTACTGAAAAGTATTTAAAAATCATTCAGTCTCTCTCTATTTTCAAATTGTTTTAGCTTTTTCTGAAATTCCATAAATACACGTGTAGACTGCCAGTATAGAAGCGGCGTGCCTGCAGTATGCATAGCGCGCCACAATATGGCCGTGACGCGAAACTGTGTCAATTTATGATCTCTGAATAAATGTTTAATTATAGAAATGTAAATACCTTTGTGATCTTAATTAGATTCTATGGTAGGACATATTTTTTTTAATCCAGATAAAAAATACCGAAATACCGGAATTTAATACATGAATACCGGTATTTTAATACCGAAAATATAGACCGGTATTCCGGTATTTCGGTAATACCGAATACCGGTGTCCATGCCCTAGACACAAGCATAGGTCAATAAAAAAAAAAAGCTTTATCTATGTGTATCTAGCTATCGCTCACTGTCGGCGAACGAACATTGCCCACCTTACCGCTCCGTGAGCCCCCCCCCTACCCCGCCTCGTCCCGGCCCTCTAACAAACAAATGCTGTAATAGACTAAGTTAACCTATATACTTTAGTAGCAATCTTCCTATAAGAATATACGCTCTTACACGACATCTCTAATGTCCAATTAGATTCTAATATGTCCGTAATTCTTATGAGAACGATATAATATTGTATATAGGAAAGCATATAACGCTATTACATAGACAAACAAAGCAAAACCGATAAGATTATCTCAAGTACATGGCTCGCATAAGATGAGCAAACTGCTCACGCCAAATTTCGCCACCAGGCGGCGCCACAAGTGGGGGTAACCGAGCGTTACCTTTTAGAAGAGCCGTGCACTTTAAAGCCATTTTTCACCTTTAAATACTTATTTTACATCGTTTTGCTTTGTTATTTCTATTATATAATGCTGTCAGCTACATAAGAAAAATATCAAATGTATAATATTCGAAAAAATAATATTCAACATCTAAAATAGACGACAGCAGCGAAACTCCTTCGAAAAATGACATGACGAACGGAATTCGCAACTCCTTCGATTTTGATTATGTATGGAGAAAATAAAAATGTAAATACTTACATCTCCCTTATTAAATTACTTATTATGTTAGAATTTAGTTCTACAATTTAAATTTTGTTTATGTTTCTATGTGAAGCTTAGATTTTAAGGAAACCTATTAAAGGTGTGGAGGCAAAGGGAAGATCTTCCGCCGAGCATGGTGGTGAGCCCGGGGACCGCGGTCCAACTGTACTTCGTTGGAACTTGTATTTGTTCAATGTCTTGCGAAAACTCTGATAGCGCGTTTTTTTAGGCCTCGGCTTCTAATTGGTCGCTCCTCAAATGACGTACTCGTAGGTAGTATGTGGCGCGCCGCCACAGTACTCCCCCTCCAACAGGAAATCAAGACTCCAGTTCTCGTGCCAGCATAGTGAGTTGCGGTTTCTTCGAGCTGTAGGATACGTAGTTGCGCTTGTCGCTAGCCTATGAATCCATCGATGCTCGGTAGTCGTCTGGCGAGATCCAACTGTGTTCAAGAAGTCATCTTCGTGTTCTGATGTCGGTGGTCACCAATGTGGAGACAAAGGGAAGATCTTCCGCCGGGCATGGTGGTGAGCCCGGGGACCGCGGTCCAACTGTACTTCGTTGGAACTTGTATTTGTTCAATGTCTTGCGAAAACTCTGATAGCGCGTTTTTTTAGGCCTCGGCTTCTAATTGGTCGCTCCTCAAATGACGTACTCGTAGGTAGTATGTGGCGCGCCGCCACAAAGGTATTTTATTTTCGTGGTTTTTAGTTATTCACTTCCTTTAGTTACATAGAACATGTATATAGGTTTAAGATTTCATTGCTACATAGCATTATTAGTCATAAGTTTTTGTATTTCATATTAGAACTCAAGGTCAAATTCTTATTGGTTTCTCAATTTTACAAATTATATATATAGCTATCGTTATTGCACACATTTATCCGTATATATAACCGTGATGTCTATCGCCATACACATTACTATTAAGATTGGTATATAAATAAGTTACATAATAAGCAAGTAAAATTTGATATTCACGTATGATACACTTCTGACACAAAATCTTTCTAAATACAGTTTTAAATAGTTAGGATGTTAGATATAAATAAGGCAATGTATTAATTTCCCTTTTTAATGTAAATTTGAAGAAATTAACTAAATTGTATTATGTGATTTTCCGTATTTTTTGGTCTTAATATGCCGATATTTTCTAAACTTATTAACTTGATGTTATGTAAATATGATTTCTATATTGTACAAGTTGCGACCTTTCTAATAAACATGTGCAATATATTGTAAATACATGAATAAATGAGATATCTAATGGGAAAGGCAGTGCGCATAGTACAAATTACCGTTAACTCGCGCTCAAACGGGCGGCTTAGACGCGGCTCTCTCATACGTCATGCTCGAACCTTAAAGGTAAATCTTGCCACGGCAAAATGTATCTTCAAGCAGTGGCAATAAAGTACAAGATAGCCTGAAAAGAAGAGAGCCGCGGAAACTCAATAGTAGCTGCACCCTGCACCCTGAACCAGTCGCCTGCCTTGCCCTGAGGACCTTGGAATCCATAATCCTGGTGTTTTTTCTTCACGTCCCTTACCTATCCCTTGTAAAATTGGGTAATTGGTAATGTTCAACGCGAAGGTAACGTAAAGCGTTATAAGGGCTAGTCGCCCGTTCTGACTGTCGTAAAGTGTGTCTGTTCACAGGAGTCGTGGAAGCAGCTGTATCCGGCCAGCCAAGCTCGGATGGAGGCTTGACAAGTTGCATGGTCCTTCGAGCCGGATATACAGTTGTGTTCTTGTTACAGATACCGAGGCGGCACCAGAGGACGGCTAGCCATCAGACGCAAGGAGGCGGCAAGGGTGCATCGCCGAAGCAAGGGTGCAGCTAGAGTGAAGCCAGCGGCGGGCGGCGCCAACCAGCCGGAAGCGAAGCGACGGCGCGGCGCCACACCGGAGTGATTCATGTGAGTGTGTGCTGATCGGGTATGCACACCTAGATTACCCCGGCCTTCAGTTAAGGCGTGGACCACGAATTATCTTTGCTTGACTTCAGACTAAAGGCAGAGTTGTACGGAGAAAGACAAATCTCATACTAGAGATTGTCAGTCGAGGTTTAACTCTGTGCTCGAGGCTGGAGGCCGAGTTCATGCGACGGATAGTACTGGCGTCCCCACCGGTCTATCTAGCGACTAGATTGTTTCGTCCACTAACCTTAACAAGGCTCTCACCTCCGTTGTTCGGTGCCCTTAGGTGTCTCAACCGAACAAGTTAGGTACACACCTCACAGTAAGTACACACCACACGGTAGGTTGTAGGTACTCTGACGCACAGTCATGCATCACTCAGAAGTGTATCATACGCCTTCGGGAGATCGTAGGGTCACGCGATCTATGATACATTTGTCGCAAGCAAGTGAGTTGCGAGCGGCAGCTTCCTCGGACACGCACACATGGAGTGCTCCGTCTGGGGAGAGCGCCCTCCCACATACTAGCTCTGCGACAAACTCAAACGATGACCAGGAAGTAGGGTACGAGCGTGGGTTCCTCGGCCCTACACAAGACTCACGACAAGACGGACAGCGACTAGATAACGCGATATGTACGACGCGATCGGTTAGCAGTAGATCGTCAGCGCGCTCTCAAAGGCGCAGGCTCGAGGCCGAGATGGAGGTCCGACGCCTGACTTTGGAGCGAAGGCGCGAAGAGGAAGCGCTAGCTAGGTCTAAATTAGAATTAGTCCAGTTAGAATCCACGGACGAATCGGCTAACGAAAGCGGAACCGACACAGTTAGGCAGACACGGAACCCGGCGTTCCATAGTATACGTGTAGAGCAATGGGAACGTATAACCGTGCCTGCAGCACCTGTTAGTCGAATAGTAGTAACGCCCCGCGATACTGAGGTCCCTCGGGGGAGAGAGGAGCAAGTCTAGTTAACGTCCAAGCTGATAGTGAGCACTGTAGCGTACAACGCGAATTTAGGTCACATTTTAATGGCCCCAGTACAAACCTTATAGGTAACTTACAACCATTTTCTAGGTCCTTGTTTACAGGCCCTAGCACTAATATGCAACCCCAAAATAGGTCTCATTTTACAGGGCCTATCCCACAGTCAAATCAGAATATACACCCCGAACCTAGGTCCCATTTTACAAGACCTACTGACAGACAACGCGACGACGACCCGCGCTATAGAGCGCCCCGCGATAGGTCTAGACAACAACCAGACCCTAGCACTAGTTTATCGGACGTAGATCGACTAGAAATTCTAGCACAGACGTTGGCGAAAGCGTTCAGCAACGCCACGTCGAATAAACGTACAAGCACTAGATTTCTAGACGAACTTCCTCACTTCGACGGCGACGTGAGCGAGTGGGTGGGCTTTAGCTCTGTCTATTGTGATAGTAGGGACGCGTATTCGGACGTTCAGAACGTAGCGCGATTACGTAAGGCTTTACGCGGCCCAGCTAGAGAAACAGTGCGTGCCCTCATACACACAGCTCGCCACCCAGACCAAATAATGGACGTCCTAGAAAAACGATACGGCCGCCCAGAGCAGATCGTTTTAACTGAGTTAGAACGGATAAAGCGCATGCCTACATTAGCCGAGGATGGACACAACATAAGCGAGTTCGCTAGCCGCGTATCTAACGCTGTGTCCATAATAAACTCCGTCGGCGAAAGGCGATACATGAATGCGCCCGAATTGTTAACGCAGATAGAAGACAAACTTAGCGTTTTCATTCGATTCGGTTGGCACAAGTACTTACGCGAACACCGCGTACAGCCAGACTTAGAGATCATGTCTAATTATCTCAACGACTTAGTGGATAGTTTCGGCGCCATGTCGCGACCCGCGATACATAGTAAGCGCGAAGAACGCCACAAACACAAGTCGAATCGGCCCCATGTGCATCGACGGCACATAGTCAACACCGCAACAAAGACTAGATCTGTATACGAAAGTTCGCAATCCGAGTTCGAATCGAGCGACGAAGAATGCTACGAATCACGTCACACCGTAGCAGCCGTAAAGACGTCTCGTGGCGCCCCCGCGGCGCGTAGCGAAAGCGAGAACGACTCGCAAAATAATTCACATTCTTATCAGAACAGCTCATACGAATCGGACAGCGAGTACGAACGTTTCAAAGTCTTCGCCGCTATGAAAGCTAAACCTAATAAATGTTCGCTATGCAAAAACAATCACTATCTTAAAGATTGTGAACAATTTACAAAGAAAAATGTATCAGAAAGGTGGGACGCTGCACGTTCAACTCGCAGCTGTTTTCGCTGCCTAAAGAGCACGCACCGCAGAGAGAACTGTAAAGCAAAGCCCTGCGGTAAAAACGGCTGCAAGATGCAACACCACAAATTGTTACATTATTCTAACGAAGAACATCCCAAAGCGAACAACAAAGCTACCCCCTCCCCCTTCGCCCCGCGCGGGGAAAGCAACGAACTAAAAGTTAAGCGGGCTCAAGTCGCGTCGGTGAGCACCTCAGACCCCGACCGACAAGCATACCTGAAGATAATTCCTGTCGAATTACACGGCCCTATAGGTAAAATACAAACCTACGCTTTACTTGATGAAGGCTCAACGACGACGTTGATAGAACGTGATACCGCACTCGCCATAGCACCTCAAGGCAAAGCCGAGGAGCTACGCATCGAAAGCGTTGGCGGTAAAAAGATCAACGAAAAAGAGTCGTTCAAGCTAAAAGCCAAAATTAAGGGTCTATTCACACGAAACTTCGAAAACATACAAGCTCAGATTATCTCGAAGCTTAACTTACCACCTCAAGACGTGACAAGTGACTTAGTCTCACAATGTGCTCATCTAACAGACATCCAAGATGAGATCACGTACACCAACGCAAAGCCGACCATATTAATCGGCCAAGACAATTGGCATCTCATAGTAACGAGAGATCTTAAAACAGGTTTACCTGCCCAGCCCGTAGCTTCTTTTACATGGTTAGGCTGGGCACTTCACGGCTTCTCGATAAGCCAACGCAAAACCGTCGCGAACGTTAATCACATAACGAACACGGCGCGTTCAAAATTAAATTCACAAAATCGTAGCATCAAACCCGCACCCTATCGACATTGGGTGCCTACCACACGCGCAGCCGACGACACGACGCGACTCGAGACTAACAATTACGACACGACCCGTACACGGAACAGCGAACCGAGATCACCCAAACTCGAACCTACTTCCTGGTCAAATAAATTGTTAGATAGTAAGTTAGTGATAAGTCCCGTCTCAAAACCTGTACCCCCTCACGTCACTTCTGGCTCATTCCCAACCTCGCCGAAGAGAACCCCCATGGGCCCCGCCCACACTCTACGCGACCAGACGACATCGTGCCTGCTCGACGAGAGGAGATATAAGACGTGGACTCGACCTCTGTACATCGCCACACGAGTCATTCAGGCTGCTCTCAAATTCAAATCTTTCATACATAAGAAAAAACCAGAACAAACACTCGCTATGAAGAGGCTCGTTAATACGCCGAAGAAGGCACAAAATATGCGGCCCACAAACCTATCTCAGACGGCCCATGCTCCATCAGAACACGAGCACAAACAGCCGTCCACACTACATGACGGCACACGAAAACGTCGAGCGAGAAAAAGAAAACACGGAAAGCGCCATTCTCAGCTGAAAAACACGTGTTCGACGACCACCGAACAAATCGACAAACAGCGCATCGAGGCGACATATGTAACAAAAAACGCCCACAACAGCTCTCAGCCAGTCGTACTAAACAACACACACAACATTACTTGTTCGATACTAAACAATTCGCACTGCGATACAGTGATGTGTGCAGGTCACGTGACCAGCGACAAGATTTACAAAGAATCTACCTGGAGGGCTCATAAAAAACTCGCAGACCAATCTTGGGCGAGAAAGACGCACGACTCACACATCTCACTATCGTGCCATGATAACCAATCACCACGTTATCATTATAACAAGAACACAGCCCCAGGTGATTGTAAAGTCGGAGCAAAAATGACCACTAAGTCCAAACATGTATGGCCCGGATGACAATCAGCGGGAACACAACAACGGCAGAATAAGAGTAGTCGAGATGACAAGTGTTGGTGTAGTACACGTCAACCATTCCCACGTCACATACACTATACGAGTAATCTCCAACATCGACGACAACAGCTGTTCGCCGTGCATAAAGATGTGCTCTGCACCGGGGGGAGATTGTCGGCGAACGAACATTGCCCACCTTACCGCTCCGTGAGCCCCCCCCCTACCCCGCCTCGTCCCGGCCCTCTAACAAACAAATGCTGTAATAGACTAAGTTAACCTATATACTTTAGTAGCAATCTTCCTATAAGAATATACGCTCTTACACGACATCTCTAATGTCCAATTAGATTCTAATATGTCCGTAATTCTTATGAGAATGATATAATATTGTATATAGGAAAGCATATAACGCTATTACATAGACAAACAAAGCAAAACCGATAAGATTATCTCAAGTACATGGCTCGCATAAGATGAGCAAACTGCTCACGCCAAATTTCGCCACCAGGCGGCGCCACAAGTGGGGGTAACCGAGCGTTACCTTTTAGAAGAGCCGTGCACTTTAAAGCCATTTTTCACCTTTAAATACTTATTTTACATCGTTTTGCTTTGTTATTTCTATTATATAATGCTGTCAGCTACATAAGAAAAATATCAAATGTATAATATTCGAAAAAATAATATTCAACATCTAAAATATACGACAGCAGCGAAACTCCTTCGAAAAATGACATGACGAACGGAATTCGCAACTCCTTCGATTTTGATTATGTATGGAGAATATAAAAATGTAAATACTTACATCTCCCTTATTAAATTACTTATTATGTTAGAATTTAGTTCTACAATTTAAATTTTGTTTATGTTTCTATGTGAAGCTTAGATTTTAAGGAAACCTATTAAAGGTATTTTATTTTCGTGGTTTTTAGTTATTCACTTCCTTTAGTTACATAGAACATGTATATAGGTTTAAGATTTCATTGCTACATAGCATTATTAGTCATAAGTTTTTGTATTTCATATTAGAACTCAAGGTCAAATTCTTATTGGTTTCTCAATTTTACAAATTATATATATAGCTATCGTTATTGCACACATTTATCCGTATATATAACCGTGATGTCTATCGCCATACACATTACTATTAAGATTGGTATATAAATAAGTTACATAATAAGCAAGTAAAATTTGATATTCACGTATGATACACTTCTGACACAAAATCTTTCTAAATACAGTTTTAAATAGTTAGGATGTTAGATATAAATAAGGCAATGTATTAATTTCCCTTTTTAATGTAAATTTGAAGAAATTAACTAAATTGTATTATGTGATTTTCCGTATTTTTTGGTCTTAATATGCCGATATTTTCTAAACTTATTAACTTGATGTTATGTAAATATGATTTCTATATTGTACAAGTTGCGACCTTTCTAATAAACATGTGCAATATATTGTAAATACATGAATAAATGAGATATCTAATGGGAAAGGCAGTGCGCATAGTACAAATTACCGTTAACTCGCGCTCAAACGGGCGGCTTAGACGCGGCTCTCTCATACGTCATGCTCGAACCTTAAAGGTAAATCTTGCCACGGCAAAATGTATCTTCAAGCAGTGGCAATAAAGTACAAGATAGCCTGAAAAGAAGAGAGCCGCGGAAACTCAATAGTAGCTGCACCCTGCACCCTGAACCAGTCGCCTGCCTTGCCCTGAGGACCTTGGAATCCATAATCCTGGTGTTTTTTCTTCACGTCCCTTACCTATCCCTGGTAAAATTGGGTAATTGGTAATGTTCAACGCGAAGGTAACGTAAAGCGTTATAAGGGCTAGTCGCCCGTTCTGACTGTCGTAAAGTGTGTCTGTTCACAGGAGTCGTGGAAGCAGCTGTATCCGGCCAGCCAAGCTCGGATGGAGGCTTGACAAGTTGCACTCACCAGTTGGTGTTTGTGGTTCTGTGTGCGCGACTTGAAAGCTTTGGGACAATGCGGACACTTGAACGGGCGTGCGCCTGTGTGCGTGTTCATATGAATCTGAAACACAAGCAGTCACTCAGAAACCAGAAAACTTTATTTGTAGGACATCACAACACAAAAAACAATAAGGCAAGAAAAAATAACTACATAATTTAACACTATGCATAACATGAAATACGAACGATACAACTAAACATCCCTCTGTGCTGCGACACCCACACAAAAAGGGCCCCACTCAGCGAAATGCCGCCGCCCGGCCGGGCCACGGCGCTGGTCTTCCGTGAGTCCTAAATGGTCGCGTCACGGACGACCACAACGCAACACGTTACCCTTTATTCAAAAATAAATAAATAAAACAGAATAAACTTAAAACTTACAATAGTAACTAAATAGATTAGGTATATATACATAGATATTGCTTATTAAAGGTGGTTAATTGTTATGGCGCAGGACCGATCATTGTGGAGATCCTTGGGGGAGGCCTTTGTCCAGCAGTGGACGTCTACAGGGTAAAAGGTAGGTACCTTATAGGTTAATAAATCAGATGTTTTATTTTCTCAAAGACGACAGCCCTAAAGGTGTTAGTAGAGTGGCAAAAGAGATAGAGCAACGCGAGAGAAAGAGATGCAGCAACTTCGTTTTTTCGCCTAGCGCCGTGCGATCTGAATTGCACTTTATTATAACGGAGATAGGGTTGCAATTTATTTGAATTATGTCGCCTAGTGGAGCTTCTGTAGGGACTACTATTTGGTATTCTGTGTAGCAGGATAGGACCATAGTAGCTACCCCTAGAGTCAATATTATATGTATAAATAATTCTTATTTATTAATTTCAGGTTGTTAAAAAATAACAACATGTACATATGAATGCTGTTTGTTATTGTGAAGGTTCTTTCTAGGATCGGTAGATGGAAGTTTTACAGTAATGAATAGGATTTCTGAATATTGTTCAGCTATGTAAGTGTACATACAGTTTATTCTTTGTAAATAATAACGAGTAGTATTCCACAGGTACACTTAAATAGTTATTGCTGTTTATTACTAGTCAATAAAGTTGTTGAGTGGTGGTGAGTAATTTACAAATTGTATAGAGTCCTTTGCATTAACTTGTATCTGATAGTGTTGTATTGTTAGCTTACTCTAATTGATCCAGGGAAATGTATTAGAGTCATTCGTTTTCAGCAGTTGCAATGTAAAGTTTCTTAGCATTTCAGTCACCACCACCATGGACGGTTCACATGTATCGGTCACTGTAGTCCATTATGCACAGGTGCACGGCGGGAGAGATGTTACCGATACAGGTGTACCATCTATTATTTGTTCTGTGTTTATAATCTGTGGTCAGAGGTCGCACCCCCCGCGCCCGCGCGTTCTTTACCTTCCGCCAATTTCGCCCTATTACATTTCTTACATTTCCTTATATGGTAATTTGCCGCTGCTTGAGGCATCGGGCGAGGGTGACGCTATCTCTGATTGGCTGTGGATTGGCGCATCGTCGCAACATAACGGTTGCGCCCACCCACAGCGGGCCTTGTTCACATCGGTCCGTCGTAGGATAAGCACGTATTGCTTGCTCCCAAAAATCGTGTGCGAATACTGTAATATTTTCTCTTTATATCGTGTAACTATTTTATAAGTGCTTTCAAGTGTTTAACAGTGAAATAAAACTAGGTTAATTATCTAACGAGTTCTGTAATTGATTTAACAGAAATAAACTCTTATTTTCTATTACATTTGCGTTCTCTATCTTGACTCCTAATAGTTAGTTACAGTCCACTTAGTATCACCAACACTTAAGGTAGAACTTTGTTTAAAAACTTGTAAACTTGTTGTACTAACTAGTATTAAAATTGTCTAGAATACTGTGCCCACTTTTACTTATCTGACCCTTGGCTCAGGGAATATCTAGAACATACCTTAAGGAACATTTTGTTTTCACAAACTAGTCAAATAGCCTTCAAGAAATCTACAATACTTTTCCGGGACATTCAATTGCTACGTAGGTGTTGGAATATATTATAATTGTTATTTATCAAACCTTAATTAATTCTTTACCATCATTGGATTCATCAATAGTAATAGCCCAAACTTTACCTTTATAATTACATGTGAAAGTGCTCGATTTCCCAAACCAAAGCTGACGCCAAAGGCCGAAGCCTCTCTTCAGCCCAACAATACCTGTTAAACACAGCGCCATCTAGACGATATTGACCGAACTAGATGGCTTGTTAATCATTCAAGACGTTATCTTTAGAGTTTGTCATTGTCAACATATCATTGATAAACTAGTTCGAGACAGTATTGAGAGATGTCGCTAATAGTTAAATAGATGTATACTGTTATACACCGTGCTTTTTTAACCGTCTTACAAACGAAGCCCAATGTATATGCCCGTGATATAGAATATCTTGGCAATGTTTTTTTTTTTTTTAAGAAAAAAAATCTAGGATTTTTTCAACAAAATAATCGATCGAGAGATCGAAAAATGTGTTTATCTCATATTTTTCTTGTGTTTTCCCATTATTTACGATTCTCACGCATGCGCAAATTGTTACTAAATTGTAAATATTATGTACAGGTTGATTCAAAAATATTTTGCATTATTTTATTTTACTTCACGGTTTTATTATTTTATTGATAAAAAAAAAATAACATTGCCAATATATTCTATATCACGGGCATATACATTGGGCTTCGTTTGTAAGACGGTTAAAAAAGCACGGTGTATAGGGCTAGGCTGCGGGGCCACCTCCTTGTTTGCTTCCGATCGATCTATAATAAAGACGTATCAATTATTCGCTCCTTTCATTTGGGCATCCATATTACAATACCGTTTTTCAACGTCCGTCAGGCTTCTGTCTCCTTTCAGAATGATCAGAATGATACAAGGTCCTTGGTTATCGTAATTATCGTGAGAGTCAAAATGGCGGGTGTACCTTAACGAATCGAGTCACGTTATATATCAAATAAATGTACCTAAAATGTACCTAATAGTACCTCCCCTTTGAACAACTGTACCTAACTCAGAGCAGAGCTGTAACAAAATCAAAGTACACCCGCCGCTTTGACTGTCAATATGGCGGGTGTATTTGAATTTCTCGTGAAATGTTCGATGGTTATTTTATATTACTATACCATATAAATGTACCTAAAATGTACCCCAAAACTTTTTTTTTTTTTTTTTTGAATTGACCTATGCTTGTGTCGAAAAGGTACGACAAATCAAGCTTCACCGGACTGGCGGGGGAGTGGAAGACTCTACCCCAAAAAAAGTCATATACCAACGCGTCTAGGGGCGGCTCGAGGGAGCCTCGGACCACGGCCTAGCGCGTTGATATTGAAAAATATCGTGAAGGAGACGACGCCTGAGGGGCTCCGTCTCTGATTTTCAATTTTGATTTTGGTTCTGGCCGCGCCCCCGCCGGCGGAAGCGGGCGTTGTTACCTGAAGGGTAATTGTTACCTGAAGGGTATTCACTACCAGAAGGGCATTCTGTAAGGTGTAATCTAAATTCTTTGACTGCTTTAACTGCATCAGTGATTTCGTCGTCACGTTCGGAAAGGATATGTTTGGGACGGCGGCGGAACCGCGTAGTGGGGTGCGGGAAATAGCCCGTACACTTGACAACATACGGATTGGGATGGGAAGGGCCTTCATCAAAGTAGCGTTTGGATGCTTCCTTCATGAAGCCACTAATGGAAAGGACCCAAAAACTCAGTAAGTCTTATCTCAAAAAATAGATTAGATCTCGAGATAAAATATTTTTAATTTCCGACTTTGCTTAATAGCTCTAAGTGATACCTCATTTTTACACTATTAGCCAGTAAAAAGGTAAATTAAGTACTATTAAATTAATCTTATATCTATACTAACCATAAAGAGGAAAGATTTGATTGTTAAATTGTTTGTTTGCATTGAATAGGCTCCGAAACTACTGAACCTATTTCAGAAAAAGATCACTTGAAAAAATTAAAGATTCTTACTAAAACTGCAATAATTTAACCCAAGGTTAAAAAAATATACTAAAATATTCCTAACTAGCCATCCACCGCGATTCTGTCCGCGTTAACAGTTTTTCTCATGGGAATGAGGAATTTTCCTGCGGTAAAAGGTAGCCTATGTTACTTCCCAAGGGCTATTGTACCTTTGTACCAAGTTTGATTTAAATCGGTTCAATAGTTTCGAAGCCTATTCAATGTAAACAAACAAACAATCAAATCTTTCCTCTCTATAATAATATATTATCATTCTATTATACAATGATAATATTATGGATAAATGAATAGGCACCGAAAATACTGAACCGATTTTGATGAAACTTGCCACAAAGATAGAATAGCCCTTGGGAAAGAACATAGGCTACTTTTTAAAATTCCTCATTCCCACGGGAACAACTGACACGCGGGCGGAGCCGCGGCGGAAAGCTGGTTTCTTAATAAAAATTTATTAAAACAAATAAATCCACAATCTAAATCATATATTTTTTTTATTCAATGATTTTCGTCCATATAAAATACAATTACCTAACAACAATCGATCTAGGACTTTTAATCACATAGTTCTTAAGATCATCGAAACATTTCCATTCCGTGCTACGAAGACAATGAGCACTGTAATGACCAATGTTGTTAACGTTGGTAACGTCGCCACCGGAAGGTAAATACTCTATCAGTCCAAGTACTTCATACTTCGTGTCATTCAAATTTAACTCCAAAGGGATATCTTTAAGACAAATAACGTCTGTTTGATTTAGCTCAAAAATTAATGAGTTACTTAGCTCATATCTGAATGAACGTATGCCTTTGCAGTCATTACGCCGACATGGCAAAATATTATCATCATATTATTATAACATGGACTCAACTGATTGATTGAGCTTTGATATATTTGTCATAATATTATAGTTCAATGGCAAAAAAGCAATCTTTCTTTAAATTTCATTAATGGGACATTCCGCATTTGTGCAAGATTCTTGAACAGTCGCACTGTGGATCGCTTCAATCATAATATTCTCGAAGATATAAGATATATTGCATTCGCAACTGATCACAGTTTTATCATTAGCAGAAGATTTTTTGAAATATTGCTCAAGAATACGTGCGCGTTGTTTGTATAGATCTATTCGGGTAGTTTTATTATTAATCATGTTCTTTATAAATTTGCAGAACTCATTTGAATTATTCATCACATTCATCTTTAAATCAAACCCATCTACACACGCTACCGCAATCACTTGGGAAACCGAGTCAAATGCACAGGTATTTGTTACGTATGTATCCTTAATACCACTTCGTAATCTTGTTCCATTCAGTAACAGAGGTACAGGATTAAGCTTTTGTTTTGACGCTTGTGATTTTTTCATTACCTTTCGAGCGTTACTTTTACCCATCCAATTTTCTGAAAATGATGGATTTTCCGAAAAAATTGAGTCCGGTGAGAAGTCATCTTCTGTATCTTTTACTTTCGCTTCCATATCTTCCTTTTTTTTCCAGTTTTTCTTTCGTGTACCTACATATTTCTACTGTATCTTTTTTTTTACCAAGAGCCTCCTTTAGTTCTCCGTGTTTAGCGATAAACTGGTCTAACCTCAGTCTATTTGATTTTACGTCAATATGACACAAATACCTTTTGAGTGTCTTAAAATAACTCTCTACGTTGGATGATGATGCAATTTTGTTTTCTGAATTATACGTTGAGAGCATCACATTCGACCACAATGGAAGTTGCTTTACTAGTCGAGTCAGTGTGGGTATTAAAGTAGGCATATAAAATAAATTTTCGTGTGCTAAGTATTCATCGTCGTCAATTAAAGTAACCAGTAACCTTTCGCGGTCTATTTTTTCATGATACTATAAGGGAAATATGTGAAGGGATGTCTTTTCACCTTCTTGGATGTCTTTTGAAATGATTTGTTCCATGACATAGTCATCCTTGCCGTCTGTATCGTTCTCTTGATTATCTTGAAGATTGACGCTCAAACATGAACTTTTCAGCCTTGTTTTAGCTTCTTGACATGGAGATCCAGCACTATCATATTTATTGAGAGCGACGGTAATTATGTCTGAAATAGTTTGTTTGACATCCTCGTAATCTTCTAGAGTCTTAACGTGTAGCAGGCATTTACAGTAAAATGCTTTGGTTCTTCCATCAACATTTCTAAAACACGTTAGGTTGTACACAGTTTTTACAAAATGGCTTGTGTCAAGACGAACGTACACGTCCTGAGGTGATTTTTCTCCAGTGTCTAATTTTCGAAATGATTCTTTAAGATATTCATTAGCGAATTAAAGTCTGTAAACGCTTTTATCGTAGCTCCAACTAGAGCCGAAGATTGGTCTAAAATCACTTCGTCGGGAATTCGGTTTTGTTGCTGTTTCCAATATTTTAACCAGTTTAATAATATGGTATCCATCGTTTGAGAACTAGAAATCATTTGCGTGACAGGAATACTCCTGTTATTTTCTTCGCTGTACATTACAGCAGCGTACAACAAAGTGTAGTTTTTTACAATTAAGTCAGTTTCCTTAAAAATACTACCTGTTGCATCAATGCTAATTATAACTTTGTTCTTTGTAGCATATTCTCTGTAATATCTCTCTTGTAGTAAAGACCAATAATAAATACAAAGATATGGATGGATTGTTATAAGTTTAATAAAATCGTTATATGGTTTCACGTTTTGAGCCATATATAGCAAAGCTAAAATAGGATCTTTGTGGTAATGCTCATTAACATTAATTTCATGTTTTATCTGCCTTAAAGTTCCATGTGTTGGTATAAAAGGCGGCTCAGAATCTCCAACTTCCATAGAGCAATTAATTAATTGTTTATGAACGACGATCGGAGCCTCGTATTTAAGTTTTTCCATTAATTCTTTCCGTTTAACAGGTGTCATTTTTATTTTTTTACTTTTATGTTGATGTGTTTCTTTATCAAAACCCGTTATAACACCGGTGCACGCTGCTATGTTTTCTGTAGGATATTTAATCCCTACTCTTATTTTGGCATGGCATTCTTTACATTCGCCTAAACAAGTTACCTTCTCGCCGTTATTAACAAAATGTGTTTTGAAACACCAACTACAAGGAGATTTGATTGATTCCCAAATTTTTTCCCTCAGTAAGTCTGCCCATTCGTATTTGGGTAGTAATATATTTTTTTGTTTAACTGGATTATTAGTTTTCATTCTCACTGAAAACTGAGAGATTGGTTGAATTTTTCTCCATTGATGTATATCGAGGAAAAACTTAAAATGATCACTGTAGGTACTCTTAGTTTCTTCAGCAACTGCGCAATTGTCATTTTCTTCATATTCAAATTCTATTGTTTCACTGTCTGAATCTACACTTTCTTCTTCTTCCATATTACTGTTGTTGCTCTCGGGATATTCACAAAAAAAATATTCAAAATGTCTTTTAACAGACAGATACAAAGCTTTTGGCGAAAGTTTTCCTTGAAGATCAGAAGATATTTTAGATAAAATTTCACTACATGGTGAAGGAAGATCATCTTTTGCTGGAAAATGTTGTTTGTATTTCAAAAATACTTGCTTCTGTGTGTCCAATTCAACAATATTTTTTTTACCTGGTTTCATTTTTTCAAAATTGCACCTAAATAATATATATTTTTAAAAACTAACATTAAACTCTCTAACTCGTTAACTGGTACCAGTATTAAAGTAAAATTCTAAGGAAATGGCGCGCAAACTTTTTTTTCACTCACCTAATGCAAATGCAAGGAACATACAGCCAACTTTATAGTTGTAATTTTAGTAAACGTTTTTTTCTGCACCTAATGCAAATGCAATGGAGCATACAGCCAACTTTATAGTTGTAATTTAAGTAAACGTTTTTTTCTGTACCATACGCAAATGCAATGGAGCATACAGCCAACTTTGTAGTTGTAATTTAAGTAAACGTTTTTTTATGCACCTAATGCAAATGCAATGGAGCATACAGCCAACTTTACAGTTTTAAATTTCTTAAAGCTTTGTAACTGTGAAGTTAGCTGTATTTTCTGTGCATTTGCATAAGGCGCGTGAAAAAAAAAAGAAATTTCTCTATTTTTTATACCTAAAAACCCCCATATAGCAAATTTCATTGAAATAGGATACGTCGTGTTTGAGAAATTAGAAACTTTTACTTATTGAACCATTTTCCATTTTTTTAGGAATGAGATATTTTCCCGCGGTAAAAACTATCTAAGATGTTGACCAGGGATATAAGGTACCACCATGCAAAATTTCAATCAAATCGGTCCAACAGTTTCTGAGATTAGCCCGTACAAACAGACAAACAGACAAACCGACAAATCGACAAACAGAGAAACAACAAATTTGAAAAAAATCGGGATATGTTCTATACCACTTCTTACATCCCCCTGACTCGACAACCCTTTGACCGTAGAATTTAACGCGCCGTGTAATTAAATTATTTTTTGTAAATATTATTGTATCTGTCGCTTGTAACTTTTTACCTATAAGACTTACAGAATAATCATGTATACAAAAAATGTAGGCAATTTTGTCTTCTTTGAACTCTTCATAGACCATTTTGTGATTTAGTAAACAATTGAGAAGTTAATTAAAATATACCTAATTTTGGCACCTTTAATTCAAGATGGCGGCTAACGCCTGGGTCCTTCAAGGTCGAGAACTTGGATTTTTATTAACCTGCCATACATAAACAATATTGTGTCAAATAGGGATGCGCGATTTTTGCCTTTGAATCGATTTTCTGGATCGTAATGGATCGTAAACCTTTGAATCGATTCTTGGATCGGATCGTATGCTCTTGAATCGATCTCATGAAAATCGATTGAAAAATCAAATCAAAATTTGCGTTATTAAATTATTATTATTTTTACGATACAGTGACATAATTTTCAGTTTTACCAATAACATACTGGATTTTGTAGGTGGAATCATCGGTAAAATCAGAACAGCACAATTAATATTACACAAAAGATGAAACTTGTACCTACGGCACAAGCGACCAGAGCAAAGTAAAAACAATGAGGATCTTTTAGAACTACCTGCATCATGTTACATTGTTTTTGTCAACTAGCTTTGCTTAATAACATTAACAATGAGGACTAATGATGTCAATATAGTGTCGGCATTCAATTGAATTTGATCTTTCTTCAATTTTTATTATAATCAGTACAAATTAGTACATTGTCTGTTAATACGATCTAAAGGATTCGATTTACCATACCTGTGAATCGATCCGAATAAAGATCGTATTGAAGTGAATCGATTCAAAAAATCGCTAGATCGTATTCTCTTGAATCGATCTTCATAAAAATCGAATCGTAATGCGCATCCCTAGTGTCAAAACATTTTCTACGCCACCTTTTGCAAAGCAAAGGCTTTTACAGTTCCCTATTGACTGGACTAGTAGGTATATTAAAATATACATCTAGTAATGGCGTGTCTCCGGAATGTAGTCGTATTGCACGATTTTTGTTTTGATCGTTAATGTTTGAAGCAATGAAATATATTTCTAAGGCACGTTTCTATAGTTCCCAATGAGAATTTAATATTATGCAGGTAAGATCTCCTTCACAATCGAATGCTTCTAATGTCGGTATTTTGTGATTGGAACATGTTAGGATAATCTGCAAATAAGGGAGATTCTGTATAAACAAACGGATGTAAGTTTATTTACGAAGTGGTTTACAGCTAATTTTAATGTTTATCCGTAAGTAATAATGAGTACCTATTTCTAAACTATTTAAGTTAATGATTACCTAAACCTTTTGGACACATCACTAAATGTACACGGAACTCTTATTAGTCGAGTTTAACCCTCATTTGTGGTATTCTTATTGTAAATTGTAAATAAACAAAACACTTCCACAACGCTCATACAAACTGTCACTTTAGATATTTTTTTTCTGGACCATACTGAAGTAAAATTGCCATTATATTGTTTCATAAACTTCCTACCATTCGTCAGACCGCACAAGCGAACCTTCCATGGTTTAGCCGTGAAAAACCGATTTCAAAGTCGAGAATCTGAACCAGTCATGTATGCGTCAATCGTTTTACGGCGCGCGCGTAGTAGAAACAATCATGTATGGTTTTTTTTTTTTTTTTTTTCGGGTAGGCAGGGAAGTGATACATCTAAATTATCTCTCCTTGTTTATTAATTGAAATAAAATAGTTACATGTAAATAAATGTGTTAAAATCCTTACCAAGTGTACTAGCTGACTGTCACACACAAAGTTCTCACTTAATTTAACATCATGGAGGCCACAGCTGCAGATCTAGTGAAGGGTATGACGGATCTTGCTGCCTTTGTCGAGTCCAGATTGAGTGAATTTGAGCAGTCGCAGCAACAATCTTCAACTGGGAATCCAACTGTGAAGTCGCTATCTGCCGACTACTGCACTTTCAAGAGCATTGTCTGGAGAACACTCAGCATGCTAAAGTCACAACTGCAATTGATAGTGGATGGTCAGGATCGGCTGGAGACTCATCTAGAACATCACACGTAGAAAGGTGCTCCTATTTCATGGTGTCTCAGAGGCAAAGAATGAAGATGTATCCAGGAAAATCATGTCCATCATTCACGACAAGCTGAAGCTGACTGATATTTTGACTGACTCTATAGAAGCCTGTCATCGGTTGGGAGTGAAAAAAGATAGGAATCGTCCTATTCTAGTGCGTTTTCTTAGCATGCAGCAACGTTCGGCAGTGTGGAGGGCGAAGTCTTCTCTGAAGGGCTCCGACGTGTCGTTAACTGAATTCCTTACAAAAACAAGGCAGGATCTCTATGTTGCCGCTAAGAAGCACTTTGGTCCGAAACAGTGCTGGTCGTCGGATGGCGCGATAGTCATATCGCTGCCAGATAGGAGCCGGCGTAAGGTGCAGTCCATGGTGGAACTCCAGCCACTATTAAATATGTATCCAGAGCGCAGGGAAACGCAGAGAAGATCGCCGCAAGCGGACACATAAGTTTGGAATTTCACTTAGTTTTGTTTGTCAACGTGATACTAATTTGAACTTTACGTGCACGTATAATAGTTGGCTGCGTTATTTTATTTTGGTGTAGGGTAGAATGTCCGTATTGGGAAATTTTCTTATAAACATTGCATTTTTTGTTTGTATTGTGTACCACCGTATTAGGTTATTTTATGTCATGTTGACGCAGTTGACATTGACAGCTTGCAGTAGTAGATTTATTTATTTTTTTAATCTGCGTTCCGAATCATGATGTCGGCTAGTGACGCTGGTAAACAGTTTTAATTTTAATTTTTATATATTTTTTAGTTAGAAGTAGTTATTATTATAAATATATATTTATTGTAATTATCTAAGTATTATTATGATATGTGATGAATATTTTTCTTGCTCATCTGACGAATTTGAAAGTGCTCACAGTCACAGTTTTAATAGTTCCACTCACTCTGACTGTGAGCCGCTAGAGGATAAGCTTGTATCTGTTTTTCGCAGCTGCTCACCTTTTCTATCCCTTGTGCACATTAACGCCCAGAGCATATTAGCTCATTACTCAGATTTTCTCTCATCCTTTAGCAATGGCGTAGTTGACGGTATCTTAGTTTCTGAGACATGGTTAAGTTAAAGCCTTCTCTTCCTTCCACCTCATGTTCTCTCCCAGGATATCGGCTTTTCCGTAATGACCGTGTTGGTGCGGGTGAAGGAGGTGTGGGTATTTACCTTCGCGCTGAAATTCCCGCCACGGTATTATGTGCTTCCCCCGCCCAGTACTCGGGTTCATTAGAATATCTTTTCCTGGAGATCGTCCTTCACCATAAAAAACTACTGTTACCCCCTGGCCACAGCTTCGCGCGACGCCGCCGCCGCCGCCGCCGCCGTCGCGCGAAGCTGTGGCCAGGCCCTTAGGTGTCGCATATAGCCCAAATGATAGGGTTGATTATTTTGACTCTTTCGAGTCAATAATTGGAAATTATAGTGCGCTATATGAGCACGTCATAATAATGGGCGACCTTAACACTTGTATACTGCGAGATGACTCCAGGGCACGTAAACTTCTTTCTCTTACCTCATCTCTTAACTTAAATATTCTTCCACTTCTCCCAACCCAACTCATCATTTCCCTAATTCTAGATCTTCACTCATTGATGTTATCATCACTTCTAGCTTGACTTCCGTTCACTCTCACGGGCAAATGTCCGCCCCTTTCTCCTGGCATGATCTCATTTTTCTTGCGTTTAAAGTACGCCCCCCAAAAGTAAAATCTAAAGTCATTTTTCAGCGTAACTTTCGCAACATGGACCGGAGTCGCCTGAGTGAGGATGTTAGGAGTATTGATTGGTCGTCGGTCTTGACTGCTGATAGTATTGATATCAAAGTAGCTGAGTTTAACAATATCCTCACTAAACTCTTTGACAAACATGCACCTGAACGACCAGTTAGACTAAGGCATGGACAGGGTGGCGTCCTGT
>OX419609.1:7099192-7214656 GCA_948473455.1 Teleiodes luculella | reverse complement strand
GGAGCGGTAAATAGTGCAAGCTGATTGGCTCACGCATGACATGCGCACGACGTAAATGATAACTAGTGTTGTGTAGTGAAGAAAGTTACTGCTCGTGAAAAGTACTAATACTGATACTAGTAATTATTGTAACTGTTACTGATACTAATGGTTATAAATGTAAGAGGCCGAGTTTTATCTTTAAAAACATGAACAACTTAAGGAACATGTAGCTAATGCACGTATTTTACTTTATAAATTATTTGAATACTTGTTAATTTTTATTTATACATTTAGGTACTCTTTTAAAATTATACTATTTATTATAAAACTAGCGCTAACAGTTTTCCCTTTTTTCTTATTTCTTCTAATGTGGAACCTTCCGCGAAATTATGAAAAAAAATAATTAGGTATATCAGTAAAGCTTTTCTCAACCGAGAGAAATAGGGGTTCATTTATATATATATATTTAAAATAACTTGCGTTAATTTATTTGTAATGTAATTTTTTTTTTATTATCAGTAATTACGTAACATACTGCTACTAAATACTTGTACTAGTTACACCGCGCATCCGTTGAGTAGTGGTACAACCCTATTTACAAGTGACAGATGAAAGAAAAGGATGGCAATAACAATTTACTACTTGAAAAAAAGAGACGGAGTGATAAACGATATCAACGCCAACCAGTTAAGTTTGACCTTTGAATTCTATTAAGATTGAATGTGTAATAATGAAATCAATTAACTTACCTATGCATTTTATGCCGTCTGTTTTAAAATTAGAGGTTTGGTTACATTTTTCACACCATCTTATATAACAAGGAGCCATATTATTGTCTTAAGTTTTTTTTTGGGTTATAAACGCAGGAGATGTTCACGGGTCACGGAAGTGGTCGGTACTAAGGTAGATTTTGTTCGCGATGTCTTATGTAAGACTTATAAGTCTAACGTGTTGCCAGAAAGTGTTCGCCTTGCATTAGGCGTCTATTGGGCTATGTCGTCGATGATGGAATTGGTACATTTTGGTTTGCATCAAATGGGGTAGTTCTGATTTTTTTATATGTTGTATGTAATGAGGTGGTAATGACAAAAATAATTTTTCCACCTCGAAAGCCTTCCGGAACATTGTAAAATTCATGAAAAGCCATTAAATTTTTGATAATTTTTCAGTTTTTGCCATTTTTTACCACCAAGGACCTGTTTTACGGTAGAAGTCACTGTGAATTCTTTTAAAGTAGACTAAATTCGCAACAAAATGAGAACAGTTGGGTCTCGATAAGCTGAATAGTTTCAAAGATACAGCAGTACAAATGTTTGCAAAATTTTTGCGAGTGTTTACAAGATCTTGTCAATGTGGTCAATTATTGACCTATTTCACGGCATAAATCAATTAAGATCTAATAGTTCCCTAGCTACATCTGTTCAAATTTGCTGAGGTGACTAAACAACATGAAATACGACTTATGAAATAAGCATTATCTATACTAATATTTATAAAGAGGAAAGGTTCGATTGTTTGTTTGCATCGAATAGTCTCCGAAACTACTGAACCGATTTCAAAAATTCTTTCACTGTTGAGTAGCTACATGATCCCTGAGTAAGATAGGCTATATTTTATTTATTTTAAAAAAATTGGGATCCTTAGTAAAACTTCAATAGTGTAACCCTAGGTGTAAAAAAAATCCTAAAATGTACCTAATAAATTGAATAGGCTCCGAAACTACTGAACCAATTTCAAAAATTCTATCACTGTTGAGAAGCTGCATGATCCCTGAGTAACATAGGCTTTATTTTATGTTAAAAAAAATTAGGGATCCTTACTAAAACTTCAATAATGTAACCCAAGATGTAAAAAAAAATCCTAAAATATAGGTACCTAATAAATTGAATAGGCTCCGAAACTACTGAACCGATTTTGGTGAAACTTGGCATAAAGATAGAATTGACCTTGGGAAAGAACATAGGATACGATTTACCGCGGGAAAATTTCTCATTCCCATGGAAAAAATTGTTAAAGCGGGCGTAGTTGGCACAAAGATAGAATAGACCATGCGGAAGAACACAGGCTAACTTTTACCACGGGAAATTATCTTATCTTTGCATGTGGAGGTTGAAGTTGAGGTCGTCACAGAAGTTTTATTATAAGTTTTTAATAAAAAGCACACCTTTAGTAGAAAAATATTTTTGACAGACACCCTAAACTCTAAATTGTATTATTTGAGAAATTTTGCAAACATTTGAACAGCTGTATCTTTGAAACTATTAAGCTTATCGAGACCCAACTATTCTCATTTTGTTGCAAATTTAGTCTACTTTAAAAGAATTCTAGTGACTTCTATCGTAAAACAGGTCCTTGGTGGTAAAAAATGGCAAAAACTGAAAAATGATCAAAAATTTAATGGCTTTTCATGAATTTTACAATGTTCCGGAAGGCTTTCGAGGTGGAAAAATTATATTTGTCATTACCACCTCATTACATACAACATATAAAAAAATCAGAACTGCCCGATTTGATGCAAGTGAAGACCCCTTTTATGGTACGATTTCCATGTACTACATACCAGGGCCGGATTTATTTAAACTTAGTGCTGCTCTGGGCACTGAAGAAAATTCAGCCCCTTTACTGAAATATTTATCTAACTACTCTTTGCTTTCATAACGTAGAAGATACTTTTCGTCTACAACGCACCGTTTTTAATCATAATTCATTATTTGCTTAAAACATGGTGAAAGACAGATGGTAGAAAGATTACTAAAATATGCTTTGCAAACTTGAGTCAGCATGCAAATGTTAAATTACAGGCATAAGTAATCAAATCTAATTTCAATCAGACAATTTTCCAAGATGTCAAGCAGATTACCTAGTCACAGATTTAACGTAAAAAATCTCTATAATCATAATAATTTCGCTGTAGGAGCCATTTATACATTTTTGTCTTATACCTATTTAAAGGTAAATTCTTTGTCATATGGTATTTTGTTATTTAGTCTCATTCAATTGGGAATTTTAACCTTTTATTCGGGGGACAGCGGGAAAAAAAAATCCCATCGTCCCCCGCGGGGGACGACGCCGTGGGGGACAACGGGAATAACCGCTCTAAACATCCTGAATCAATAGAGAATGTTCACTAATTTTGAATGTTAGCTTTATAAATTCTCCGTTCAAAATAAAAAATACTAGTGAAAGAATTATTTCGATACGTCAATTAGTTTCCAAGATAGAGAAGTTTAAAGTGAGCGCGCGACGAAATTCCGCGTTCAAGCGCGTGACGTCATAATGCAACGCTCGCTCAGTCCGTTCCCGCTCTTCCGTACGGCTGCCTTGCGTTATTAGGTATTTTGTACTTGGATTTCTGAATTAAAAAAAAAAAAACAATCCAAATACCATAAAATCATGTTTTGTGCCAAAATGTACAAATACGGCTATCAATGCGCCGGAAAAGTTATTTTTTGTCGTTCCAATGGATGTCAAAATACGAAGTAAATGATTACAAGCTATGAAGAGATCAGATGAGCAGTTCTACAAAAGGGTCCATATTTTCACAATTCGGTGGGTAAATTAATATTTGGGTTTCATCAATAGTTTGATAACAAAGATTGAAGTTTATTCCATCTTGAGTCTAATGACGACATTTAGCACCAGATATTGTGAAGTGGTTTATGTTAAAAGTCAGTCACCGAATTGAGACAGCACCGAATTCAGAAAACTAGTCACCGAATTCAGAAATGGCTTAGGAAATATAGAAAATGAACGACTAAATTTGTAAATGTTATCTTATCTTACTTAGTCTACATTGTCCCAGTGCTGGGCAAAGGTCTCCCTCTTTTTCTTCCACTGTTTCCTATCCTAAGTCAATTCTGGCCAGTCCCCCAAGGAGCTGTCCAGTTCATCCCGCCATCTCCTGCGCGGCCGTTCACCTCTACGTCTGTTGATCGGTGGGTGCCAAAACGTAATTTATATTGCTCATTGGTCTTGTAGCACGCAGCAGACGTGTCCGGCCCAGTCCCACTTAAGTTTGGCCGCGTTTGACCTTTGTGGCGCGTGGCCGCCATTCAAGAACTTTTTTTCCCCAACCGCCATCGGTTCTACGTGCAGTGTGCCCCGCCCACTGCCACTTAAGTTTCGCGATTCTTCGGACTATGTAGGTGACTCTGTTTCGCCTGCGGATCTCATCCTTCCTGATTCGATCACGCAAGTAAACTCCAAGCATAGCCTTCTCCATCGCTCTTTGGGTGACTCTGAGCCTTCTTATGAGACCCATCGTAAGCGACCACGTCTCAGATCCGTAAGTCATCACTGGCAACACACATTGGTCAAAGACTTTAGACTTAAGATACTGCCGTATTTGGGATAAAAAGATTTCCAAATTGCGCAGCTTTCAGAACGCTGCCCAGCCGAGTTGGATTCGATGATTGACCTCGTTCTCGAAGTTAGATCTACCTAACTGGACTGTTTGTCCCAGGTAGACGTAATGGTCTACAACTTCGAGAACAGAGTCCCCAACTTTTATTGGAGTGGGTACATGGGCGTTCGAAAATACTTTTGCTTTCTCCATGTTTATCATCAGACCCACTTGTTGGGAAACTCTATTGAGGACATTGAGTATTGTGCCGAGGTCCTCCCAAGGTCTCAGAAATCACTACGATATCGTCGGCAAACCGTATGTGAGTGATTTACTCGCCATTGATATTGATGCCATGTCCTTTCCAGTCCAGAAGCTTAAAGACATCCTCCAGTACAGTGGTGAACAGTTTCGAAAAAAAAAGAACGTCTCCCCGTCTCACACCTCGCTGCATCTGGATTGGTCTGGAGTTCTGATCCTGGAGTCGGGCTGACATAGTGGCTTTCTCGTACAAACACTTCAGCGCCTCGATATACCGGTAGTCAATTTGGCACCTCTGAAGAGACTGCAGCACTGCCCAAGTCTCAATCAAATCATAGGCTTTCTCATAGTCCACGAACGCTAAGCATAGTGCAGCTTTCCGGAGGTTGCGTCACGTTTTCACGGTGCCCATACCGCAGAGCCTAAAGACGAAAGTCTTTGACCAGGTACGTCCTATCCTACCTGTGCACCACCACAGGTAGGAACGTGGACACTGACTGTGGGATTAGTTTACAAATTTAAAGTTGCTCAGCGAGCTATGAAGAAGAATAAGCTCGGAGTCTCTCTAATGGATAAAATCCGGAACAAGGAAATCCGTCGGAGAATCAATGTAACCGGCA
The DNA here is from genome assembly GCA_948473455.1 of Teleiodes luculella. Lineage (NCBI taxonomy): Eukaryota > Metazoa > Arthropoda > Insecta > Lepidoptera > Gelechiidae > Teleiodes > Teleiodes luculella. The sequence continues at coordinate 7,209,451 of OX419609.1, read as the reverse complement.
TAGCCACTTCAATAAGCAAACTGAAGTGGCAGTGGGCTGGTCAGGTTTATCGCAGAACCGATAATCGCTGGAGTGACCGGCATCTGCAGTGGAGATCACGTCTAGGAAAACGAAGTGTAGGACGCACCTCAGCTAGATGGAGTGACGATCTGCAGTGGCTGGCAGCAGGTGGATACGTACAGCCGAAGATCGGGCCAAAATGGCGCGCCTAATGATGATGATGATGATGAAATATATATAGAAACACCCAGATACGAGGCAAACACAAGTGCTGACCACACATATTTTACCCTGGGCTGGGTTCGAACTCGCGACCCTTAGGTTTGAAGTACTTTGAAGGCAGGTGCACTACTGACTAGGCTACGGGGGGGTCACAATAATGCATACGTATAGCACAATTCATAACATTATTGAAAAATTCTGAATTTAGTGTAAGATTTCTGAATTCGGTGCACCATTTTACAGGTAATTGAGATCCACGAAATTGAGAAAATAACACATTTCATCAAATAACTTGTAAATGTTACAAATTAAAGTATTTTTTTTAGAACGTACTGGTAGATATCACTTAAATATTCAATATATTTAGCTCAAATTTAATATAAGACTTCACAAACAAAATTAATTTCGTCCACAGTTTTCAGAAATTACCCGACCCCAAATTCTCGGAAGAACTTTGAACCCTCGAAAAATGCTCCTCAATGCAGCTATCCTCAAGTTTATACTGCTCAGCCGCTTGGGCTCATCTGGTAGATTGCGGGAACCAGCTAGTGGCATTCGTACTTCGCGAAGTTAGTGATATAAGTAAATAAAACTATTTGGCACGGGATTGAGGCAGAAGCTTCGGACAAAATTTAAATGTGATATTGTGTCAAACTCCAATGATTTACAATAAATATTATTACTTATACGGCTTTGTTGTTTATCTCATGCTATGTGAACATTGGAATCATAATGAACTAGTTATTATTTAAAAAGTTATGAAGCAATAAAGAGTCAATTCTGGAAACCGGACACGCCATTTTAAGCCAAATTCTGCCCGTTTTTGAACTTTGAAAATTTTTTTTGGCGCCGTTTAAAACTTCCCGATCTTCCAAATATGCTCTCCATCAGGCCAATAGTCCTGTAAATATATATGTTTTTTTTCGATAACGTAATGAGCTGTTAGAGGTCCTTTTTTCGATACAGTAGCTGATTCGCCTCTTCCCGTAGAAATGTCCAGATCCTGTTAGAAATCGAAGCACAGTTTATTGTTGTGAAGATCATTTTGACTTAAGTATAAGTAGTGATTACCTTTTTATGTACCTACTAGCTGCCCGCCCGTGGCTACAACCGCATTGGATTTCGACTTTTCCCGTAGGAATGAGATGATTTCTAGCCTGAAAAAGTAGCCGCGCGCGCTACTAGTATTAGGTAGACTTAATCCATCCCCCCGAGATCTATTCTATATCTGTACCAAGTATCATCAAAAATTCCCGCCGCGCTACTAGGTATATTTCCCGTGGGAATGAGATATTTTCCCACGGTATAATAGCCTTTATCCCCCCTAAAATATTTTGTATCTCTGTACCAAGTTTCACTAAAACTTTCTGCCAGACCTCCCATTTTCCCGTGGGAATAAGGTATTTTCCCGCGGTAAGAGATAATCTATATCCTACTCCAAGGTCTATTTTATCTCTGTACCAATCTTTATCAAAACTTTTCACCTGTACTACTATTTTTCCCGTGGGATTAAAGTATTTTCCCGCGGTAAAATGTAGCCTATACATAATATCCCTAGGGTCTATTATATCTATGTACCAGGTTTTATCAAAACTTTCTACTCGCGGTGACCTTTTTCCCGTGGGAGTGAGGGATTTTCCCACGGTAAAAGGTAGCCTATATCCATCTCCAAGGTCTATTCTATCAAACACCAAGGTCAGATAGCTCGTAGATATCAAGTTTCCGCCTCACGACTCCGCCCGAATCTTTCCCGTGGGAATCAGTTGTTTTCCCGCGATAAAAAGTAGCCTATGTCCGTCTCCAAGGTCTATTCTATCTGCGTAACAGACAGACAGACAGAGTTACTTTCGCATTTGTAATAATATTAAGTAGGGATTAGTAGTTTTCGGTTTTAAGACCTAATGGTTGCCTGGAAGAAATCGCTTAGAGCGATAAGGCTGCCACTTGCCTTCTCCCTTTTTGAGTATTGTTAATGTATTTGTTTTTGTTCTGTGCAATAAAGTATATTTTGTTTTATTATTTTTATATTGACCTATATTACATTACCTAAAACCTAAGGTCTCTGATACCTACTTCTAGCTATAGCTAGTGGCATTACAAAATGAAATACTTGGGTATTTTAGGTACTTCAATAAAAGGATACTTATAGAACAGATATTAATATCTATTTTCGAGAGTTATATTATAAAAAGTTTAACTTAACTTACCTTTGCATTTTTACTCCTCGCCTTTCGACGGCAAAGAAATCACTATTGTCGCTAAATAATGAGCAACCAAGTCCTTCTATTTTAGGTAGATTATTTGATTGTCCATTTTCGAACCCTTCATCTATTATTAATTCAATTCATATAACTGGAAGCGATGAAATAAAGCAAAACACTGCGCGAGTAAACTACTGCGGAGCGGAGTGTTGCTATGTGACGTCACACGCGGTCACGTGACTGTCAGCGGGACTCGATATTTATGGGAACTTTGAATGCATATAAAATCAAAACTACTTGATATTTTTTAATGAAACAAAAACTAGTGTATCTGTATATATAAAAGCTCTACTGTAACAAAGTTTCAAGTGATTTTACATACTTAGTAACATTCCTTATTCCTAAAGAAATTTATTGGTTAGGTTAGGTTAGGTCTCAGCTCACGCACTCTACACTTTCTTTTGGACTATTCTTTGAGCGGACTTAACAACCTGCCATGGTAGAATTTACTAAATTTGTATATTTTTGCCAATAATTATGAATTGAAATATCAAAATAAAAAATACTCGTTAAGAGAATTAAGGTGTGTAATTTTGATAGCACTAGACGTTATTTTTTCTCTTTCTTTCTATGTTACTAGGGCCACAGAATATATAATAGTATAGTACTAGACTACTAGGTACAGAAGGCGCACTCTCTGATAGCAAACGTGCGAATTTAATTCTAGCTACCACGCCACTAACGTTCAAATTACTCTGAACGCGTCGAACGTGACCCTGGCTATAATAGCTTACCGTTTGTCGTTGCGCTCGTATTAAAACAAAATGCACCCTATGACCGCGTCGCGAGAGTCCGTATTACCACAGACTAAATAATAGCGTCTACCCAAGCGCGCGCGTTTTTCCTACTAAATGGCCGCGAAATCGGGACCGCCCGGCGGAGGGACATTCTGGAGCGAGGCGCGGAGTGCATAGGGCCTGCTAGGGCCCAGGAACAATACAAAGCTTTGCGCCCCTATGTCAGGTTTTTATTTTTTTGGAGGATGCACTAAGGAAAACATAAAATTATAAATAAAACAAAATGGGGCTAATTCGGTATTGCACCCGCCTTATCTTAACTAATTTTAGTTCATTTTTGACAGGACTTAACAAATCTTGACACGATTAACGTTCGGATACACATTATCTCGCTCTGTACAAGCTCCTGCAATGTTTTTTTTGAACAGAAAGGCAAAGGTATAAAGTCATGCAACCTTAATCCGCGATAAAGTGAACGTTAGTGAATCGAACGCACGCGCAACGAAACGCAACTTAGTATGTGTTACGTTCCGTTTTAGTTTCGGAAATTAGAAATTTATATTTTTTCTGCGTAAAACAAAAACGAAATTGCAAAATAGAACTTATGATCGATTTGTTGTACAGTAAGCAGCACATGCGGCTGGACATTATGACCTTGAGAGCGCCCGTATTCCGTAGCGGTAGGGGTGAATTTTGTAGTGCAAGTGTCCAACCGCATGTGCTGGCTTCTGTACGTACTATTAAGTGAAGGTTAAGCTGGGCCAACGCCATTGCGATTATATGCGATTCTGTTCCTTATTCGATGGACATAAGAAAGGTGCAAAATCCAAAGTTATCTGCTTAGCATGCTCTTGCTTGTACGATTTATGGAGTTTTTAGCTGAAAGACTCGACCGACCCCGCTGCCCTGACTGAGGATGAGCTATTCAGTAAATATTCAGGATTAACGAAAGAAGATTGGCTGAAGCAACTCATCACTATTTAATTTTTTCCCAATTTCCTAGTTTGCTAACCTCAAAACTTACAAAATATATTAAGTCTACACCAAAAAAAACTGAACTAAATTAAGGCCATTTTAAGTTCAAAACACCTAAAAATGACAGATAACGAACTAAAAATGACAGATGAATGGTCGTTCCCGAATAGCTAAATGGCGTTAGTTCAACTTATTTTTAGTCCTGTCAGATTCCATACAAAATTAAGTTAAGTCGTGCGTTCCGAATAGCTAAATGTGTCATCTGACACATCTTAACTAAATTTTAGTTAAATTTTAGTTAAGATTAGTGCATTGGCCAACACCGAATCGACACCAATACTTGATTATACTGATCATAACCTATTTAATATAAATAATTTCATAAAACATGTACAAATCGGAAATAAATATCTTAATTTAAATAATTACACTACGTCACGTCACACATAGACCAAATAAAAATCATATCTACTTCAGTCTAAAAGACGACAACTACTGTCTATTAATAATTATATTACAATACATGCGCCATATTGGATAAATATGTCAATGCAGAACAGAACAGACAGAACAGTCCGACAAGGATAAATGTGGCCAAAAATTGACAAAAGCCTTGCGTGTTGCTCACTATTGTTTGCCAGTCTCTTGTATAGCTCTCAGCGCCCGAGGACACGCTCATTTAGATCCGCCACGGACTGTATAACCAAGTGATACTACATCTCGTAGCTCCTGCTACGCAATTGCTACGCCGTAGCAGTGCTCTACGGAAGGTCTACGCCGTACAGATTCTTCTGTGCGCGGTATTGATGTGTTCCAAGAGTGTAAAGCTAGTGTTTATATTAGGTTCCCCGGTCACAGCTCCTGTTTGTCTCTGTTCTTGGCCCGCTGCCTGGGCGGGAGGCCTCTGTGCGCGGTATTGATGTGTTCCAAGATTGTAAAGCTAGTGTTTATATTAGGTTCCCCGGTCACAGCTCCTGTTTGTCTCTGTTCTTGGCCCGCTGCCTGGGCGGGAGGCCTCTGTGCGCGGTATTGATGTGTTCCAAGATTGTAAAGCTAGTGTTTATATTAGGTTCCCCGGTCACAGCTCCTGTTTGTCTCTGTTCTTGGCCCGCTGCCTGGGCGGGAGGCCTCTGTGCGCGGTATTGATGTGTTCCTTGAGCGCGGTCAGCCCGGTGTACCGCTTGGTGCACGTGGTGCACGCGTACGGACGCTCCTTCGTGTGCGTCTGGATAACAACAAACAATATTTAATTTCATAAAAACTAGCTTATTATTAAAAGAATGAGGTATTTCCCCGCGGTAAAAAGTGGCGTATGTAATCCAGTGTGTCAGCTAACTCTATACCAAATTTTATTAAAATTGCTCCAGCAGTTTAGACTTGAAGAAGTAACAAACATACACACTCACACACTCACAAACTGTGTGATAATCTCAGGTCTCAGGTCCGGTGGTCTCTTCCGCTTAACCCTCCGGGAAAGAGGCGTAACTGTATTTTTTTTATTAAATAAGGCCTATTTTACTCAGGGATCATGCAACTTTCCAACAGTGACACACACACACACACACACGCACATACACACACACACACACCCACACGCGCCCCTCACCAGTATGTGCGCGGCGCGGTGCCCCATCACACACACACACACACACACACACACACACACACACACACACGCGCCCCCCTCACCAGTATGTGCGCGGCGCGATGCCCCATCACACACACACACACACATCCACACGCGCCCCTCACCAGTATGTGCGCGGCGCGGTGCCCCATCACACACACACACACACACACACACACACACACACACACCCACACACACACCCACACGCGCCCCTCACCAGTATGTGCGCGGCGCGGTGCCCCATCACACACACACACACACACACACACACACACACACACACACACACACACACACACCCACACGCGCCCCTCACCAGTATGTGCGCGGCGCGGTGCCCCATCACACACACACACACACACACACACACACACACACGCGCGCGCCCCTCACCAGTATGTGCGCGGCGCGATGCCCCATCACACACACACACACACACACACACACACACACGCGCGCCCCTCACCAGTATGTGCGCGGCGCGATGCCCCATCACACACACACACACACACCCACACGCGCCCCTCACCAGTATGTGCGCGGCGCGGTGCCCCATCACACACACACACACACACACACACACACACACCCACACGCGCCCCTCACCAGTATGTGCGCGGCGCGGTGCCCCATCACACACACACACACACACACACACACGCCCCTCACCAGTATGTGCGCGGCGCGGTGCCCCATCACACACACACACACACACACACACACACACACACACCCACACGCGCCCCTCACCAGTATGTGCGCGGCGCGGTGCCCCATCACACACACACACACACACACACACACACACACACACACACACACACGCGCCCCCCTCACCAGCATGTGCGCGGCGCGATGCCCCATCACACACACACACACCCACACACGCCCCTCACCAGTATGTGCGCGGCGCGGTGCCCCCTTAACACACACACACACACACCCACACACGCCCCTCACCAGTATGTGCGCGGCGCGGTGCCTCATCACACACACACACACACGCGCCCCCCTCACCAGTATGTGCGCGGCGCGATGCCCCATCACACACACACACACACCCACACACGCCCCTCACCAGTATGTGCGCGGCGCGGTGCCTCATCACACACACACACACACACGCGCGCCCCTCACCAGTATGTGCGCGGCGCGGTGCCCCATCACACACACACACACGCCCCTCACCAGTATGTGCGCCGCGCGGTGCCCCATCACACACACACACACACACACACACACACACGCGCGCCCCTCACCAGTATGTGCGCGGCGCGATGCCCCATCACACACACACACACACACCCACACGCGCCCCTCACCAGTATGTGCGCGGCGCGGTGCCCCATCACACACACACACACACACACACACACACACACACCCACACGCGCCCCTCACCAGTATGTGCGCGGCGCGGTGCCCCATCACACACACACACACACACACACACGCCCCTCACCAGTATGTGCGCGGCGCGGTGCCCCATCACACACACACACACACACACACACACACACACACCCACACGCGCCCCTCACCAGTATGTGCGCGGCGCGGTGCCCCATCACACACACACACACACACACACACACACACACACACACACACACGCGCGCCCCCCTCACCAGCATGTGCGCGGCGCGATGCCCCATCACACACACACACACCCACACACGCCCCTCACCAGTATGTGCGCGGCGCGGTGCCCCCTTAACACACACACACACACACCCACACACGCCCCTCACCAGTATGTGCGCGGCGCGGTGCCTCATCACACACACACACACACGCGCCCCCCTCACCAGTATGTGCGCGGCGCGATGCCCCATCACACACACACACACACCCACACACGCCCCTCACCAGTATGTGCGCGGCGCGGTGCCTCATCACACACACACACACACACGCGCGCCCCTCACCAGTATGTGCGCGGCGCGGTGCCCCATCTGGCGGAATGCCTTGGCGCAGAACGGACACTTGTAGCGGCGCTCGTCCGTGTGAGTCTTCATGTGGTTCTACACACACAAACAAACATACGCGGTATTATTATTTGAAGACTATACATTTAAAATGTAAAAAAGGTAAAAATGATGCGGTATATTATTATCGTACACAATATTTAAACATGACACGTGAATTTATATATTGAAATCGTACCATCAAGTCATGAATATACCACCAAGACATGCATATGCCATTAAGTAATGAATATACCATCAAGACCTGAATATACTACCAAGCCTTGAATATGCCACCAAACCCTGTATATACCGCCAAGCCCCAATATGCCATCGAGACCTGTGTATATACCTTCAAGAACTGCAGCTCCCGGAAGCTCTTCTGGCACACGAGGCAGTGAAACGGGCGCTCGCCGGTGTGCACCCGCTGGTGACTTCGGAGCGTCGAAAAACACTAGAAACGATATACAGAAACTGACAAGTTATGTATTAGACTCAAATATAGAATAGAATAGAATAAATATACATGCAAATATTATAGAATAGAATATACATGCCCTGTCAGATTCAACTGATCAATATTAGATCTAATTCAAACTAGAAATCCAAGGTTATAATGAAAACCAGCAATTACGTACACATACACTCTAAAAATTATTTTAAAACATATTATAATTAACAACTTTTTTTTTTAATTTAAATGAAATTATATTCTTAAAAATACTAGTTAGAAAATTTAGTCTAATTATTCCCTACTAGCTTTCCGCCCCGCAGCTTCGCCCGCGTTTAGTTTTTCCCGTGGGAATGACGTATTTTCCCGCGGTAAAAGGTAGCCTATGTGTTATTCTGATGTGGTGTGCAGTGGACACACGTCACGAGAAGCGTATTGCTTGCGTTAGCAATAACTAAGCGTTATAAGTATTAACCTAAATTGTAACTTAGATTTAATAAATTCATTATACGTTTAACTCTTTATTTTATTTTTATTTTATTTTATTTGGGACAATAAACAGCAATGTACAGGAAAAAATACACAAGAAAGAGTACAATAATTGAGTATACATAATACACTGCCAACTACATTATCCACAGATCTCTGCTCAGCTCTCGACTAGTAAACAGTCTTTTATTCAATCTCCCGAGGCACTTGCAACCTCTTTGCACTGATGTATAAGCTATATTATTGTAAAGTTTCATTAAAATCCGTTCAGAAGTTTTTGCGTGAAAGAGTAACAAACATACATCCATCCATATTTACAAAATTTTGCGTTCATAATATTAGTTTAGTAGGATGCAGTTACCTTGAAGTTCCCTTTCCCGCAGGTCTCGCACATGAGGTTGAGGTTGTATATCCGTTTGTCCCCCGCTGCCCCCGCGCCCCCCGCTGCCCCCGCGCCCCGCTGCCTCGCCCCGCGCCCCCTGCGCTCCGGCCCCGCGGGCAGGGAGCACCTCTTCACGTGGCGCTCGTACATCAGGGGCGACGATAGACATTTGTTGCACTGGCGATTAAAAAAAAACAGTCTATGGTTTGTTTCATATTTGTAGAGGCAAAGGGAAGATGTTCCTCGGGGCATGGTGGTAAGCCCGGGGACCGCGGTCCAATGAGGAAGTGTCCTATAAAAATCTAATTAGTCCGTCAGTTAGATTACTAAAAAATAATGTACACTTTTTTTTTTTCCCCTGGCAAACGAAAAATGCCGACGATACAGCACTTTGAAATTTCCAGTAACGACACGCCGCCATACAAATTGAACGAAACAAGTGACGTCATAGTACCCTTCTCATACATTTTGATTCGGTAAATCTTCGTCAAATTGAAAAAAAAAATACGTGTTAAATTTTTTTCGATAATCTAACAAAGGGATTAATTAGAATCGATTACTTTTTTCCGAGGACACTTCCCTATTGTAATTCGTTGTGAAACTTGTGTTTGTTCAATGTCTTGCGAAAACTCTGATAGTGCGTTTTAGGCACAGTAGACTCAGAACAGTAAGTTATCTCCGTACCAACTGGCCGCATCGGTTTGAATGTGAGCGCGCCGTGTAGGCACGCGCCGTCACGCACACGCTTGCATTGAGCCCATACTGCCCCCCCCCTTATTGTAAAGGAAGTGGCGCCCCTATTAATTTCACGACTTTTGCCAGACTGTAAGTTGACATTTACCTCTTCGCATTTTAACTGTCTCTTATGCAACTCGTCATAGTGTTGCCTCATGGCCGGCTCGCTCTCGAAGTTGGCACCACACATCGGACAAGAACTGCAATACAAACATACATAACTATTGAATCACACTGGCACACTAATATTATAAAAGCGAAAGTTTGTGTGTTTGTTTTGTTACTTCTCCACGTCTAAACGCTGTAGCGATTTTAATAAAATTTCGTATGGAGTTAGCTGATACCCTTGATTAACACATAGGCTACCTTTTACCGCGGAAAAATACCTCATTCCCACGGGAAAAATTGTTAACATTGGAACCGCGGGGCAGCAAGCTAGTTAGAACTATTATTACAACACGCAAAGTTTTGAAAATCATCTGACTGCGCAGTGGAACTTCACGCCCCTTTGCTGAAGGTCGGTAATAGATAAAACAGCTTCGCCTAGCGCCATCTGTCGCGCGCTGGCGGAACCTCCTCGCCAGCGTTAGCGCTGCCGCGCGCCGTCATTACATGTGGCACTGACCTTCTAGAGTAAATGTTAGATGGCGCTAGTATACCTGTTAATTTATCAATGAGGAATTTATTGACAACTAAAAAAGAAAAATTCTCAATAAAAAGAACACTTTATTTCGTTATGATTTTCTGGTAGCCGCGGGCAGGCTGCTAGTTTATAATAATTTTCGATATATTAATATTACTGAAAATTTTTTTGCCCCCCAGGCAGTTCAAAACACACATTTTACCACTTTGGAAGTGTCTCTCGCGTAAACTATTAAGTTTAGAAAAAAATGGTATTAGAAACCTCAATATCATTTTTGATGGCTATCCATAGATACCCCACACGTATGGTTTCGATGATTTAAGTTCCAGTTCTATCTAAGTATGGGGAACCCCCATACTTAGAACTGTTATTGCTGTTATTACTGCTTATTTATTGTTTTTATTTTTATGTGAAAATCTTAATGCTGTTTACAGAATACATCTATTTAGCAAGTTTCAACAGTATAAGGTCTTATAGTTTCGGAAAAAAGTGTCTGTGACATACGGACGGACAGACAGACATGACGAATCCATAAAGGTTCCGTTTTTGCCATTTGGCTATGGAACCCTAAAGGTAGCCGTTCGAACCGAGCGTCAGTGTCGCTGACGCTGCGACACGACAAATAATAATGGACTTACGGTGATGGATTTAAGAATGAATTTACTCAAAAGTGAGTTGGCGCGACGACACAGACACCGGTAATGCCGCGTCACTCGCGTCACTGTCGCATGCCTCTGTGGAGGCAAAGGGAAGATGTTCCTCAGGGCACGGTGGTGAGCCCGGGGACTGCGGTCCAACTGTACTTCGTCGGAACTTGTATTTGTTCAATGTCTTGCGAAAACTTTGATAGCGCGTTTAAGGCCTTGGCTTCTAATTGGTCGCTCTTCTAATGACGTAGTAATGTGGCGCGCCGTCACACCTCCAAAGTCCACCTTAAATACATCACTCTAGAGTCCATTATCCTTTTTCGTGTCGCAGCGTCAGTGTCGCTGACTACGCTACGCTGGCTACCTTAAAAACAAGGCGTGCGAGCGAACAGCTGGTCTATACTGGTAACATTAGTAGGGGTGTGTCACCTGCAGCCTGGCTGGCAGCCCGCGGCCGAGTGAGCGGCGAGCGCCTGCGCGCTGCGGAACACGCCCCCGCACGCGCCGCAGCGCTCCGCCTGCAACACAACACACAGCATAGTACCCACATCACCGCAGTGCCAAAGGAAAATTCATTTATTCATCTTTAAGAAAAAAATCTTCATCACGGACGTTTCTTACCAATTCCAGAGAATGAAAATAAACTCGATTTTCAAGCCCCAGCTGCCAGGAAATCCCTTTTTGTGAAGGTGTTCCACTCAGCTGCCTGTTTGTCTGTGTTTCACTGACCTGCCTGTGTCTGTGTTCCACTGACCTGCCTGTGTTCCACTGACCTGCCTGTGTGTCTGTGTTCCACTGACCTGCCTGTGTGTCTGTGTTCCACTGACCTGCCTGTGTGTCTGTGTTCCACTGACCCGCCTGTGTGTCTGTGTTCCACTGACCTGCCTGTGTGTCTGTGTTCCACTGACCTGCCTGTGTTTTTGTGTTCCACTGACCTGCCTGTGTCTGTGTTCTACTGACCTGCCTGTGTGTCTGTGTTCCACTGACCTGCCTGTGTCTGTGTTCCACTGACCTGCCTGTGTGTCTGTGTTCCACTGACCTGCCAGTGTCTGTGTTCCACTGACCTGCCTGTGTGTCTGTGTTCCACTGACCTGCCTGTGTGTCTGTGTTCCACTGACCTGCCTGTGTGTCTGTGTTCCACTGACCTGCCTGTGTGTCTGTGTTCCACTGACCTGCCTGTGTCTGTGTTCCACTGACCTGCCTGTGTGTCTATGTCCCACTGACCTGCCTGTGTGTCTGTGTTCCACTGACCTGCCTGTGTGTCTGTGTTCCACTGACCTGCCTGTGTGTCTGTGTTCCACTGACCTGCCTGTGTGTCTGTGTTCCGCTGACCTGCCTGTGTGTCTGTGTTCCGCTGACCTGCCTGTGTGTCTATGTCCCACTGACCTGCCTGTGTGTCTGTGTTCCACTGACCTGCCTGTGTGTCTGTGTTCCACTGACCTGCCTGTGTGTCTGTGTTCCACTGACCTGCCTGTGTGTCTGTGTTCCGCTGACCTGCCTGTGTGTCTGTGTTCCGCTGACCTGCCTGTGTGTCTATGTCCCACTGACCTGCCTGTGTGTCTGTGTTCCACTGACCTGCCTGTGTGTCTGTGTTCCACTGACCTGCCTGTGTGTCTGTGTTCCACTGACCCGCCTGTGTGTCTGTGTTCCACTGACCTGCCTGTGTGTCTGTATTCCACTGACCTGCCTGTGTGTCTGTGTTCCACTGACCTGCCTGTGTGTCTTGTCCATGTGCATGCGCAGCCCGGTGTCCCCGTTGTATGTGTCTCCGCACAGAAGACACAATGTCGTCGCCAGTTCCGCTCTGTGCACCGCTCTCACGTGCATGCAGTATAGTTTCTTGTCGCTGTAATTATCATGTTACAAGAACTTTGATTCTTCAATATTTATTTATTTCTTTATGTAATTTCAATTTATTATTAGTGGTACTAAAATATGTATGATTTCATATTATCACATTGCTGTCAAAATACACTATGCCGAATTTACACAACCAAAGTTCGGCGCGGCAAAATAATGTGTGCTCTATAGAATAAATTGCCGCCGAACTTACGGCCGAGTCCGCGCGACCAAGTTCGGCTGTGCGCTATACGCAACGTCATTACGGCACTGTGCGACGTCAGTCATTCAAATTCAAGTCCGGTGAAGCTTGATTGGTCGTACCTTTTCGACACAAGCATAGGTCAATTACAAAAAAAAAGTCATTCAAATAGCATTGCGGCCGTAATCACGCGAGCTTCGGCCGCGTCAATTCGGCATATTGTGTTAAAAGGGGCAGACTTAGAGTATAAATAGAAAAATTGTGGGAGGCATAAAGCGCTCCTTGTCGAGTATGAACCGTAAGCACGGGTATGAACAGTCCGAATATCTTCAGCGCGTTCGTTTAGTATCAAATGGTTATCGGAGCTGATTGTTTCTCCCGGTGAAAATAAGTAATTTAATAGGAGAACATTTTGAAATGTTCAGTGATAAGTTGCAAACATGACTCGAGGAACAAATCCAAAAATAAAAATGTTATTGATTTCGCCGCCCATACAACATCTGCTTACGCTTGACATAAAGGCAGCGGAGTGATGCCTATGCTCTATGTATTGTGAGTGTGACGCTCGCGGCGCGCCCGGGAGTTAGGCGCGCCTGCAGCAGGGCGACGTCACTAAGGAAGTTGATGAGGTGCTTGGTAAACACATTACACTACGCACTGAGTTTAATAATGAAAACTCAAAAGTCATTGATAAATTTAAAGTATATTCACATAAAGTATTTCTATTTTTATGTGTAGTTAAGTTAAATTTTAGTAATTGATGAATTTATGTTTTATCTAGCTAGTAACCGTAATTAATGCTCTTATATAATTTATGCATGCACACTTTTGACTTTGAATTTATTTGCATCCAGGATTTATATGTATTTTATGTGTTTTTGTGTGTTTTTGACTACTATATTTGACATGTAATTTAATTACATGTGTATTAATATTTTGATGGTTTAAAAAACTTATTCGCTTAAAATAATTTCGGTTGACTTGTCTACATTATTATTGTATCCACGATTTTATTTTATTTTTCTGTACTGTTTGTGTTTTGAATCTGTTCTGTAAACAAACATGTATCTTAAATAAATAAATATTCCAAATAAACACAACAAGACTTACAGACACAGTACAGACAGGGTTTTATAAAATAATAATGAAGTGACATTTTAGAGAATGTCCGAGTAGCTTGAGGCCCAGAGATGAAGGAAGAATGAAAATAAAAATGGATGATTTGACGAATGATTGTCGAATGAATTCCAAAATTAAATATTCAAATTTAGTAGAAGAAATGGTAAATGAGACGAGAAATGAGGTAGGAACGAGGTGGCATGCAAGACAGTGTTACAGTATATTTTAATACTCCAAGGGGCAGACTTACGGGAAATGTTTGCCGCACTGCTCGCACACTGTGGTGACGCCGCCGTGCCATTTAAAATGCTGCTTTGCGAAATTCCTGTTACAACAAAAGTATTAGGACTGTATTCAAAATAAATTATCTTACACTATGTAGGAAATAAAACATCTGAAATTACTGCAGTATAACTTATGTAGTGGCGATAAATGCCAATTTTATGATTTGTTATTGTAAATCAAAATAAAAATCGTACCAAAAACGACAATACAAGCTTGTGACGTCATAAGTTAGTATTCCCTCTAATTTTTCATATAAAATATTGTTTTTGAAATTTCATAAAAAGAAGCTCTTTTGACTAGCCAGTCAACATCCCTATTATTAATAATAATAATTATGAATTTATTGATGATCATATCTATTACACGCATTCGACAAGGATGAACAGGCAAAATGACGTTGAAATGACGTAGGCTTGTGTCAGTCACGTGGTCAAATTCAAATCATTTATTGCACGTCACAGTTGGTACATTTTAGATGTTACAAATATAGTACAGTATTTTGTGACACCCTGCAAGGGCGGAGCAATATTATGCGAGAGCGCATTTAACATTTATTAGGTTAAAAACAATATAAATTATTAAAACAATACATCTAGGATGAACACTTGTATCTGCCTGTGTGTGGTTGTTGCGTATAATATGTATTTAAGTATGTATTTGTCTATCTATTTATATATATCAGTTGGATAACCCATAGCTCTGCCTAGTTTGGAACAGACGGCCCTCTGTGAGATGTGCTCACATACTTGTTTATTTATTTATTATTTTGTATTATATCAGATTATCTTCAAAAAATTCCGTTATGTTATAGTAGCTCTTAGCAATTAGAAAAGACTTTAAATGTTTATTAAATAAAGAAGTTTTTTGTATTGATTTTATAGTGTTCGGTATTTTATTATAAATTTTTATTATGGTGTGAGGTCCAGAAGTAACAAATTTTAATTTGGAAAATGGGACTTCTAATTTGTTTAGGTTACGATTATTACGCTTTATTTCATTGGGGTGTATAGATTTGGGTGTTTCTAATAAATTTACAGGATTCGAAAATATATATTGAGGTGAGTGTTAGAATTTTGTTTAATAAATAGAGGTTTACATGATTGGGTTTGATTTATATTAGTTAATATTCTGACACATTTCTTTTGCAAGATAAAAATAGTTTCAGTCATAGCACAATTTCCCCACAAACTTATGCCATATGAGAGTCTAGAATGGGCATAAGCATAGTATGCGGTAAGAGCCGCTTTAAAGTCCGTCACTCGTTTCAATTGTCGAAGGGCGTAGGTAAAGGAAGATAGTTTATTAGATATATTGTGTACATGAGTTTTCCAATTCATATTAGTATCGAGATCTATTCCTAGTAGAGTAGCTGAATCAACAATCTCTAGAGGCTCGTTCTTATATTGGTAAACTATTGGCAAAGCGGTTTTTTGGTGAGGTTTAATTTCTAATTGTTACACCTTGTTTTCTTGGACCATTGGTAGAGCTTTTCGCACCCCCGCAAGGCCGGTGAACCTTGATTGGTCGTACCTTTTCGACACAAGCATAAGTCAATACAAAACATCGTAAGGAAACCTGCACACACCTGCGAAGCGATTCAAAATTGTGTTTGGGCCAGCGTGGTCTAAGGCCTATTCGCCAAAATTAAAGGCCTTCCTTCCTTCCTCGAGCCCCTTGGTGAGGCCATAACCACAGTACAACCAGTAAGTTATCTTCATACAAACGTGCCGCTGTCGGTTTGAATGTGTGTGTCCGCGCCGCGCGCCGTGTAGGCACGCGCTGTCACGTACACACTAGCATACAATAAGGGGGAATTAGGGGGGGGATAACTCACCAAGCTCGGTTGACGACGCCGCACGCCTTGCATATGATCTTCTTGGTGTGGTAAATGTGGAAATGGTTCATATACCGCTTCCGGTTCTTGAACCGGTAACGACATATCTCACACTCCACGTCACCGCTTCGCTGGAAACCGGTTACAAGACAAAAATTGTTACAAAAAACCGGTAAAAGGTACATTGAACTAAACAGCAGTTATTGCCAGTTGTTAAAACATTAAACCAAACAGAAGTTATTTTTAACTAGCGACCCGCCCCGGCTCCGCACGGGAAAATGGTTATTGTGGGTTATCCTTAAGTATATTATGCATGTTTTATACATATAAACCTTCCTCTTGAATCACTCAATCTATTAAAACCGCATCAAAATCTGTTGCGTAGCTTTAAAGATTTAAGCATACATAGGGATATAGATAGGGACATAGAAAGCGACTTTGTTTTATACTATGTAGTGAAATGCCAGTTGTTAAAATGATCCTTATAATAGTTTTATATGCCTTCCAAAGCACAGAATCATCTTTCTTTGCGGACGATCAGGTGATTCAGCCCCACCGGAATTCGAACCCAGAACTTCCGTAGAGTGTTTGCATTGAATAGGCTCCGATACTACTGAACCAATTTCAAAAATTCTTTCACTGTTGGGAAGCTACACTATACCCGAGAAACATAGGCAATTTTCTATTTTTTTTAAAATTAGGGATGTTTACTAGATAGAACTCCAATAATGTAACCCAAGGTGAAAAAAAAACCTTAAATATTCCTAATAATTGAATAGGCTTCGACTTCACGGAACCGATTTTGGTAAAACTTAGTACAAAGATAGAATAGACCTTGGGAAACAACATAGACTACCTTTTATTGCAGGAAAATTACACATTCCCACGGTTTAAACTGTGAACACGGGCGGAGCAGCGGCGGAAGGCTAGTAAGTACTATGCGTGCCAAATAAGAATAGGACTGGCGCCATCTTGAATTGACAGTCCGTCCTTTTCTTATTTGCCAAATAGAAAGAAAAGGATGGACTGTCAATAGGCTATTTGACTGGTTTTTAAAATATATTTTTTATTATTCAGTAGAGTTTGTGGATCCCAGTAATAGTTGTATTTTTTAATTCTGGTACATATTTCCTGAAAAATATCAAAATAAAAATTCAATATTTAAGTAGCGCGCCAAAACGCTACTTTGACAATATGGCGTCGCAATGGCATCGGTGACGTCACTAGCCAGTACTACTACTACAAGTTGCTTAAGTAGAAAACGATGTTTACTGGCTAGTGACATATGTCCTATACCCGACCAAACAGGAGCGTTTTGAGTCACGTGACAAACTCCAAAAAAAATACATTTTTATTTACGGATTTTTACATAAATTAATTATTATTTTCAACTTCCCATAGTAAATATCCATTTTTAAACTTACATTACATACTGATTACAGTAATTAACACTTTATTTTTCGCATTGTCAAATAGCCTATTCAAGATGGCGCCAGTCCTATTCTTATTTGGCACGCATAGTAATACAAACTTGGCACAACTCACCGGATCATGGGATATCATGTGCCTCTTGTAGGTATCCTCGAATATGTACACTTTGCAACACAGCTCGCACCGGTAGGGGGCGTTGGCGTACTTCTCCGATCTTCTTCTATCTTCTATCTCTCTTCTGTGATCTTCTACACTCAAGAACTTCACCTCCATGTTGTAGGCTTTCGATAGTTTCTTGGTTAGTTCAACTGTGTAAGAAATAAAAACATCTTCGTATAAATGTCAGCTCAGCGTTGTCTGTCGGTAAATAAGCAACTTATGAACATGTGTATCTTACTAATATTACAAACGCGAAAATTTGTGAGGATGTTTGTTACTCGTTCATGCAAAAACTATACTGAATGAATTTTAATGAAACTTTACATCAAGTCCGGTGAAGCTTGATTCTTCTTCTTATCGTGTCGTAGCTTGATTGGTCGTACCTTTTCGACACAAGCATAGGTCAATTAAAAAAAAAAAAAAAAGATACTTTACAATAATATAGCAAACATCAGTATAAAAGCCGCACTACACTCTCCACAAAACTAGACGAGACATGGCCAATATGAGGGACGCAGTTATGCGCAAGAGTGAGCGCGGTGTATTTGCATCTCATTCTAACGCATAACCTCGTCTCTTTCGGCTCTCGGGTTTTGTCGAGAGTGTAGTGTCGGTTTAACACATAGGCTACTTTTTACAGAGTGGAAAAACACTGTTAGCGTGGGGCATAAAGCTATTACTGTACGATCTAAGTATCGCACATTTAACGCGTCAGCTTTTGCACTATTGGAAGATCATCATTTTAATTTATTGACGTAATTCAGTCAGTCTACGTTTATACGTGCTCCTAGCTAGTACTTTATATCCCTTAGGTACTTATCAATAAATCAGTGTTTCTGCATTCTATATTTCAGTGTTTCTATCAAGATCATCATCATCAGTCAAGGTGTATGCCTAGTACAAATACCTACATAAATAAAATAAATTCGCTAGAGCCTAGGGAAAAAAACATAGAAATCTAATTAAATCAACTTTATAATTCAGTTCGCTCATAATGTTAGCCTACACAGTACACACGCTCAGTTTTATTGGAACAGTTATCATATCATACTCATATTATACAGAGAAAGATTTGGTTTGTGTGTGTGTGTGTGTGTGTGTGCGTGTGTTTGTAATAAATAAACTTAAAAACGATAATAATAATAATAAAAAATATACTTTAATACACTCTCACAGTTTTACAATAATCTTAAATTAGGTTACCGTCTAGAACCGCCGGGGTCGATCCCGGAGACGCTCGGCAACCTGGGCGGGTTGCTGGGCTTCTTTGAGGAGATCGGGTGGCTCGAGTAGTGAGTTATCCTACCCAACACGCAAAATAGGCGCGCCTGACGTCGAGTTGCGGAAAATTAGCCCGTTGAACTAACTAACTAACTAACTAGGTTACCGTCTAAAGTTTCTGTGAGACCCTGATGTCTGTAGTAGGAAGGAATATTCCTGTATTACAAATCACCAGGCTCCACCCCCAAACTACTGAACCGATTTCAAAAATTCTTTAAACATTATAAAGCTACATTCACCCTGAGTAACATAGGCTAACTTTTACCGCGGGAAATGCGTCATTCCCACGGGAAAAACCCCCAATAGAATTAAAAGGCTAAAAGTATACCTACCTACATGTACATAAACAAAGGAGTATTGAAGAGTGGCAGTATGGCGGTATGACCGCAGATTGTAATAGTTTTAGACACTTACTAAACCGAATAATCTGTTGTTTTGTAGTCGAGTTCCTCTTCAAACTGTTGCAGTCTGCGTCCTCATCTTTAACGGACAAACTCTCTCTGTACACCAGCTCCCAAATGTCTGATATGTTTGAATTCTTATTCTTCTGCCAGATCTTCCTCAAGATATTCGCGATGGTTTTCAATAAATCCTGCTCTTCATCTTTCGTTGTTTCTTTTTTTATGTTGCGTTTGGTTGTGACGTTTTTCTTTTTGATATTAGAGTCTGTTTCGCTTTTTAATTTCGGTTTGTTCGCAATATCATTGAGCTTTCTTTTATTGACTGTTTTCTCTTCAGTTTTGATTCGTTTGTTTTTTATGTCTGTTGAGAGCAGAATGAACATATAAGGAAACCAATTTAAGACCGTAATATATTTCTAAGCATATAGGACAAGACAATAATATCTACATATCATCCTTTACTGACTGACTTCCTCCTTTAATTAGAAAAAAGACACCCATTTGGTGGGATAATTAAAGTATAATATGGGCTGTAAAATATTTGACTGCACATTATTGTACAAACTTTATGCCATTTTCACTAAAATTAAAGTTTCAATGCAACTTTCAATAAAGTCATCATCATCATCTCAGCCTGTAGACGTCCACTGCTGGACAAAGGCCTCCCCCAAGGATCTCCACAATGATCGGTCCTGCTTGGCCCGCATCCAGCGGCTTCCCGTGACCCTCACCAGATCGTCGGTCCACCTCGTGGGGGGCCTGCCCACACTACGTCTTCCGGCGCGCGGTCGCATTTCAATAACTTTTCTGCCCCAATGGCCGTCGGTTCTACGCACAATGTGCCCAGCCCATTGCCCATTCAAAAAAGTAAGATAAAGAGAAGCGTACATACCTGAATTTCTTATCATCTTTCGCTTAACGGGATTTCTAGTATCAATATTGTCATGACCTTCAGCCTCTACTCCATCATTGCTAGAATCATCTTTGGCGATTGGTGAGTTATCGTAATTACCATAATCTGTAGCCGTTACAAAATGCTTCAACGGCTTATCATCATCTTCTATTTCCACTTCATTGACCATACATTCCTCTATAGTTTTTATTTCATCATTATCATATTTTTCTACATAGTCAATTTCAATGTTTGTAGGAATTTGTTCACTAATATCATCAACATAACTCACGGATTCTAATTCAGATTTTATTAAGTTATACCTTAAGTGTGATCTTTCTATGTTCGTTAGTGATTCTGTGGTTATCTGTAAAAAAAGAATATTCAGTTTTATCTTCTATTCTAGTGTTAAACACTAACATAGCCTTCTGCGGTCCTAATTTTCATTCTCACACTCTAATCTCAAACTATCATCATCATCATATCCTGTAATCTCTAATTAGGGACATAGGGCTCTCAGCATACTCCTCCACCGCGACCGATCGTGCGCCGCAACCTCCAACTCCGGCCAGCTCATGCCAAGGGATTGGGCCTCCTTCTCGACAGAGCGCTGCCACTTAGTTTTTGGTCGACCTCCAATCCCAAACTATAGTCTATATTATATGTATTTTAGAGTTGTCAAAATTTTTTTTGATGTCATGATCACACTAGTTCAGGGTTCTTGCAAAAATATCAGACTTAAAATTACACCTGCCTCTCTAACATGCCCAATTCACGCGTGACGGACAAAATTTTGTCATGCTTATTGTCTTATCCTATTGGAGGATATATCAATATGGTGGGTTTCTTGCAACTTTTTGTGACAAACTTTTACCATAGCACTGCATGTTGCGGGGGTTGAATTAAATTGAATCACTGTTTATTTGTATCATGGACTCATTTGGCTTTAAGGTCTATTCCATTGAATTAAAATTACAAACAAAACACAAAAAGGTCACAATACCCTGACATTATTAATTTCCATCTGCTGCAGCATATACATAGCGGAATGACATCGCATTCGGAATGCGAAGAACTTCCGGAATAAGTGTCGACACATCTCACAGACCAGCTGCGGGTAACTGTCTGCTGGTTCCATCTGCAGAATACACAATTTTAAAATTTAAATATACATTAGTTTGCTGAACATTTTACTTTTTCTTTATTATTTCAGTTATATGTAGTTTTTTGTAGTTGTATGTAGTTTTTTACAACTTGTGTACAACTATTTTGTTAAAGTTATAATGTGCAGGTGTTTTGGAACAAAATTCTGTAAACCGCATGTATTTTATGAATAAATAAATAAATATTGTTCAGAATCCGGAAAAAGGTTTTGACTTTTTAGTAGCGAGAAAAAACATCTCGTTCCCACACGAAACAAAATATTATAGATCGATGTACGCGCGGCTGAAAGATGAAAATAGATATTTTGGATTTTTGGTCTTTACAATGCTCATTAACGCCTGGACAAGGTTATCATTTGTTGTAATTAATAACGGCGGCCAGCTGGCAGAATATCAAAAAGACTCACAGGAAATCCTGTAAGATCGGCGAACATTTGTCCCAAGCCATTCTCGTGAATGCTGGTTAAGTGGACTTCAGTGGCCAGGCAGCCTCGGCACGCCTGTAACACATCATCTTCAGACTTTATAGCATCCAGTCCCATTAATAAACTCATTTTATTCTGAAAGAAATCCTGAAATTTTAATTTGAAGTATCCTTTTTCAGATTTTTTATTTTATTTATTTTCATTTTTTTTACGTTGTTTACTTCTTTTATCCCTTCCTTATGGAAAAGGCAAAGGGTTCAAAGCACATACAGCCTAGCCGTTAATAATCTGGGAGCCGAGACTTTTTAAAAATTTTGCTACCCACTTTAAAAATCAACCTATTTTTAGAAATATTGAAATTGGTGTTTTTTTAAATTACATATTGTAGATAATTTAATAAATTTTGTAAAATATATAAAAATTCCGCTTTATTTCTGTTATTTTTTATGTAATTCGATTAAATGTGGGGGTAAGTCATAAAAATCGGTCAGATATGTTACCGCTTGCAAAGTGCTATATCTTTTACAATTATCATTAATTACACTAAAAGTTAACTTTATATGGTAAAAATAATCATTTATTACAAAATTACACCGCGAAAGCCTGAAAATTCTTTGTATTTTGTAAAATATAACGTATTTTATTTCAGTTATGTTACTTTTTGTACAAAATATACTTTGTTTTCTTTTATTTTTACATTTATCATAACAATAGACGTATAAAAATTTTCTTGTTCAATGCCTTTTATGTCTGGGTTCTTGTAAAAATAAAATAATTGCCAAAAATGCCACATAACTTGGAAATAAACGATAAAAACATGGTAACATTTGAGGCACAGTAACATAATGGAAGCCTAGAATTGTTATGGTTGGTGTACATGTGCTAAATATATTTATCATGATACTTAAAAGCCACATATGGTATAAAAAATAACTATAAAATAATATTATTTCAGTACGTGAACATATTACGAATCCGATCTACTAAATGAGATTAAAATTTATTATTAGTTTAAAATATTATGTTAATAGAAAATTTAACTTCAGACCATGTAAACTAAGCTTAACGACGTCGGTTATGTTACTTTTGATGTCGGAGCATACGTTACCGTCAAAATAGTCACATAACGGAGGTAACGTAAACATCTTTATTAAACTTTGAAAAATCACAAAAAATTGTATATTCAACCAATTCTAACAGATATTACTGCACTTGATACATCATAAATGGTAAAATATTATAAATAATTATCAAATTTACAGTATAACAGGAAGTAAGTAAAATATTGGTAACATTGCCGGAAATCTGTTTTTGTACCACGAATGACCGAGACCGTTTAGCCTGTCGTACGTCTTAAAAACAAATGACAGAGCAATATTTAAATGGCGGATAGTTAGAATTTGTTAAAATGTTGCTATTTTTAAGAATTTTTTCTAGATTGGTAAAATATTAACAGAGAAAACGCGGTAACATTGCCGGAATGTCCGGGATATTCAAAAACCGGGGGACAAGTTTTAAACTGAAATTTAAATATTTAAAATGTATATTAAGGACCAAATACTGACAAATTAATGAAGACTAAAGTATTATAAATCCATACAACAATTTTCATAAACACGTCTAAAAGAATATTTCGAAGAAATTTAACATTGTTTTATGCAACTTGGGGTGGGGACATGGAAAATATTGATAGTAGCGCTGATATTTTATTTTATTAAAAATACAGTATTATACATAGATCCTTGCTCCTGGGTTTAAAATAAAGGTTTATTTACGTAATTTTAAAATAATATAAAATGATTGCATAATAGTTAACCCCGTCTGCGATATAAAATAATTATCTTGAGGGACAAGCAAATTTCGGTAGGTAGCAAAATTTTTAAAAAGTCTCAGCCTCTTCTTGCGTTGCGTCGTGCGTGCCGTGCCGTGCGTGCAGCGTGCCGTGGCCCGTACGTGCGTGCGTGCCGGCCGGCCGGCCGGACCAAAGAGATTTGAAGAGCCAGCTTCGAGCTGGCTCTTCAAATCTCTTTGGGCCGGACCACAGTATAAATATAGTATGTACTACGCAAAGATATAGTATTGGAGGGGTAGATGTATAACATTGAATTGAACTCAGAAATCTATCTTAACATTCTTACTCCCAATTGCTGTTTTCCCTGCGTTAAAAAGAGACAACAAATACCTCTGTTACTGTCTTGAAACGTCGCGCGCCACCAGCCGAATCAAGGTCAAACTAATATTTATGTTTGTGTACAATATTATAATACAATACAATATTATAATGTTTATTACTTAATATTATATTTACTGTAAAATAAGTAAATAAATATTTAAAAAATAGTGTTATTAAATTTTTGACTCGAGTGGCTTTGTAAATCTGCGACTTTATATAAATTATATAAATATTAAGAGGAGAATGTAAAGGAGTCAACTGTAATAAAATTTACTGATTACAGGTGCCGAATAAACGAAGGTGTATCGAGAAGGCTATTGATGCAGCGTTATGTCCAAAAAATGTCATAGAGAAAAGAATCAATCAGTTAGAGTCACGGCTCAAACATTATCAAATGTTATCGGAGAGGCGAGGAAGAAAATTAAAAAACGCACAAAGAAAATGCTCCAGACTTTTAAAAAAAACTGCGACTTTAGAATCAGTTATAACAGAGTTAAATTCAAAAATGGAAAATGAACATGTAACAATTCTACAAAACAGTATTGACTGTCCAGCTCAGATTTTTACGCGTTTTTTAATGAAACTGAAAGGTTCTTCTTTACCGAAAGAGTACCCACCAGAGATTAGGAAATTTGCAATAACTTTACAATTTTTGTCTCCAAGAGCATATAACCATGTACGTAATACATTCAACACAATATTGCCACATCCAAAAACATTGTCGAAATGGTATCAGACTGTTAACTGTGAACCTGGGTTCAAAGCAATGCGCTGAGAATTCGAAGACCCTTTATTGTGCCCTATCAATGGACGAAATGGCCATTCGCAAACAGTTGCAATGGGATGGTAAAAAATATTCTGGACAAATTAGTGTAGGCCAAGGCTCTGAAAGTGACAATTTGCCCCTTGCGTCGGAAGCAATAACTTTTATGGTGACCTGCATTAACCAATCGTGGAAAATACCTGTAGGGTATTTTTTCATAAATGGCCTTACTGGTCACCAGAAAAAAAATTTGATCGAGCAATGTCTCATTCTTTTGAATGATAGTGGTATAAAAACCTTGTCATTGACATTTGACGGTGCTGCAGCAAATGCTTCAATGGCACAGGAGTTAGGGTGCGATCTGTCCCCGGAAAACCTTAACACATGTTTTTCAGTTGGTGGTCAAGAGGTTGCCATATTGTATGACCCCTGCCATAATATAAAATTAGTGCGAAATGCGTTTGGAGAAAAACAATCTTTTCTAGATGGAAACGGTGAAACCATCAGTTGGAATTACTTGGAGCTACTGCAACAATTGCAAGACGTGGAAGGACTTCGAGCTGCTAATAAACTTACGGAAGCACACGTTCATTTTCAAAAACAAAAAATGAAGGTCAAACTCGCTTCTCAGCTTCTTAGTAATTCTGTTGCAGATGCGCTCCAGTTTTGCAAAGATTTGGGCATACCAGAGTTTCAAAAGTGCGACGCGACAATTCGATTTATCAGAGTTTTTAATGAACTCTTTGATATTCTGAATTCTAGAAATTTGGCGGCAAAAGGGTACAAAAAACCTCTTTGTACTTTTAATATTCAAAGCACAAAAGCTAAATTGACAGAAATTGAAAACTATATAGATTCGTTAAAAACAGCCGATGGGACTTTATTGTTACATTCAAGAAGGAAAACCGGTTTTTTAGGTTTCAAAATTTGCATTCGGTCTGTCTTAAAGATTTTTGAAAAAAATGTTGCACCTTACTCTGATTTGCGATTTTTGCCTACGCATAAACTGTCACAGGACCACGTTGAAGTATTTTTTGCAGCCATTCGATCACTGGGCGGGTATAATAATAATCCGTCTGCAAAAGCTTTTACTTCAGCATATAAAAAATTGTTAATTCATGCTGAATTTAAAATTTCGGAAAACGCAAATTGCTTACCTCTAGAAAACATTCAGATTCTTCAGACCAAAAGCACCAAACCCCGTTTCATTGAGGAAATAAATGAATCAAGTGAAAAATTCAAAATGCTTGATAACGACGAAAATGCATTGAATTTGGATGAAACTGAACATGATTACGATGTTTTGTGCTCATCTCAGCTTACAACTTTTTCTGAGAATGTGACTCATTACATTGCGGGCTTTATAATACGGAAATTGGAAAAAAAGATTGTTTGCGAAAAATGCATCGATATTTTAAAAAGGGGCTCTACAAACAGCCGCAGCCTTTTGACCACTGTAAAAAATAAGGGTGGCTTATTTGTAGCAAACAGCCAAGTCGCATCAGTTTGCAAGTACGCTGAAAAAGTGCTACGACATTACATCAAAATAAAAGGTGTAAATAGTGTGGGTTCAAATAACAACTACATGAAAATGGTCAGTGAAATATTTTCTGTTTGCGGTGAAAAGCACATTTTTCGGGATTCTGATCACGGCAATGAATTTGGGATATCCGATAATCATATTCATTTGCTGACAAAATCTATCATTAATTTTTATTTAAAAATTCGCATTCACCATGAATGTCGCAAAATTTCAGCACCAAAAGATTATGTGCGAAACTTACTTACCAAAACGATCACATTTAAAGGGCAGTAGTATTTTTCTGTTAATTAGAATAGAATAGAATAGAATATACAATTTATTAATTTTTTTTTTTTAAATTATACAATTATTAGCTAATGCCCGCGGCTTCGGACGCGTTAAAAATTAGGGTAACTCAAGGTCTTTGTCTGGTTCCTGCCTGTCCTATTGTCTTTTCAACCCTCTGTTGTATAAATTTCAACTGTAACATCCCTACACGTACCCTAAACGTAACTTACGCGTAACCTAAAAGTATCCTTCACGTAACCTAAACGTACCCCACACGTACCGCACGCGTACCCTACATGTTCCCCACACGTACCACACACATACCACACACGTACCGCATACGTACCGCACTCGCAAGTCGTACCACAGGCACCGCACACGTACCTACCGCACACGTACCGCACTCGTACCACACACGTACCACACACGTACCACACACGTACCGCACACGTAACCTACACGTACACCCCTTATCACCGTGAAACTTAAATTACAATTTGTCTCACATCCTGTACTTGTCTGTCTGGTCAGAACTATAAAAAAAACTTCAATTTGACATTTCATTTAATCAAATGAAATAAAAAATAAAAATGAAAAACGCCCATTATACAGTTTGGCAAAAAAGTCTTGAAACGGAACTAATCTTACCTTTCAGAAATATCCATAATTCAGAGCAGAATAGCATCATATAAAATGGCTACACCGCAAAGAAGGTGGCGCCCCTATTAATTTCTACTCTTTTTTGTCAAACTGTACATGGTTATTGATGATACTGACAGGTTTATTTTTTAAATACGTTCTAAAGTAGGTATACAGTCAAGCTCAGCTCCGATTAAACACTCGAATCGCCATTGTGACTCTTATTGCGTGCGGCATAAGAACGGTAGAAAGTACAAAGTGCTTAACCGGAGCTGAGCTTCACTGTACGTTGTCTAAATAAAAATAAAAATGTATAAAAATATAAAATAATAAAATACTTATATAAAAAAATAATTTTGATTGTTTATAGTTTTTTTTTATTGACACCTATCGTATGCTTTTTAACGGTCCGAGCTCCTAAAAGCAGCTCCCACACGGTCGATCTTTCGCAATATTTAAAAGCAGAAAAAAAAGAGTGGCGTACCTTTAGTAGAATAAGTTCAGTAGTGTTGGAGTTTATTCGTTACAAACATACATACAAATCATTCGTTAACAGCTCATATATGTCCCCACCGAGGGGCTCGAGCCTACCCTGATACCAGGGTGAATAGGCCTTAGTCGACCACGCTGGCCCAGTGCGGGTTGGTCAACTTCACACACAACCTTTGAATTTCTTCGCAGGTGTGTGCAGGTTTCCTCGCGATGTTTTCCTTCACCGTAAGAGCGTCGAATAAACGTACATATGAATTCGAAAATCGAAAACACATTGGTACGTGCCGAGGTTTGAACCCGCGAACTTCGGAATAGAAGTCAACGGGCCTAGCCACTAGGCCACCGACGCTCTCAAAAGCGACTGTGATAATATACAAATCATTCCTCTTTATAATATTAGTATAGACTAGCTTCCCGCCGCGGCTCCGCCCGTGGGAATGAGGTATTTTCCCGCGGTAAAAGTTAGCCTATTTTCTTAGGCAAGGTCTATTCTTTCTTTAGTTGTGCCAACTCCGCCCGCGTTAATATTTTTTTCCCATGGGAATGAGAAATTTTCCCGCGGTAAATCGTAACCTATGTTCTTTCCCAAGGTCTATTCTATCTTTGTGCCAAGTTTTACCAAAATCGAATCAGTAGTTTTTGAGTTTATTCATTACAAACATACACACACACACACACATAAATACAAATCTTAGCTCTTTAGAATATTAGTATAGACTACAATATGAACACCTCATTAAGCATTTACAGGAGCTCGGACCCGGCACGGCACGGGCGCGCGTGCGTTCAATTTATGCTGGTGGATTTTTTGGATTATTTGTTGATATACTACCTAGCCAAAAGACGATTTAGACAACATTATAATACATTAACAAGTAATCCAAAAATTCTACAAGCCTAAATTGAACGCACGCGCGCCCGCGCCGTGTGCTCGCGACGGGCGGTCGCCCTGGTTCATGCTGGTGGAACTTTTAGATCATTTGTTGATATACTATAAGTCGTCTTTTGGCTAGGTAATATATCAACAAATAATCTAAAAACTCAGAAAACGCAAACCGAACGTACGCGCCCGCGACGACGACGGGTTCTACCCGCGCCGTGCCGTGCGCCCGCTTAACGCAGCGAACGCCCTGATACAACATGTACATGTACAGTAACAGTACTATTTTCCCTTAATAATTTATTAATATGGTAAGTATTGAAGAAAAAGGCAGATCATATTCGTTCAGTTTTCTAAGTTTACCATCCCCGATGAACTATCCACACTATTAATTTTTGGATAGGTGATGGTCATCCGCTAGGTATAGACACGTATGATTTCCTAGGACATCGAACATTATCGATATGGTATGGCACAACTCTATTGCCCAATATAAAAAAATATATGCAGCTATAGACAAAATGGTGACATTCGAATATTTGAAGCTGTCAGAGTACTATAGCTTTCTCTTTTTTTCATATTACGTTATTTGTTGGTGTAAGAAGAAAGCCCACATGAAACAACTTCAACTTTTAACCCTACATCTACCCCTCCAATACTATATCTTTGGTACTACGTACATTACAGTAGGATAACTTCGCGGTTTTCTGGGATTGAACGAATGAATGAATGACATGCTGTAGGGTTGAACACTGCTTGTTTTTCTTGACCACTTGTTAAGTTTGCAAATAATTACTTAAAGTAAAGCCTGGCAAAATAAATAATAACCTGCTCTGGGGGCGTCACATTTATATTTTTATGACTATGGCAACTATTTCTCTTATAAAATTAGTTCCGTTAAAATTCAGAAATATGGCGAGGTTTTCTATTTTTTTGGTTGGCCTTTATTAAAACGATTTAATTTGAATATAACAGCATTGAAAGAGACTATATTTTAATCCCCCGTGCTTTATAGAAGAGAAATATATACCTACTGAGTCCGATTACTTTAATAATAGCTCAAGGTCACGAATGACTACCTGTACTACAAGAGAAGTAGGTAGAAACATTCTTATTTACCAGTAACTACGTTTAAAAAAACCTCAAAACACTAATATACAAATTGTAAAGAATAATCTTAATAATAATCTTAATCTACTTACCTCATTGACACACTTGGTAATTTAAAATATTAATTTCTTGATTACTTAATTTAAACATCCATACACGGAACAATATCTCATGTTATTTGGCATTGCTTTTATTATTTGTTTGTCTAAATGACGCAAAAAAAAAAAATTTTGATTTTACGCCTGTTCGGGAGAGTGGCACAGCCCTGGCTGTTGCAGCCCGAAGTACCCCGAGAGATTTCGAAGCGCGCCAAAATGACACTTTTGTATGGAGTTACACTACGGTCACAGAATACCAAATAGTAGTCCCTACTACGGTATACGGTGGCACCGTATACGTAGTACATACTATATTTATACTGTGATGTGACGGTGGCCGGACGATGCTTATACCGCCATCTAGTTTCGAGTAGCATAGCAGAACTATAAAAGACGCGTTTTTTTTTTGTTTTTGGTTTCATGTTATTGGTTTGGTAATAAAATAAATAACCTCAAAAGAGAAATTGTAAACAAAAAGTTGCATTTTATTAGATTGTATTTTTCAACTGTTTTTCTGAGTGGAATATCCTTATTTCTCAACAGGCATTCAGTAATTTAAGATGAGTCTTGTAATAGCGTGTTGCTGCTGCTTGGAAACCGATGGAAATCTGTTCAGTATAACATTAAACCAACTCGCACCTATTTTGGAGGAATTTATTGGTATTCCTGTAAGTTTTTAGGTTAATGAAATAGTTAAATAAATAAATAAAAATAAATGCTAAAATGTACACCTCTGCATAGTAACTCGGATCTTTCACACCTTGCCCCTGTACCATGTAGTACATGAGATACAGTAACAGCATATCCCATGGGAATGAGGTATTTTCTCTGTGTTATTCTGATGTACTACTGGACCAATATAATTAGACACATGACAGGTATGCGGTTTGTACAATATTCGCCCTTATTCCCAGCACTAATCCCCGTGACCGGCCGTGACGCCTTGTTTGAAATGTGTCTAATTGTTTTGGTCGCGTAGTATAAGCTATATTATTGTTAATACCTATATAAGTTTCATAAAAATACATTCAGTATTTTTTGCGTGAAAGAGTAACAAACATCTATACATCCTCACAAACTTTTATGTACCTATATAATATTAGTAGGATACACCCTGGGTGGGATTCGAACCTTCGACCCTGCGCTTCAAAGACATACTAGTCATTAGGCATTCCGCCCCGAACTTGACTCTTTGACTGCAGTTGAATATAATTGTGTCTTAATTTCAGTTTTCAGGTGGAGACAATGTACTGTCACACATTTGTGTTGTGTGTTCAAATCGCATTAGAAAGTTCAGAATATTCAAGCAGAATTGTGTCAGGGCATCATATCAATTACAACAGCTCCGTGCACGTAACCAGGTCAGTCCTGGTAGCATTAAATTCAGCTTATTGTATTGAGATGAAAGTCAGTTACAAGAAACTATAATTATATAAATTAACAATGTGAGAAAACATGCACACATCAACACACACACATTTAAAGGTTGTGAGTTGTGAGTAATGTTGACCAACCCGCACTTGGCCGGCATAGTCAAGTACTACCTATTCACCCTATTGATTTTAGGGTAGGCTCAAAACTCTCAGAACTTCAGTAAAAATGAGCTGTTCATATATAAGAAATTAAGTAATTATTCAAAACCCCTGACCCCTGATCTCTGACCCAAAAGGATATAATGGCCAAGTAGCCTTCCAGACAGACAAGACAGATAAAAATTCACTCCATTAGGTTTTTTCCTAAGCCTGTGGAATAACTTCACCTAAACAAAAAATAATTGCCATTTTAAAATACACCAAAATTGACTGGCTTAGTGAATGTTTAAAATTGAGACATAAACAACATAGTCACATCAGCCCCTCTAACATGCCCGGTCTACGCGTGACAGACATAAATTTGTTGTGCGTATTCTCTTATCCTATTGGAGGATATTACAATATGGCGGGTTTCTCATGCGACAAACTTTTGTCATAGCACTGCATGTTACAGGGGCTGGAATAATGTTCTGCATAGTGATTCATGAACAACGATGGAATAAAAAATAAATAAAAATAAAATAAAATAAATTTATTTTCAATATGCTTAATAACTAATAGTTACAAGTGGTTGATACCTCCCTTTAAGCTAAAAAGCCTGTGTTAGGAGGTATCGCTCTTCCTTACTTTTATTAATTAGTTATAAGCTATAATAAGTTATAAAAACTATTCTGCCCGTAGCTATAAAAAGTATGCTTAATTATATTGTTTACTTATATGTGTTGTGTAAGTATATATTTATGTGTGTAGTAGTAAAATTTATGTATATATTTATATATATGTATGTTATGTAAATATCTATATAATTATGTTATATGTATATAAGATGTTACATTGGTTTATTTATGTTATATGTTCTAGTAGAGACTCTGTATCAAGGTAGGTCTTGTTCTGTATCCATTTAATTAAAAGTTGTTTACACTCCCGGAAGCTTTTATCGTATATAATAATTTCTTTGTTAGCTTTATTGTATATGTAGGCTGAGCGTGAGTTATACTGAGAGCTAGCAAACTTAGTTTTTGTTAATGGGACACTCGCGACAATATCTTTACGTCTTTTATTCATTAGGATGGGGTCGTACGGTAATGATTTATGTTTTTTAATTATCGTGAGCACGATGTACAATTTTCTCACAGAAAGCAGGCTACTAATTTTATATAACTCCTCAGTTGGAAATATTCTCTTCTTAAAGTACATCACTTTGATTAGATTACGTTGAGCCCGCTCTAGGTTTATGAAATGGGTTTTTGATGCACCACCCCAAACAGGGATGCAATACGTTAAAACCGATTGAGCCAATGAGATGTAGATCTGGTTTAGAAGTAACTTTGGAGTAGTCTGTGTAATATCTTTTTTTTCGGGGATTACATGTCTGAGAGTTTTAAAAATCCAGATCAGCTTTCTTACTCTGTTTGTGACTTGTTCAAGATGGTGGTGCCAAGACAGTCTTTGATCTATTAAAACTCCTAAATACTTAGTGTGTGTTACTTTCTCTATTTTTGGACAGGTACAATTGTCGTTGTTAGTACTAGCACATCTATGTATCTTCACAGAAAAATCATTTTGGGGTTGTGAATTATTGTAAATACTGTAACACAAGTAGTTAGTTTTTAAAGTGTTCAGTGTTAGAAGGTTTATTTGTAGCCATCTAGCTATCTGAACTAGTCCGGTTTCAGCACTAACCTTAACCTCCTCCCAGGTTCTACCCGCAAAGACGACGGCGGTGTCATCGGCGTAACAGATTGTTTTGGCATTTTTAATCTCCATATTACACAGGTCGTTTATATAAATGAGGAATGGAACACCAAACCCACTACTACATATCCAGAATTGTTCATAGTCCAGGGACTGCCCGCATGTTTTTTATTTATAGCTTTATTCTAGGGTACAAATATATAACGGTAATTTCATTTTCTTCACTTATTTCTCCCCTAGCTTGTCTTCTTGACAAAAGCCACCTCCAGGTATTTCCACCTCTCTCTGTCCTTTGCCTCTCTTGTCCACATCTTTCCACACCCTCTAAGTGCCCGCATGTTACAGAATCATAAAAAATTAAAGTCCTTACTGCATGGTTTTTTAATAAACAATATTGATTAAATTCTATTTTCATGTATATTGGTCTTTTCAGTTAACGTTGCAAAACATCAAAATTTTAAATAAAAAAGATTACGGTAGCAACTTCATGAGAACAGAACCACTAATACTCTCATACATCCCACCGATAAAAGTATTTCATACAACGACGTATCATTTAGATATTGCACCTGAAACAATTGAAAATAAACTATCAGACGAACCACAACATAAAGAAATGCAAGATTATTTTGACAGCATATTTGAAGATATTGAGACAAAAAATATTGTTTCCCATGATGACAAGAAATACCAACCAGATGATTCCGACAATAACATTTATGAATTTAATCATGATGACTTGATTAATAATGACCATGATCATGATGCATCCGACAGAGACACAGGTATAGAGGAACATTATGAAATAAATCGTTATGACTCTGATATAGAAATAAATGAAAAAAGAGTGGAAGCATCTAGTCAAACAGAAGTCAAAAAATGTAAACTAAGTGAGAATAATTCAATAACAGAAAACAGTGTACCTCATGAAGATAAATGCAAGAATAATAAAAAGAATACAAGAAAAAAAAAAGTGTTATTGAAAAATGAGAAAAAAGAAGGAGTAAAATGTAAGAAAAATAAAAATGTACAAAATAAAAGACCTTCATTTAAAAATAAGAGAAAAGAAGAAGACGCAGAATTGACAGAGTTAGTAGATCAAGACGATCAGTCTGAACAATTTCGCAAGTATGCTACTCTATTCTACAACCCTCACCCGGAGAAACAGATATCCAAAGTTCAAATGCAAAAACGAAGTAAGTATTCACTTTTAACCCAACGACCCGGCCCACACGCCACCGCAAGTCAGGACACTTTAGTGAGCATGAATATTACTTAGATAGATAGGGACTCGCTAATTAGACTCGCAAGTTAATTAAGATTATGATAAACTTGCAGTAAACGCGTTGGCAAGTTTCTCGAAGGCATATAACGTGGAAGTTAGATTCCTGACCGATGAAGAGCAGTTGGTAGAATTGGAACAGCGGAAGAAGTACTACAAACACCTGCCTTACACGTGCGCCCTCTGCTGCCGAGGGTTCTCCGCGCACGATACCTACACCACGCACATGGAGGCGCATAGTCCCGTAAGTTTTCACACCTGGTGTACCTATTTCTCGATATTTGAAAAATGAAAATATTCTTTATTGCACACAGAAACCCAAGTACAGACACTTACACAAATAATACAGAAAATATGCAATTGGCGGCCTTATTGCTTAGGTAGCAATTTCTTCCAGGCAACCACTAAGATGGAAACTGTAACAAGAAAAGAACTGATGCGGGTCGGTGCGCCTAATCCAAACTTAATCCTAATTCCTAGTACTCGTACAATCATATTTCTATCGATAGGTACATTTCATTCGAAGGCGTGGTTTTTTCAGCCATAATAATCTTTATATACAATCAGAGCAGCGCTATTTATTGAATCAATGTCAAACTACTTACTTGATTGAGATCATCAAGAACGATAACACGCAATGCGGCCTAAACATGTGTAGGTTGTTAGCTGTTAGCAGGGACGTCTCATAGATGGCGTGCTAACACCTAGCATGACAGACCTATTTTAAGCGTCGGTCCCACAGCTATAATAATAGTCGCTGCGAATAAAATTGAAGTAAAATGTATGCGGTTTAGGGAGAGAATTATAACCCTGTTGTTTCAGTCAAGCGGCGATTACGAGTGTCAAGTGTGCAAGATCCGCTGCAAGACTGCGCAGGATCGCAGCAAGCACGTAAACTCCACGCACCTCAAGAGATTCACGTGCAGACTGTGCGGAGTGGTCACCAAAAGCCAGTGAGCACACACACACACACACACACACGCACGCACGCACGCACGCACGCACGCACGCACGCACACACACACACACACACACACACACAGCAAGCACGTGAACTCCACGCACCTCAAGAGATTCACGTGCAGACTGTGCGGAGTGGTCACCAAAAGCCAGTGAGCACACACACACACACACACACACAGCAAGCACGTGAACTCCACGCACCTCAAGAGATTCACGTGCAGACTGTGCGGAGTGGTCACCAAAAGCCAGTGAGCACACACACACACGCACACACACACACACAGCAAGCACGTGAACTCCACGCACCTCAAGAGATTCACGTGCAGACTGTGCGGAGTGGTCACCAAGACCCAGTGAGCACACACACACACACACAACTCGCCTATAGATGTTATCAAAAGATACAGAAGATTGTTAACTTACTTGTATTGACGTTAAACATCTTTTTAACCGGTTATACTGTCTATAATACGTCCTTTTCACGCTTGTAGTGATAAAAAGAGATATAAGATGGTAACGGTATGCCGTCGGTTTCAGGTCGTACGCTCGCGCCCACTTCGCGCGGCACCAAGGCGCAAGTTACGCTTGCGACCAATGCGACAAGAAATTCACGTAAGTCCTATAATTCTAGCACTCGTCACATAGGAGCCGAGCGTCTTTAAAAAAAAAATTTACCTACACTTGTGTCGAAAAGGTACGAACAATCTAGCTTCACCGGACTTGCGGGGGAGCGGAGGGCTCTACCTCTTTGCCTCGTTCCTACCTCATTTCTCATCCCATTTACCATTTCTTAAAACTAAATTTGAATATTTAATTTTGGAATTCATTCGTTTTTCATTTGTCATTTTCATTCATTCTATACTTCTCGATCAGGCCTTCTCCTACTCGGCCATTTTCATAATGTGACTTTCATATTTCCCTATATGTCAAACAATATTTGCTTTTTTTTGAAGTTTTATGGCTCGGCTACCATCAAATACGACAAATCTGCGTCATTACGTCACAAACATTCACTCTTTCTTAATTTCCATATTGTTTCAGAGGGCAACCTTTTTTAATGAGAGCTTTAACTAATGAAGGATTATCCTGGCATAATTAATTTTTATGCAACGTCTTTAAACTAAAGAAATCATTAGAGGTAATCTTCCATTACCTAAGGTAGGATTTAATGCCAGCTTTCTGCAACTGAGTGTATATCTTTGTAATTTT
Organism: Teleiodes luculella; assembly: GCA_948473455.1. Lineage (NCBI taxonomy): Eukaryota > Metazoa > Arthropoda > Insecta > Lepidoptera > Gelechiidae > Teleiodes > Teleiodes luculella. The sequence goes on along the minus strand of OX419609.1, from coordinate 7,172,635 downwards.
TGGTCTGATTTAGAAATAAAAAAATACGTGTCCCTTATTTTTGAATAATCTAAAAGACGGACTAATTACATTTTTTTAAGGACACAAGCCTATTGAGCCCAGTAACTGCTACTGGCTGTGGTCTTCTGTAGCTTGGTTTACCCTTATGACATTTTTCAGTTCCGCGACCGAATGCCTGTCCCACGCGCGGGCGACGCACGGCTCGAGCGGTAAGCTCTGCCCACTCTGCTGCGACTCGTTCATCGGGCTCGCCGGCCTGAAGGTGCATATGGGCATCGTGCATAAACAGGTGAATAACATATACGAGATTCCGTGCTTCGGAAGGCACGTAAAGCCGTAGTTGATCCCGGCTAATATTCTGACACTAGTGTACTTACTTACTAATACTAAGTATACAACCGCATTTATAGTACCTATAGTGTCATCTCAATGGTGCAGATGAGACTAATTAGTTTCATTTGCACCATTAATGGTGCAGGTCATTGGTGCATACCACAGAACATTTAAAAGAGGTTAGGGCGGCGCTGTGGGCGGGGCCGGCGCGCCAAGACTATGAGCAAACGCTCATACTCCACGCAAAGACGCGATCGCGCTGTCTAACTCACACATAGCTATAAAAATGTACATCGGTATGCGTGCATGCGTATGATTCGTTTCCATTTGAAATCGCGTGATTAAGCGGCGCTATGATTGGCTAGATTTGAAATTGCAAATATGTGCGTAAACTTCATCTTTATTGAAGTACAGATGTAGTGGAGGTGAAAGGTGGGGTGGAATCGGCGACACCGGATTTCATACGGACGGCGCATTATCGCCATTCTAACCTCTTTTAAATGTTCTGTGGTGCATACGGTACGGCGGGATAGTCAGTTGCAGAAAGGTTCGTTAAAGTTAAAGCTTCTTTAAATCTATTGCTGAATCTTTCTTTGTCAAAAAGATAAAAAGGGTCAGCAATAGATTTAAAGAAGCTTTAATTTTAATTTATATTTCTGCAACTGACGGTTAGTGTAGGGGTGTAGGGTTACTTACGTACTTAGGGTAGGATCACATACTTTTAAAATAAAAATGTGTTTTATTCCCTCTTAATCGCAAACACATTGAAAACATTTAAAATAAAATATTAAATAACAAAAAGTTTGTGAAGCTGGTGTCTGTCTGTCTGTACTAGGTAAAATCGCCTGTGTTACTGAGCACCAGGCTCCTCCCAATCACATAGAAAATATAAAATTCTTACTTGTACAGAGAAATGTATAAATAAATTAATAAAAAAAAATATTTTCCTTCAAATACATTTAAAAAGTGTCAGAATTCCGAAGTCCCTCTTTAGGCCTACAAAGTCAAATGTATGTAAAAGCTTAAATTGTTGTTATTAAGTTCAGAAAGCCATTGGGAAATTTTACGTTTACATTCTTTGCTGATGAGGTGAATAATTAATATGAACTCTAGCTCCGTTACAATAAAGTGCAATTCACGTGTCTCACTGTTAACACCCCCCACACTAGCCTCTTCCGAGCGTCAAAAAAATTTAACGGTGTATATTTGTATTTTACATACTTACTAGCGATCCGCCCCGGCTCCGCACGGGATAATGGTTATTGTGGGTTATCCTTAAGTATATTATGCATGTATTATACATATAAACCTTCCTCTTGAATTACTCTATCTATTAAAAGAAACCGCATCAAAATCCGTTGCGTAGTTTTAAAGATTTAAGCATACATAGGGACATAAGGACAGAGAAAGCGACTTTGTTTTACACTATGTAGTGATTGCACACATAAAAAAATAACAATTGTATGTTCAGGCGGTGCGCTGTGGTTCGTGCGTGTCTCAGTTCGACACCCAGAGAGCCCTCGACAAGCACTTGGATCCAGCACAGGACATCGCTTGTGGAACAACACTCAGGTGAGAGGTCACACTCCACTCCATAGTATCTGAGTATTGTTAGTGTATTTGTTTTCGAGTCCAAAGAGTTCAAAGAATTTATTTTTTAACTTTTGGATGTTACAATCACTTAGTTAAGTCATTTAAGTTATCTTTTCTGGCGAGTTCAAAAATTTGGCTGTCTTCTGTGGAGGAGAGCTCGCCGAAGAAACTCCACAGGCGTTGCATCTTTTAAATATATTTTGTTTTGTGCAATAAATTATATTTTGATTTTGATTTGATTTGATTTAAGAAAATAATTGTATCGTTTTTCAACAGATCCTGTCCAAAGTGCGGTCTCAATTTTGAATCGGAAAAACTGATGAAGAAACACTACGGGGAGCTACACAAGAAAGAATATAAATGCAACAAGGTAAGGTCTGTTTAAACTAGTCCCTATATTGTACACAAATATGGCGGGAATCGTCACATTTTTTATTTTTTTTATCCCTTATGCGAAAGGCAAAGGGTTCAAAGCCCATACAGCCTAGTCTTTGGTAATTATAGGAAATCTTCAGTTTAATTTTGTTGTTTAAGGAGTTTCTTCGGCGAGCTCTCCTCCACAGAAGACAGCCAAATTTTTGAACTCGCCAGAAAAGATAATTTAAATGACATAATTAAGTGATGTAATAATGGCCAAAAGTTAAAAAATAAATTCTTTGAACTCTTTGGACTCGAAAACAAATACACTAACAATACTCAGATACTATGGAGTGGAGTGTGAAAAAAGAAAAAATACGTGTCCAATATTTTTTTATAATCTGAAATACGGACTAAATAGAAAGTCAAAGTCAAAGTCAAATAGTGTTTATTCAAAGTAAGATTTCACAAATCATTTTTTGACGTCGAGGAGAGTTCACGATTTGGCTGTCTTCTGTGGAGAAGAACTCTCCGGAAGAAACTCCACAGGCGTTGCATCAAATTTTTTTTTTCAAAATATTTTTATATAGGTAATTATTATTTTATACAATTTGATTAATATAACAAAGAGTGCAGACGAAATATGAAATTAAAGGAAGGCAACCAGTCAAAGTAGAAAAACTAAACTATATAATATAACCAATAAAACAATCGGCAATCGACTAGAGCAGACCAGACCCCCCAAGCAGCACCACGTTCACGGGTTTGACGTATGGGACAGCCATCGCCGGGCTCAACCATATTAGAGGGAACCCAACGACCCGGCCCACACGCCACCGCAAGTCAGGACACTTTAGTGAGCATGAATACTCAGTCAGCCAGATGTTATCACGACAATCTAATTAATGGCTTCCCAATTGCATAGTCGACCGCAGAATGTAATTATTTTGACCCTGGAAACTACCCTATTGTACAGTGCGACGAAACGTTCCCGACTCACTACCTCCTGTCTACTCACGTGAAGGAGCGCCATAGGGGAGAGCGAGACAGTCGCGGCGACGAGAGATTCGTCTGCGAGAGCTGCGGGAATACCTACAAGGTAATGTTTGTACAAACAGCTCATATATGGGCTCGATCCTACCCTGAAATGAGGGTGCGCAGGCCTTCGACCACGCTGGCCCAGTGCGGGTTGGTCACGAACAACCTTTGAATTACTTCGCAGGTGTGTGCAGGTTTCCTCACGATGTTATCCTTCACCGTAAGATCCTAAAATAAACGTACATATGAATTCGAAAATAGAAAACACATTGGTACGCGCCGAGGGTTGAACCCGCGAACTTCCGAATGGAAGTCAACAGCCCTAGCCACTTGGCCGCCGACGCTCTTATTACTATGCTATTAAATTAAATTAAATTAAAACTGGCACATCACACAAAAAATACATCGTAAAATATATGGTATATAAAAAAATATTTGACATTCTAGAACTATCAAGATTATTCCCGATAACAGTCATAATTAATTAATTTCATATTTTAAACTTAAGAACATTCTAGACCGATTATAACATTCATTAATTCATATACATTTTGAACTTTCTAAATCATTTTAGATATTTAAATTCTGGAACATTCCAGATCGATTACAACATTGCACACATTTTGAAACTTTCTAGAAGATTTCATGGGTTAGAAAAGGACAAATTAAGGAAAAGTTACATCACCAATGTTATTAAAGAATAATAATTTAAATAATATCTTTACTTTAAGTTAAAGAGTAGCGGATTCTTTTGTCAAAGACATTCTTAGGCTGCTTTTCCACCAGAGCTGTACGAGGTAGCTAAGCGGTGTGCGAGGAAAAAATCCACCAATATATGGCTGAATCACTTCATTTTCCTAGCCTCGCTCAGCTCAGCTCTGGTGGAAAAGGGTTTAGCGAAGCGAGGTCATTCTACATACAAAACAAGCGAGAAATGTGTGCGAAGGATGTGTTGCGAGAAATGTGCTACGATATTCGCACTGGCGTTCGCGCCGCTCCGCTCCCACTACACCGCACACCCCCGCTCACACATTTCACAGCTTCGCAACGCATCCTCGCACCGCACATTAATGCGCATTTTGACAACTCCGCTACACATCCTCGTACGAGACATTTACCTCGCACAGCTCTGGTGGAAACCCCTACACATTTCCACAGCACAGCTACACATCCTCGTATGACATATTTTACTAGCACAGCTCTGGCTGGTGGAAAAGCAGCCATGCCTGGGCCTGGCCACAGCTTCGCGCGACCTGCGGCCAGCGGAATGTTGCCTTGCCAGTGACCCATAGTCAAAATTAACATGAGAGAACTAAAAATATTTTTCATTTCTAAAAACCTGCTAGAAAAATGTGCGGTATATTCAGGGTGTCTAAAAACCTGCTAGAAAAATGTACCACCGAAATTAAGAAATTGATTTAAAGGCGTGAAATTACCTAACTTGTGCAAAAAAGTTCAATTCTCATGGAAAAAGTAACGTTTATCTTATTTTACTTAGAAAACGGCTTCAACACTGTAATGTAGCACAAATAAGATTTAAAATACGTAAATGTAACGTTTTGAGTCATGTAACGCAAAGTGCTCGAAAATAAAGTAAAATGTTACAATACTAACGTTCTGGCAAGTTTCGCGCCTCCGCCGCGCGAAGCTGTGGCCAGGGGGTGAAAGAAGCAACCCATCGCTAGCTATAACAGAAACTCGGTTAAAATAAAATAATTATTTTTGATTTATGTTGTTTTTTACTCTGTGTGATATGATAATCAATATCGATGTGTTGAACAGAATAAGAACCAGTTGCGCTACCACCAAAGTGTGCACACTGGCGAGCGGCCGTACAAATGCTCGCTTTGCACCAAGACCTTCCGCACCAATAGTCTGTTGAAGGTTAGTACCTACATACACAAAATAAAAAGTTTCCAGAAAGTCCACTCCCGCCGTCCTTGAAATTAACTACCTAAACTTGGTTGACTCCTTGATCACTGCCTCGTGTGCCAGAAGAGCTTCCGGGAGCTGCAGTTCTTGAAGGTATATACACAGGTCTCGATGGCATATTCGGGGCTTGGCGGTATATTTAGGGTTTGATGGCATATTCAAGGCTTGGTGGTATATTCAGGTCTTGATGGTATATTCATAATTTAATGGCATATATGCATGTCTTGGTCACAAAATAAAAAGTTTCCAGAAATCCACTCCCGCCGTCCTTGAAATTAACTACCTAAACTTGGTTGACTCCTTGATCGTATCGTCATTTTTGTGTTGTGTTTAAACAGCCAAATACACTACAACAGTAATAAGAACACATATCCATTGTTTTAGCACATCGAATATCAATACGTTGTTAATAATCGCGAGAGCGACGACTGCACGTGGTCCGAGCATGGTCCGAGCGGCCTGTAAACGCAATGATCAATGTGTGCGTAAAAAGGCGCTTAGTTCCTAGTGGACCATCTGTCTAGGCGCGCCGCGCGCCGCCGCTATACGTCATTTGTGCTACAGACCAACTAAGGTCTGTGACCTAAGGAACAGCATAACCACGTGTAGTGTAGTGACGCTCACGCACACACTTAAATGAGCAACTCGCTTGATCAGCAATATTTAGGTATATAAGCTAGCACTTAGTATTAATAGCTCTCTTTTGGTTCAATAAAATATCACATTCAACTTGCCTCCAGCAATAAAGAATATGCATGAAAAAATAATGTTGAGCATAGTGTTTTATATATAACTAGCGACCCGCCCCGGCTCCGCACGGGAAAATGGTTATTGTGGGTTATCCTTAAGCATATTATGCATGTATTATACATATAAACCTTCCTCTTGAATCACTCTATCTATTAAAAAAAACCGCATCAAAATCCGTTGCGTAGTTTTAAAGATTTAAGCATACAAAGGGAGGGACATAGGGACAGAGAAAGCGACTTTGTTTTATACTATGTAGTGATGGCAACCCTGACTTTGACATCCATTCAATCTTTTACGGCCTTTTCGTCTGATGGGATTCTATAGAATTAAAAATCTGTAGAAATGGGTCGAAACGCGCCCGAGGACACGCTCATTTAGATCCGCCACGGACTGTATAACCAAGTGATACTACATCTCGTAGCTCCTGCTACGTAATTGCTACGCCGTAGAGATTCTTCCCACTTCGCTTTTCAGACCGACAGGGATCTAAATTCTAAATGAACGTGGCCTGTGTCTATATTACTTTGCAGGTGTGTGCAGGTTTCCTCACGATGTTTTCCCTGTGAGCGTCGAATAAACGTATACGAGCATGAATTCGAAAATCGAAAAGACATCACTTTTATCTACACTATTTCCATACCGAAAGGTTGCCTGGTAGAAATTTGTACTTTGGCAATCAGACCGCCTATTGTTTATTCTGCTATGTTCCGTTTTTATTGTATTGTATTGAAACGGTGTGATTCCAGACACACATGAAAACACACACGGGCGAGCGTCGCTACAAGTGCCCCGCGTGCCCCAAGGCGTTCAGACAGATCGCGCACCGCGTCTCTCACATGCTGGTGAGACACACACACACGTCCCTTCACTAATATATCAGTTGTTACTGGAGTAACATTAGGTAGTACAAATTTCACGCATTTAGTTTTATTTCCATTAAGGGGCAAATTATTAATTGTAAACCAGTTAACTACATCATGGATAGCATTGTTTACGTCGTCATAGTCTAACTGTTGCCTTTTAACTTGAGATGTATCATCCGCAAACAATACTAACCCATGTTTTTCCTTTACAAGATACGGTAAATCATTTATATATACTAAAAATAGAAAAGGACCAACAATGGAACCCTGCGGGACACCCACACCTATTTTAGATCCCGGAGACCTTTGTCCGTTAACATCGACCATCTGAACCCTATCCGTAAGATAAGACTTCAGTAGGCCGAGTGTCTGATCCTCCACCCACACCATAGTGACTTAGCTTCCTGACAGGGGTGTTATGATCGACACAATCGAAAGCCTTGGATAAGTCGCAAAAAACACCTATAGCATCCATTGCGTCTTCCCAGGCATCAATATTTTCATCAATAAGCTCAACACCAGCATCGACTGTTGAGCGACCCGGTGTAAATCCAAACTGATTTACATGCATCAAATTATTACGGTAAAAATGACCCTGCAACTGGTTTAACAAATATTTTACTAAGAGTCGGCAGTATCGAAATGGGTCTGAAATTAGTGGGGTCTGATGTGCTGCCGGCTTTAAACAAAGGTATGACTTTACTTAGCTTCATCATGTCAGGAAACACGCCACTATCTATACATTGATTGAATATAAAACTCAGGTGAGGTGCTATACAGTCTATTACAGAACTTACAATTTTTACTGAAAGGCCATGGACATCGGGAGTTTGTTTCATTTTGAAAGACTTGAATGTCTTTAAAACCTCCGCAATAGTAACGTGCCTAAATTTAAAATGATTTGTACATTTATCTACATTATTTTTTAAGGTAGATTCAGCTGCAGTAGGAGACGAGTTTAAACAATTGGTAGTCGAAACAGGAATATCAGCAAAGAAATTTTCAAAAGCTTTTGCTACGTCTAAGTCTGTACTTACTCAAAACTTGATCATCTATTTTTAGCTTAAAATTATTATTTGTTTGCCTGGATTTTCCAGTTTCACTGTTTATAATTTGCCAAGTAGTTTTCATTATATCTTGACTCCATTTAATATTATTGTTAATAAAATTTGATTGTATTTATGTTTAACCTATGTTCATTTTCACGCCTAATTATCAATGACACCGCAAAATCATTAAGAGTATAAATAAAAAAAAATGTAAAATGCGAAATCATATACGCATATTGATTCACACGCGGAACGACACACTTATTTACTGACCAAGTACTTACTTTTGTATGTATTGTCGTAGACTCACACCAAGGAGCGGCCGCACGCATGCGCGGCGTGCCCCAAGCGGTACTCCGGGTCGGGCTCACTCAAGGAACACGTGGACACTGTGCACAGGGGCTTGCCCGCCAGGAAGAGGGACAAGCGGAAGGATACTTGTAAAACAATACATAAATAAAATAAAGTATTCTTAATCAATAATATAAAATATTTTTTATTTCTTACCACAAAAGTCTTACCCCCTGGCCACAGTCAAGTCAAGTCAAGTCAAATAGTGTTTATTCGAAGTAAGACTTCACAAAATCATTTTTCGACGTCGAGGCGGGTTCACAATTTGGCTGTCTTCTGTGGAGAAGAACCCGCCGGAAGAAACTCCACAGGCGTTGCATCTTTTCAAAATGTTTTTACATAGGTAATTATTATTTTATACAATTTGATTAATATAACAAAGAGTGCAGACGATATATGAAATTAAAGGAAGGCAACCAGTCAAAGTAGAAAAACTAAACTAAGTATATAAACAATAAAACAATCGGCAATCGACTAGAGCAGACCAGTCCCCCCAAGCAGCACCACGTTCACGGGTTTGACGCATGGGTCAGCCACCGCCGGGCTCAACCATATTAGAGGGAACCCAACGACCCGGCTTCGCACAGCTTCGCGCGGCGGCGGCCACTTGCGGCGCAAAACTTGCCAGAACGTTAGTATTGTAACATTTTACGATATTTTGGAGCTCTTTGCGTCACATGACTTAAAAAACGTTACTTTTACGTATTTTTAATCTTATTTGTGCTACATTACAGTGTTGAAGTCGTTTTCTAAGTAAAATAAGATAAACGTTACTTGTTGCATGAAAATTGAACGTTTTTTGTAAAAGTTGGGTAATTTCACGCCTTTTAAAACAGTTTCTTTATTTCGGTGGTACATTTTTCTAGCGGGTTTTAGAAATGAAATTTTTTTTTAGTTCTCTCATGGTAGTTTTGACTATGTGTCACTGGCAACATTCCGCTGGTCGCCGCGCGAAGCTGAGGCCAGGCCCTTACGAGGTGGGGAAGAATGGAAATACTTTTTAGCAATATTCCCATTCGTCCCCAGTGGGGATGTCGGGATATACTTTTAAGGAATATTCATAGTCATCCACGGTGGGGACGACGGGAACGACTGTAAAATACTAGTGGCAAGGCTCATCCCTCTTCCTCAGTTAAATTTAATTTTACAAAACGAAATAAAGACTACAGAGGATGTTAATAAAGTAGAATGGGATGTGTGCGTGTGTGTATGTGTGTGATAATAATAGTTTATTTATTATCTCACCACCAGTAGATGATACATCGAGATAGCTAAGATATGAAAGTACAGTAGACAGCATATGCAGCTGGACATGTTGACCTTGAGAGCGCCCGTATTCCGAAGTGGTAGGGGCGAATTTCGTAGTGCAAATGTCCAGCCGCATGTGCTGGCTTCTGTACATTACAACTAGACTTTAACATTAAGTTAACATAGTAGCACTAGTGGAGAGACGGGAGTCCCAAACTAGGAAAAACCTGTGCTATGGGCCTCCCGGACCCCAACTCTGACATAACAACACTTAGTTAAATGCTGCCACATGATCACTATTACCTGTTGCATTATTATTGGTAAGTAAGGAGGATAGGTACCTATATACAGGGCGTCCCACGGCTATGCCACATGGAGGGAATATTACCTTAAATATTGTAGATAAGATAGGACATTTTACTGAAAGAAGACTTTATTTTATTTCTAAAAACTATTAAAACTGCTCATACATTTTTTAATAAATACATGGTTGAACCGGGAATCGAACCCACTACACGAGAAAAAAAATGCCCTGTAGTTTTATCATACCGATCGAAAGGCTTCATCATAAGGGTTTTTTTTTGCTAAATAACATAGGGTCAGAAATAAAAGGAAGACTATGTATTTTAACATTTTTATTACAAAATTTCTCAAATTTCTCAATATGCTCAAAATAACCCCCACGCTGTTGAATACAAAGTCGCACTCTTTTGATGATTATTTCACTTCCTGTCGATTTTTTCATCTTGTTGGATATTTAGAATAATACACAGAAGGTCTTTTTGTAGCTCGTGGACACTTTCATACCGGTTCTTGTAAACTACATTTTTTACATAACTCCATTAAAATCATTTCTAATGGGGTTGGATCTGGCCATCTGGCGCTCTCAGCGGCCACATTAAATGTTAAAATGTTATTTATCAAAAATGATTCGATTGGTATGATAAAACTACAGAATGTTTTTTTTTCTTGTGTAGCGGGTTCGATTCCCGGGTCAACCATGTAATTATTAAAAAAAATGCAATTTAATCAACTTATAAGAAATAAAATAAAGTTTTCTTTCAGTAAAATGTTCTATCTACAGTCTGTCAATCAATCATTATTTATTTTATTTACTAGCTTTCCGCCCCGCACGTCAGTTTATGCCGTGGGAATGATATTATGTGTGATGTGGACGTCTTTCGGCTGAGGTGATAATGAAAGGTAGCCTATGTTTTAATCCAGGGTGTCAGCGAACTCCATACCAAATTAAAATCGCTTCAGCTGTTTAGACGTGAAGAAGTAACAAACATACACACTCACAAACTTTCGCCTTTAAATATTAGTGTGATTTTAGTTCTTTTGTATTCGCAATGAAAACATGAAATGAAGTAATTTTATTGTCGCGTCGCACAGCTTACAGTGTTCAAGATATATAGAATAGAATATATAGTAGCCCAGAATGGGAGTATGCCAATTAAGAATAGGACTGGCGCCATCTTGAATTGACAGTCCGTCCTTTTCTTATTTGCCAAATAGAAAGAAAAGGACGGACTGTCAAAGATGGCGCCAGTCCTATTCTTATTTGGCACTCATAGTACTGAGCTCAAAGCATTGGAAGCGGGGTGTTCCCAACCTTCTTTTTTTTCTCACCTTCACGATCGATTGTCAATAAGGAACACAAATACAATACTATAGATATTTTGTAATGTATTATAATAATGAGATGACGGGCTAAGCTATAGTGTGGGATGAATACCTAAAGAAAGACCAATTTCTTTGGCATGGCACTGTGTAAGAAAAAGGTCTATTGAAATTAAATAATAGGTATGTAAAATGTTAAATTTTATTTTTTTGACGTTATCCTGTCGAAATTCATGAAAGCACATTCAGATGCCAAAAACATGGTCTCCACTGAAGACTTCACTTGCTCCAGGGATTGCCACTGCAACTTGTGTATTTTATGGTGGCTCATTAACCTCGGTTTAAGGATTTTATCCATACACACAACAATTTCTTAGAATACTCTGCGCAAACAGGTAATGCGAATTTACGCGAACTTGTCCGAGTTTAACCCAAATCTTTTTAGTCGCGGGTTAGTTTGTCTGACGTGTAATTAATTACACTATAATTTAATATTATCACAGATTAGCTATTTGTACATAACAGCTATCAGCTATACGCGACAAATTACTTTGGCCGTCTTTCCGCACCCTTTGGAGCACTTATAACTTTCTTTTTTCTAACTTTCTTTTTGGATTCAAATTCTTGTCTATCTTCATCAATATCACTAATTTTTATAACCTTGTGCGATAAAATATCCCCATCCCCGTGTGTTCTTTTCGTGCCGCCATTTTGCTCTCTAACGTATATTTCGTCGACATATCTGACTTTTTCCCATTTGCGATGTAAGTCAGTTTCTGCTTTTGGAAAGTTTCTTTTTACGTCCTTTTTGTAAATGTCCTTGTTTAAGCCAAAGAAACAGTCTGGCATGTCGTCGCTGTCGCTTGTTTCTGACGAACAGTTGATATTGACGAGTATCCTTTTATCACTACCTGAAAAAGAAAAGTGAGTTGGGTTGAACCGCAAGTGTGTCGGTGGGCAAGTGGCCAATGCCTACTAATTAAAGCCCGACCAAAGAAATAAAAAACCTCGCCATATTGCGGAATTTTAATGGAACAAATTTTATAAGGGAAATTGTTGCCACAGTCGTAAAAATATACCTACACGTGGCGCCCCCAGAGCAGGTTTTTTATTTATTTGGTCAGGCTTTACGTTATTTCAATGTTTTTACGCTCTGGCCACAGTCGGCGACGCGCGAGGGTAAGCGAGCGAGGGGAAGGGTGACGAGCGATGAACACAACACATCATACATACCACATACACATATACATCATACCACAGCTACCGGGCGGCGGAAGGAAAACATCGTGAGGAAACCTGTACACACCTGCAAAGAAATACAAAGGTTTTGTGTTCGTGACCAACCTGCACTGGGCCTGAGTGGTCGACTAAGGGCCTGGACCGGAGGCGCGAACGGCGGCGCGATGGTAGGCCACAGCTCGCCGCGTATTCGCTGAAATTCGCTCTACAGACCGTTCACTGTAAGTTGCCCCCCGCCGCCAAAGTACTACTATGGCAGGCGGAAGTCATCTATAGTGGACGGCCTGTAGACGCGATGCCGCATACACCCACCGCCGCCGCCGCCGCGCGCCTCTCCCACCCCCTTCGCTATTCGCTCGATGCTCGTCTCGCCGCCGCCGCCGCCGCCGCGACTAGCTGTGTACGGCTTCATACAAATTGCCTACGTTTGTTTCCATCGCTCTTCGCTGGTCGCGGTCGCCGCCGCCGCCGCGCGAAGCTGTGGCCAGGAGGTAAGGTCCATTCACTCTAATCCAGGGTAGACTCGAGCCCCTCGGTGGGGACATAACATGGGCTGTTGATGAACATTTATCTAGTAGTAGTGAAGTTTACCTTTGTTACTGGAATGACGTATTTCCTTATTATTACAAGTTGCACTATTATGATTATTTATTGAAGATGAGTCTTCCACGGTGAGCAACTGGGAACTGGATTCTTCTTGATGAATAACACCTTTTTCTAAAGATACACTTTTTTCTTTGTTGTCTGTCATAATATCTGTTTCTTTGGTTACGTCATTACATACTGCTTTTGTAGATTCTGTGTCATTAACTACTTTTTCAGGAGCTAGAGTTGCATTCGTAACTGTACTTATATTTGTTGGTTCATTTACTGGGTCATTCGGTCCTTCTAGTGGTACGTTTATATCATCATCTTCAGCTGTTAAATCAATCTGAGCAGGTTTAATTACTCGTATTTCAAGATCACTATCAGAGTCACTTGATGTTGAAGATGAAGAGTCAGAATCTGATGATGAGGAGGAGGATGAGGATGAAGAAGTAAGTGATATAGATTGGACATCTTCAATTTTATTTCCTTCTTGAGAATTGCTTACTGTATCCTCTGCAAATTGTTTGCTTGGCTCGTCTTTTTGATCGGTAGTTTCTTCAGTTTCATTGCCATCGTCATCTACTGTATGTATTAAATTTTCTTCTTTAATTATTATGTCGTCTTTTGTATCTGTTATTTCATCTTGATCCTCTTCTACTTGCTCATTGGAATCTACTTCCTCTAAAGATTCTTCTTTTATATCTTCCTCAACTAAATCTGAGTGGAAAGTGCCCACATCTACCTGCAAGGTACTCTGGTTATCTGCAAAATATTCATCAGGCTGTTGGTTACCTTCTAATCCTGTACCGTGGGCTAATTCTTTATGAAATTTTAAATTGTGACCTATTACATCTTTTTGTAACACATGATTACTAACTGTTATATTTGGTGGTGTATATCGGCCTTCAACTAAAGCTTTATAATTTAACTGACAGTCTTCTGCTGTTTCACTCTCCAATTCTTTATTAATAAGTCGCGTTAGAGTAACATCATTTAGGAGTGATTTTTCTGTTACAAGGGTATCTATGAGTTGCTGATTGGTAATGAATGTGCATGTTGTCAATTGACTTTTGGTATTTACACATGCCTCTCTCATTGCTTCCTCTCCCTCTATTGCCTCATTGGGTACGGGGCGCAGTTCTAAGGCAGGTGCTCCTAAATGTGAAGAATTCGGATCGAATGGGCGTGGCATAAGTGATAAAACTTGAATTGCTGTTTTTGACAATCCTAATTCTGAGTTCAACTCTGATCTGTCTATATTTATTATGTTTTTCATGTTCTGTAAAATAGATACATATGATGTCGATGTCATATAACCTGTCATTTTAAATGTAAGCGGGGCGGCGGCGGCGCGGCGGCGATCTCGATCGCATAGTTCTATCTAGGCGCCGCTGCCGTCGAGAATACGGCCTAAGATTATTGTGAAGAGGATCCTTTGCAATTATTTCAGGTGTTATATCAGTTACTCGTATTTAACTATCACATTTTATTGCATGTTTTCAAAGTGCAATCTTTGTTCATATTTATAAATAGAATCAATCCCCAAAGGCATACTAAGAAATCAAATTTCAAGGTTTGTGAATATATTGAAACATACCAATTTGTTCCACAGCTGATACCGTTTGAGGATTATATCTGATTTGACACATCTGGTATGAAATTTTGAAAATGCTGTTGTTTTGTAATGACAGCTGACACAAATGTAATGCGGAAGTTTATCTCCCATGGAAACCTGAAACAGAACAAGGTTCAAGCAGGCGGGTGGTACTCCACAGTTTTGGTATGATCAGCCGATCTGCTCCTGACTATAATAGTTATATCATGACGGTAGAATAGGTCGAAATTCTGGTCATCCTATCTCATACCCGCATCAGAAAGTAGTTACTGTTTTTTATTTCGCAAGATTTCTACTTAATTACACATTTTTTATTAAAACAAATTATACACATTTGTTTGCACAATTATTTTCACAATTAAAGATGGTTTTGTGTTTGTCATATGTTTAATACTTACGGGGTAATTAACAAAAAACAGGAAAAAGTGGAGGATCGAGGACCCAAATCTTTGCAATATCATAACTTAAAAACTATGGAAGATAATGTTTTCTTGCTTGCACAAAATCACACAATTATTTTCACAATTACTGACATCATTTGTTTAACTAGTAAGCAGTAATATTTGACAAAAAAAAGAGAAGTGTTGTGTATTTTATATAAGGCAATTATGTTTGTTATAGTTAAGTAAGAATTAGTTAGGAAACTAGGTGGAGGGATGTTGTGTATTTGAAGGTAGTTGATTAATGACGTTGTGGGTACAAGTGTGGAAAAATAAAGACAGTGCAAAAAGGCTGACGGTTGTTTAACTCGCACCTCGTAAACTAATCAAGAAGGTACGAAAAATACTTCTGAGGGCCAATTTCGAACGAAGATATACAAAATAATAGGGTTTTTCGATAACTACGAGATAATTTTTGTTACGTTTGGATTTAGAGTTTGCTGTAAAGACCGATTCTGTAGTGCGCATAGTTTACACCTTTACGTGATATGATAACCATTATTAGCGGTTGTAACAACAGCAACTTACAAGGTTCCCAGTAATTTGTGACAGAGCTACGCACAGGTTGCCGTTCAATTTCTGGAGTGGAACGTCTGTAGCCAGACATCCGCGGCAGACCAGAAGCTCATTTTCATCGTTACTTTCTTGATTAATTACAAGAAAACTCATTCTTATGTAAGAAAATAATGAAAAAATTGTTTTCAGTTGAAATCCTTGAAAACAAAACAAAACAAACACCACTCATTAAACAAAGAGGATATCTTATATATAAAATTCTCGTGTCACAGTGTTCGATTCCATACTCCTCCGAAACGGCTAGACCGATTCTCATGAAATTTTGTGAGCGTATTCAGTAGGTCTGAGAATCGGCCAACATCTATTTTTCATCCCAAAAAAAAAAAAAAAAAAAAGGAACGCGGGCGTAGCCGTGGGCGGACAGCTAGTAATAAATAAAACTGACGTTTCAGTACACACAAAGGGTTTCAACAACGTACGACCCAATAATTCATGTACCTAGCGATTGCAAAGCGACTGAGTCAAGGATAGGTATAATATAAAATATTCTCTGGTCAGGTCTGTGCGCATTCCTAAGTTGTTCTCTATACCTTCCTCAAATAATAATGTGTTACGACGTAACAGCCCCTTGATCCGAATGTGTGATTATTTTAACGAGATTTGTACCTTCGTTGATCTTTTTAGTGGAAGCTTTTTTATATATAAAAAGTCTGTACAAAGTGTTATAAAAAAAAAGAAGTTTTAAGCATCTTTAATTTTGGTTTTTATTTTTAAAGTTTAGGTTTATATTTTAAATTATTGTTAGATTTACTGCAATTCAACTGTTTCCCTTTTTTTATGATTAGAACTTGTATTATTGTTCATTCCTATTTTGTGAGTGCTGTGTACAATTTAAAAATATAATCGATAATAAATAGAACAGCAACTATAAATCTGACGTCCTATTAAGTACTTACCGGTTTTTACGCGGGTATAGAGAGGAAATGGCGGGTTCATTGTTCTGTCCTTTTTAAAATTAGTTTTTCATGGTAATTGTGGTGTTAATATGGTGAAATTAGTGCGATAATGTGCCGTTAAAGAAGAACTATTGCATGAAAGTGAGAAATAATGTATGGTTAGCTGTTTCTGATTTGATACCCCGCGTTAAACTTTAGTATCATTCATTGGTAGGTAAGTACCACCCTTGCATTTCAATGATCCCGTAACAAGAAATGAAACTACTGAAGATGTTTAACATGGATGCAAGAAATGACTAAAAATGACGAAATGAAACTGAAGAAATAATGATTAAAGACATTAAACTTGGATAATGCAAGAAACTACTAAAGACTAGGCTGTATGGGCTTAGATCCCTTTGCCTTTCCCACAAGGGAGAAAGAAACTAAAAAAAAAAAAAAAAAATGTAAAAAAAAGAACAGCCAAAAAATATTTTGATTTTGATTTGATTTTAGCAGAAGAAAAAATAGTAGATAAATTGTGTTATAATAAAAGTTAAAAGGGTTTTTGATTTGAGAGCTACGTCGTAATCAAACATTCGTTGAATCTTGTTTTGTGAGTGAATTACTGTCGCGTCAAAATGAATTGGAACACGTATATAAGGAATGATTTGCTGGCTTGTCGAGCGTGCCTCTCCACCGGCGGCAGGTTGTACAGTTTACAGGAACACAATTTAATTCAAATGTATTTTGAATGCAGCGGTACACCGGTGAGTTTTGCCGTATTTTATATGATTTTTCCCGTGGGAATAGGATATTTTCTGAGCAAAGTCTCACAACAACAAAAGTTGTGTTCCGCCCCGAAGTTGACTCTCTTACCAAAAAATCGAATGTGGTGAAACTTGTCTCTCGGTCAGAGAGTCAACTTCAGGTTTTATTTAATATAATTATTTGTAACTCTAAGAATCACTTTTGATCAACAAAGAAAGTACTAATAACTGATTTTACATATTGTGCATTAACAAGCCATTAGCAGCTTTATTGCTCAACTACTTCTACTAGGCTACTCCGTAAAAAATTGGGATTGCTAAAAATGAAATATTATATTGATTATCGAATTAGGAGTTTGATAAAATATGACAAATTCTAACAAAAATTGGTCCAAAAATCTCAACCAAAACATTTTTCACAATTCTGATAACTTTCCTCTGAAATTCAACTTAATTTTAGATATGACAGGTTTGGATACTCTAATCTGTGTTTAATTGTAGATTATGGCGTCCGATGGACTACCGCAACACATCTGTTCATTGTGCTACGTTTCGCTGAAGAAATCATCGGAGTTTAGGGATAAATGTAAAAACACACATACATTATTGTTGAAGCATCTCTTGCACGTGCCTGCTGTGAGTATAATTATTAAAAAGGGCCGTTAGTTTTTAATAATTCCTTGATGATGAAGGTAATTGTTATAATTATATAAAGAATGCTATGTTAGTTAAATAACTTTTAAGAAAGAAAGAAAGAAAGAAATATTTTTTTATTCGAAGTAAGATTTTACAAATCATTTTTCGACGTCGAGGCTGGTTTATTCATTGAACTATCCAATCCTAAACAATTGCCTTCAGTTAACATTATAACTTTTTTTTTGTTTAACTCTGTAGTTCTCTGTATATTATTTACTAGGACTAAATTTGAAATTTATTGATAATTTATTTTACATTTTAATATTGTTTTTCCAGCTAACAACGTCCTACATAGAAAGTATAGACAGATCACACCTTAAACCATATCTCACAACGTCTGCTATTAATATAAATTCCATGCAACAGGAAGACAGTAGTAACTCACTTGACATAGTCATTGTTAAAGAAGAATATCATGAGGACAATGGATCAATCGAGTTCAACTTTGTTGACGATACTTCCAAACACGATTTTGAAGATTTCAAAGATAAAGATGAAGTGAAATCAGAAGATGAAACTTTATCGACACTAAAAGAAGAATTGAAACAGAAAGTATCTAAGCTAAAGCGTAAAAAGAAGAGGAAAAATGACACAGAAGAAGAAAGGATAAAAGAATTCGAGAACAAACATTTGAAAAACATAAATAATGATGGTGAAAAAGTTTTGTACAATTACATTTTAGAGAAATATGTTAAAAATAAAAAGAAACCTAAAAGGACACATAGCACGACGACGAACTCAGATGAGAATCCATTATTTATTTCAATTGACAATGGAAATATAAAAGAAAGTTCAATGACGCAAATAGATAACATTTCAAATGTAATAGTAAATGAAGAAAATCCATACCGTAAAAGATTTTATGAACACATAAGTGAGAAATATGTGAAAGACAGCACTTCTACTTCAAACCAAAAAATTACAGATATCACTCGGATGAGGGTGAAAGAGGTTAAAAGTAAACGAACAAGACATGATTTAGAAGCGTTTTGTAGAGAATTCAATGTGGATGTTGCAGTGTTAAGCAGAGAGGAACAGATACAAGACATACTGAAAAGAAAGGAGACAGACAAGTATAAGAAGGCTACGTATAAATGTGAAGATTGCTACAGAGGGTTTTCATCGGAGAAATCTTTTCAAAATCACAAAGCGTTGCATGATCCAGTAAGTATTTTTCATCATCATCATCATCATTTCAGCCTGTAGATGTCCACAGCTGGACAAAGGTCTCCCCCAAAGATCTCTACAACGATCCGTCTGCTTGGCTTACATATCCAGCAGCTTCCCAAACTATGAAAAATCACTAAGTATATGAAATTTTCCTAATTTGATTAGGACTTTTGAGGTTTGTCCTGATCGTCCAAAAAATAAGATGATTCTGCGCTTCGGTAAGCATAATAATAATTAAGATAATAATAATAATAATATTTATTTGTAATCACAAAAAGTATATTTTCTTGAACGCGCTGAAGCTTGCGTTAGTTTGTACTGTACTACAAGCTTCAGTGCCTTCCCCTTATTGCTACTACTGACTGTGTTACAACAACAAGTATAACAGAAAAATAAAAAAAAGTTAATTGAATAGATGGCCGAATCTTGTATTCAGATGGTTTTAGGTGTGTGTATGATGTTAGCGTTAGTGTGTGCGTGTGTGTGTGCGCGTGTGCATGTGTGTGTTTGTGGGTGTGTGGGTGTGTGTGTGTGTGTGCATGTGTGTGTGTGTGTGTGTGTGTTTGTTTACTGAGTTTTTTCGAAAAGCTTTTCAGTTGCTTCATAGTTATGTTCTACGGATGTAGTCGATAAACAAGTTATGCACAGTAAAATTTAACGTCTTGTTTATCCGCAACATAGTGGCAGTACACAAACTGAACAACTTCCCCAAGGAACATAGATTAAATTTAAATCCAACTTGTCATACTAAGTGGCCGGTCATGTGACTGAAGTTTATATGAAACTAGCGACCCGCCCCGGCTCCGCACGGGAAAATGGTTATTGTGGGTTATCCTTAAGTATATTATGCATGTATTATACATATAAACCTTTCTCTTGAATCACTCTATCTATTAAAAATAACCGCATCAAAATCCGTTGCGTAGTTTTAAAGATTTAAGTATACATAGGGACATAGGGACAGAAAGCTTTGTTTTATACTATGTAGTCATCGACACGATAAGAAGAAGATGTAGTGAAGTTAAAAATTATTTTTGAGATTTCAACTTATGTTCCCTAGGATAAAGTTGTTCAGTTTCGTAAGTACTACACTACGTTGCGGATAACGCCACAGTACACCAAGGTAGGTAAAGGTATGGTAAGGTAAATAGCTATTTATGATACTAGTGCGGAAAGTATGTGATTTCCGATGAGTGTCATTTTATTCACGAGCGAGCAAAGCGTGCGAGTGTATAAGCCGACACGAGTCGGAAATCATCTTTCGCACGTGTATCATACAAGATTTTACTATGCATTGTGCAAGAAAACAAACAGTTAAATATATTAAAAAGGCGTTATAAAATGGCGGGCTTCTTAGCTACTGCGCATGTGCAAATAGCTATAAGGCATGAGTAATAAAATGTATTCAGCCACAATTTTTTTTATTTAATATTTGAACGTAATTTATCAATAAAAATTTATTTCTAAAGTAATTACTTATACTAATTATAAACGCGTTTATTGAATTGTTATTTAAATTGTTCCCTTTATATTAGTAATGATTGGTAATTGAGTAATTTGTAAAAATATCTCAAATACTGAAATGTTAGGTTGACTGGCTGAATGACAGGCTGAGCAAAAATAAAAAAAAACTGAAAAGTAAAAAGCACTAGTGCGGAAAAGTGCTACTTTCCGCACTGTTTGGCTGCTTAGAAAACGCTCTTTTCGAGCACATGCATTGTAAAAACGTTTATTGTACTAACACAAAATGCTTACAAAATTTAAGAAGCCCTATAGCCTGTGCTAGCTATATATAAACTTTTATGTACTGATAACACACAATTTTCACGGGCTTTCACCACGATTTCGTTTTAAATTGGAGTGCGTTCAGTCGCTTCGAGCGTAGTTGTTCGGTTAAATTTTAACCCGTTTGAGTTGCAACCGAGCCACTGAACGATCGAGTTGTTTTTATAACCTCAAATATTTAACGAGAGAAAATTCTTCTCCTGTCTCAATTTTTTTCCACTTTTATATACATTACAGACGTATTAGACGCCTGTGATATACAAATTTAATAAAATTATCATAAAGTGACTACGAAACAAAATGGCGGGCTTTTTGAGTCTTTTGACTTTGACATAAATTGCAAGCTTTAAACGTCAAATAGCTGTCAGAGTAAAAATTAACCATCTCATTAGACGGTTGTTTGGTTGTTTCGCTCTGAGCCACGGAACGGGTGAAACTACGCTCTGACAGCTGTCAGGGTAAAATTTCACCGAGCCACGGAACGGTTAGAGCGCGCACCAGAGCGCGCTCGAGTGCACTCGTACGAAGCCACTGAACGCGCCCTTGTGCTTACCGATATTTCGACCGAGTTACATCGATCATGGTCCCGGCAGAAAAAATGTGTGTTAGTGCAGTTAACAACCGCGAAAATCTAAGAATGTTCATAACTTTGTATGTATTTGTATTCGTTTGCAGAGTACAGGCCAGCACGAGTGCGAGATATGTCGCGTGCGGTTCGCGAAGGCGGCGGCGCGGCGCAAGCACGTGAACCTGCGACACACGCACACATACACCTGCCGCCTGTGCGGGCAACTCACGCGCAGCAGGTGAGAGCGAGACGCGTGTGTGATAGCTTATAGGTGAGAGCGAGACAGGTATATGATATATGCTGGCAGGCGTGTGTCACTCCACAGTTTAGGTTTAATAATAATAATATTTTTATTTATTTCTCCCAATATGCTTACAAAACAAGTACATGTTTGTATAATGGTAGCATTACAAAGAGGCCGAGATGGGAGACTGGTGTCCAAGCTAGGAATAGGTACCTGTGTTATGATATCATTCATTTAGCTCACTAGGTCATTTAGCTCAGTGAATGAAAGGAAGAAAGAAACATGAATTATTTATGAGTTTCGTAGAATATTATATTATATTATATCATATTATATTATATCATCATCATTAGAACAACGAATCGAAATGAGTGAGATATAAAGCCAAACAAATATAGAGAGATCAGAGGTTGAATTGTTTTGTAAATGTATCGAAATTCAGGCTAACTGTATACCTTTAGTAAAATCTGAAAATATAATAATTACAGAACCGTCCTCTATTTATCCCTCTAGCTAGCTGGTATAGCTCTGTATTTATCTCTCTCTACCTCGTCTAGCTCATGAGCTACTGATATATTTCAAAATCAAGTGAGTTAGTGAGTGATTAGCTCAGTAAAACGGATATACATACTGTCTTCGCCAAAATTAGAATAATAACTACCTATTTATTTAAGTATTTTAAATATAGTAACACTCACACTCTCACTCATCAATCAATTACCACTCATTCATTCATTTCATCTTCCGTCGCACCTTTCTTCCTTCATTCCCCGTTCCTCAGTACCAAATCAATTGCCGTCGCGCGCGCACATCTTAAAAACTCTTACGCTAGATGATTCTAAAAAAAACTTAAAAATAAACTCGCGAGTGAATGCAGTGAATTTGAAGTGATAACCACACTTGGATATTTGTTACACTTGGATGTGGAAAACGTCATCTGAACCAGCAATCAAAATAAAAGGTACTCAATCCTCCATTTTTTCCCCCACATACCCAAAACTAAAAGGACGCAGCAACTCGTGTTCCTAGCTAGTGCCGTGCGATCTGAATAGCAATTTATTGTAACAGAGCTAAGGTTGCTATTTATTTGAATGATGTCGCTAAGTGAATCTTCTGTAGGGACCTAGGGACCTTTATTTGGTATTCTGTGTTATCGGTGAGCAAGACGCGTTTTGTTTTATGTAAAGGCACAGAAGAAAATAATAGTACTAACCCTACCCTGCAGGACACTCCCCCCCCCGCCCGATATAGCGCCCCACGCCCCGCACCCCGCAGGCGCAAGGGACTGTGGAGGGGGTAGAGGGGGGGTGCATACATAGCGCCTAGCGCCATTCACAAGTACTTGATATTCAGTTGTTATTCAATAAGAAGTAGCTTGTCAAAATGCGTTTTCTGTATGGAGTGACCGGCGTGTGGTAAACAAGGACGCCGGACGTTATATACAAACAGGATCGAGCACTTGCAGCTGAAAAGCGAGCCGACAGAGATATTTAGCAGGAAGGCCTTGTGTCCCTTTCTAACAACAAGCGTATATGGACGGACGCCATGACACGACGCTTTAAAGGGTTACCATGAGAAATAAAAAGTAAGGCAGACAAAAATTTTTCTTTTCTTTTTTATTTAAGAAAATATATACAATGAAATTAATACAGTTATTTATAATACGCTGACATAAAATAATATTAAAATACAAGCTTTTGAACTGAGTTTTTTGAACCAAGATGTATGATCGAAAACATTTTTTTAGGCTGGTAAGATGAAAGAACGAGACACAAGGCCTCAATTGTTACTATCCCACTCGGCTCGGATTAGCCTCTGTGTAAGGTGCAACAGAAAATATACTTTACTACTTTGTTATATGGTTCATTTCCGTAAATACAAATTATCAGAGTTATCAGTCCTGTTTGTATATAACGTCCTTGTTTTGGTGGTAAAGGTGTGTTAGTCGTGTTTGCAGTACGAACGCTCGCGAGCACTACCGGTGCCACGCCGGCGTCAGCTACCCCTGCGAGCACTGCGGGAAAATATTCAGGTGAGGAGGCCACACGCACACACACGCACACACACACACACACACACACACACACCAGGGATCGGAACCGGTTTTTCATACACTTGTTAAATCACGCTAGTTCAAACCCTATCCGACTATAGCTCTAACTAAGATCACTAAGGGTAGGTTTAGTCCTGGGGTAACATAATATGCAAAGCAACCGGCAGCCCTGGCCTTCGCCTGCCGCAAAAACAATTACTTTAATAATTACAAAACCGATTGAAACCGGTTTCATTCCGTTCTTTATCAAAAACCGGGAAACCAGAATATTTTTGGTTTGTTTCATTAAGTTCCATCTATTGCCGGTTAATTGGGCAACGGAATTATATCGGTTTTTCGAACGATATTAACAGGGATTTCAAAACCGGTTTCGATCCCTGACACACACACACACACACACACACACACACACACACACATACGTCGTGACAAATAAATATGTGTGACATCTCAAACACGGCCACCTGACTCCAAATGGGAAGTTTTCCAGTAGCAAATAAGAAAAAAAAACCTTACATATTAACGGCTCAACAGAGTGCACTAGTAAATAGTCAGGTAATAAATACAGACGTATTGATTGAATTGTGAAAAAAATATTCAAATTAATTTAATAATAATCCTAAAATTAATTTCAATCAGAACCATGTACAATCCGACAAAAAAAGTCAAAAAGTCTATAATAAATCTCACAGTTCTCCTTATTTTACTAGCTTCATCTATGGGAATGTTAAAGACCGCTCATTTTTTTTTTATTTCAAGCTGTCAGAAAACCCTTAGATTTTAGCGGTTGTTAATAGGCTTGTGTCCTTAAAAAATGTAATTAGTCCGTCTTTTAGATTATTCAAAAATAAGGGACACGTATTTTTTTTATTTGTAAATCGGACCAAAAATTACAAAGATATAGCCCATTTAATGGGCTATATCTTTGTTATTTTTTGTTTAATCGAAAAAAGAAAAAATAATCTAAAATACGGACTAAATAGAATGTAATTATTTTGACCCTGGACACAAGCCTATTGCACTAACACACATTTTCACGGGTTTTCTCCACGATTAGTTTTAAATTGAGCTTACCGATATTTCGGGCGGGCTATGCGGACACCAGTCTGCTAAAATATGCGCGGGCGCCCGTTTTTTATTTTTTATTTTTATTTTTCAAGCCGTATTTCAGCAGACGCCCTTAGTCATTCATTTCCCAACAAACCAGTGACGGCGGTGGTTAGTGGTAATTTGACTATGGTTTGTTTCATCTAATCCGGAAAAAAGTCATTGACGCTTGCATACGATGCGATGATATTTCAAAGTTTCAAACGATACGACTAAACTGTAGGAAATTATCGCAAAATGCGTAATTTAACATACCGTAGTAGAAGGCGGGGTGAGCGTGTGACCTTGCCAGACATTTTGGCGTTACACTTTCAAGGAAAGAAAGAGCTCAATGAAGTTTTGTCCGGATTTATATGAAACAGACTATAATCAGTCATCTATACTAATATTATAAAGAGGAAAGGTTTGATTGTTTGTTTGCATCGAATAGGCTCCGAAACTACTGAACCAATTTCAAAAATTCTTTCGCTGTTGGGAAGCTACATTCACCCTGAGTAACATAGGCTATATTTTATTTTAAAAAAAATTAGGGATCCGTACTAAAACTTCAATAATGTAACCCAAGGTGTAAAAAAACACGTAAAATATTCCTAATAATTGAAAATGCTCCGAAAGTACTGAACCGATTTTAGTGAAACGTGGCACAAAGTTAGAATAGACTAGACCTTAGGAAAGAACATAGGCTACAATTTACCGCGGGACATGTTCTTAATCCCACGGGAAAAAAATGTTAAAGCGGGCGGAGTTGGCATAAAGATATAATAGACCTTGCGGAAGAACATAGGCTAACTTTTACCGCGGGAAAATTCCTCATTCCCACGGGAAAATCTATTAACGCGGGTGGAGCCGCGGCGGGAAGCTATCATCAACAAATTGATTTGCACACCAAATAGTAATGGTTTTTTTTGCAAATAAATGATCTTATCTTATCATGGTTGTTTGGTCAGCAAGTACGCGAGTAGGATCAACCACATCCGCATATTCCACGGCAGCGTGACCTGCGAGATCTGTCGGGAGAGCTTCGCGAGCGTCAACGGACTCACCACACACAAGACCAAGGCGCATAGAGAGGTGACCACTCATCTTGACCCCTTACCCCCTGGCCACAGCTTCGCGAGCGTCAACGGACTCACCACACACAAGACCAAGGCGCATAGAGAGGTGACCACTCATCTTGACCCCTTACCCCCTGGCCACAGCTTCGCGAGCGTCAACGGACTCACCACACACAAGACCAAGGCGCATAGAGAGGTGACCACTCATCTTGACCCCTTACCCCCTGGCCACAGCTTCGCGAGCGTCAACGGACTCACCACACACAAGACCAAGGCGCATAGAGAGGTGACCACTCATCTTGACCCCTTACCCCCTGGCCACAGCTTCGCGAGCGTCAACGGACTCACCACACACAAGACCAAGGCGCATAGAGAGGTGACCACTCATCTTGACCCCTTACCCCCTGGCCACAGCTTCGCGAGCGTCAACGGACTCACCACACACAAGACCAAGGCGCATAGAGAGGTGACCACTCATCTTGACCCCTTACCCCCTGGCCACAGCTTCGCGAGCGTCAACGGACTCACCACACACAAGACCAAGGCGCATAGAGAGGTGACCACTCATCTTAACCCCTTACCCCCTGGCCACAGCTTCGCGAGCGTCAACGGACTCACCACACACAAGACCAAGGCGCATAGAGAGGTGACCACTCATCTTGACCCCTTACCCCCTGGCCACAGCTTCGCGAGCGTCAACGGACTCACCACACACAAGACCAAGGCGCATAGAGAGGTGACCACTCATCTTGACCCCTTACCCCCTGGCCACAGCTTCGCGAGCGTCAACGGACTCACCACACACAAGACCAAGGCGCGTAGAGAGGTGACCACTCATCTTGACCCCTTACCCCCTGGCCACAGCTTCGCGAGCGTCAACGGACTCACCACACACAAGACCAAGGCGCATAGAGAGGTGACCACTCATCTTGACCCCTTACCCCCTGGCCACAGCTTCGCGAGCGTCAACGGACTCACCACACACAAGACCAAGGCGCGTAGAGAGGTGACTACTCATCTTGACCCCTTACCCCCTGGCCACAGCTTCGCGCGGCGGCGGCGGCGACCGCGAACAGCGAAGAGAGATGGAAACAAACGTAGGCAATTGTATGAAGCTGTCCACAGCTAGTAGCGGCAGCATCGAGCGAATAGCGAAGGGGGTGGGAGAGGCGCGCGGCGGCGGCGGCGCTGGGTGTATGCGGCGTCGCGTCTACAGGCCGTCCACTATAGATGACCTCCGCCTGCCATAGTAGTACTTTGGCGGCGGGGGGCAACTTACAGTGAACGGTCTGTAGAGCGAATACGCGGCGAGCTGTGGCCTACCATCGCACCGCAGTACGTGCCGCGCGTCGCGCGAAGCTGTGGCCTTGCCTTGGTTAATATAATTGCGCGTCCAGTACAACAACGCTTTCAGGATGGTGCTGGGGCTGCCGTGGCGCTGCAGCGCGTCAGGCATGTTTACTGAGGCACGCACTGATGGCTTTCACGCCATCATTCGTAAGAAGGTCTCCTCGCTAATGAGCAGAGTGTGCGGCAGCCCTAATACCATCCTGGGAGCGTTGGGGGGTAAGTGCTAGTGTCATATCGGCCACCACTGGACTAAAATATTAGTTAATTAGTTTCGATTGCTGGGGTAAATTGTGACATCGTAGATTTTCTGACATTATTATCTATTTACTTTAATTTAATTGACCTTCTGACTTAATATTTATTTGTAATTCAATTGTTATTTTTATGTATTTTAATCATTAATTTGTTTTTGTGCTGTTAAGATATGGAATTTATTTTCTGAAATAAAGTTTATTATTATTATAACTAGCGACCCGCCCCAGCTCCGCACGGGAAAATGGTTATTGTGGGTATATTATGCTTGTATTAATACATATAAACCTTCCTCTTGAATCACTCTATTAAAAAAAACGGCATCAAAATCCGTTGCGTAGTTTTAAAGATTTGAGCATACATAGGGACATAGGGACAGGGAAAGCGACTTTGTTTTATACTATGTAGTAGTATGTAGTGATATAATATTCCGTGGTGTCAACGATGTTGTTGTGTGTTAAGGTGTTCAAATGTGGCGCGTGCGGTGTGCAGTTCCACAACTCGGACGCGGTGCGCAGGCACGGCGACAGCCTGCAGGGACAGCCCTGCGGGACCCATATCAGGTCTGTTGCAATAAGGGATTTTCAAGATGGCATTTAAGAAAAAAAAGGTTCTATTGACTCAAATAGATGTCGTATATAATGTCAAAAGCGAACTTGTCCAACCAATCAGCGCAGATAAAAAACTGGCAACACTTTTGTTGTCATGTCAATCGTCACGCACTTTATTGTTTTAATTTCGTTTCGTGTTTTTGCGTGCACTCAGAAAAAATTCTAAACGGAATGACAAAAAACCCTTAACAGATGGGAGCCGTCTAAAGGACTTGAAGTCCGCGACAGAGCAAATTTGAACGCTTGAAAATTCTTCAACATTGTCACCTCGTATTAGCGCTAAACTTTTGCAGACTTTGTTGACATGACAAAGCAATATGATTGGCAAAGGATCAAACTTTCTCTCTCTCATATGTCCCTATGTTTAAGGTGTATTGCCACATCGACAATGTTCCTCTGTCTTCACGTTTTGTGCAGTTGTTCATACGTCTAAGGTTATATGTCCCTATCACAAAGGTACATTGTTCCCATCGACAATGTACCACTATATTTTAGTTCGATGCAGTAATTCATTTGTTCCTACGTCTAAGTTTTCCTATCCCTATCGCAAAGGTACACTGTTTCCACGTTTAAGGTAAATTGTCACTTCGACAATGTTCCTTTGTCCCTATTTTTGGTTTTAGGTTTGGTTCAATTGTGCCTTTGTCCTTACGTCCGACTTGATGAGTTCCTATCACAAAGGTACATTGTCCCTATGTTCAAGGTGTATTGCCACTTCGACAATGTTCCTCTGTCTTCACGTTTGGTACAGTTGTTCATACGTCTAAGGTTATATGTCCCTATCACAAAGGTACATTGTCCCTATGTTTAAGGAGTATTGCCACTTCGACAATGTTCCTTTGCCCCGACGTTTGGGCTTTGGTTTGGTGCAGTTGTGCTTTTGTCTTTACGTCTGACTTGATACGTTCCTATCACAAAGGTACATTGTCCATATATTTAAGGTGCATTGCCACTTCAACAATGTTCCTCTGTTTCTACGTTTGGTGCAGTTGTTCTTACGTCTAAGGTTCGGGGAGACGCAGTAACAAGGAACATTGTCGAAGTGGAAATACACCTAAAACATAGGGACAATGTACCTTTGTGATAGAGACATCTCTATCACGAGGGTACATTGTCGCCATGCTTAAGGTGTATGGCCACTTCGGCAATGTTCCTTGTCACTGCGTCTCCCCGAACTTTGCCGTGGCGACAGCGTTAATAAAACCCCCTGTGTGGCTTCCTCTAACATGGCCACAACATAGATTTAAATTCTGACTACACAGACATTTAGCCCTTATTTTGAGACAAATCAAGGACTAAATGCCTGTGAAGTCAGAATTTAAAACTATGTTGTGGCTATGCCAGAAGAAGCGACACAAACCTCCAACAACCCAATGGGCTGGGTGCGCAGGTGTGAACGCAAAGCTCCTCTTTGAAGCTATCCGCCATGTGACTTAGCAAGAAGCTTCTAAGAGGAGCTTAGCCCTCGCATGCGCACCCCAGAAGGTCGTTTTATGTCGCTATCGCCACGCCGGGATCGCAGACCTGGATAATAAATTAAACAAAGATTATTTATAAGTAAGTATAATAAGCACAGTTAAACACTTCGACAAAACTTTTAAACACCTTTAAAATCTCAAACTTGTTAGCTTAACCTACTAACATAGGAATTACATTCAAATGTACTTATTACTAAAACCGTACCGTGCCTTCCCACTACAATTATTATTAAACAATTTTAATTGTATTTATAACAGTTTTTATTGGTCCGTAAGGGACATCATTCTGAAAATCTTTCACTATGAAACCAATTTGATCAGAGCCACTTAATTTTTCACTTCTCCTTACAAATCAGCTGACCGCCCATGTATCTGTAGTGGACCATGAGGGTCCGACTGCAATTATAAATATACCGAAGCATAAGAAAAACCTTTAGCCAGTGTATAGGTGAACCGATCTTCAATGCATCTTTCGACGTCCCCTGGTGAAGACACACGAGTGATAAACGCACTTGAATCTTCTGAACGCCTAGGTTTCCACTTCTTCCCTTTGACCTTGATATGGGGGCTATTTGTTTGAGCAGGTACGGAGTGCACCTCAGGGCAGCGAGACTTCTCCAGCTTGCTCCTCTCCAGCTATGTAGAACGAAAAAAAAATCTATTAAAAAACCATGGTACAATCTCAGTGACAATGTTAAGTAATCAACTTTATTTATTTGCCTAATCGACAACCATGTATTTTTTTACAAATTAGACATCCCGTTCTTAAGCAATTGAATATCCAGCTGTGATACGTAGATTTGACCGACATACATTAGTAATTTATCCTTTAATTTATTCATGTTTTACTAAAACGCAAAAAACACAACTGAGCCAGGTATCGTGTCCCAGCTTTTGTATGCATAATTAGGGGGTTTCTACTGGATAATATTTTCTCAATTAAAAATATTTCAATTTATATGTACCTATAGTGATAAATATCGATGGTGGAAATGTCAAAGGGCTTATAGGACATTTTGACGAAAATCACTTTTTGATGCAGTTCTATTCGTCTCGTCAAGCTCTTTCGATCTGTATATTTGATATTTTTTTATGTCAAATAGTGGAGCTAGGAGAGAATTTTTAAAAATGCACTTTTTTCGATTTTTGGTATTATAGGTCAGTTTCATATAATTCTTTATGCTTAAAGGACATTAAGAAATTAAACTTAGTAATTTATGGATATTTACGACCCAAACTCACATATCTTGTATTCACACGTATAGGCTTAAAGGACACGTAGCATAGGAAGTTAATGACATGTGACTTATAACTATAGTGTCTAGACCAGAAAGTCCAACCCTTAATTGAGCTTTTCCCTGCTTTTTGTGCAGGAGGCGTGATATGTGACGTACAGAACTATCCCATTATACACTTGAGACTGGATTATTTCGTTAAAATTCGACTTTACAAAAGAAAGTTAAGACAGGATAGAATGGCGTACCTGTATTTAATCACTTTTTGTAACTATAAATCACAAACATTTTCGAGATATTTTATTCCCTAACAATATAATATGGTTTCAAACAAACAATCGTAATAATATAATGGTTTCAGGTCATAAAACCAAAAGAATACGATAATATCAGCGTTTTTAAATAAATTAATTTAAATTCCTTGCTTATCTAAAAAAAAATACTACAAAAAATACATGAAATAAAAACTAACAAAAAATAAATAAAAGATATTATGTTTTAATGACAGTCAACTGTGGTCAACTAAATTAGGACAAAAGAACCAATCATCTCTTAAAATGTGCTGAAATTTCAGATAAAAGCACTTGAATGGTAAAAAAAGTACCCCATTCTAACATTATCACTTCGTGGAATAGCATTAGCTGTACTAAATTGTCACGAAATCAGTACGTTTGCTAACGTTAAGATCTATGGGAAGAAATGTTGACTGGTGTTGAATACCGAAACTTGATTAACTGACCAACAAAAGACCAACGACATGTGGTGCCGTAATCAATGCTTGCTTTCCATTTATTTTATAAAGACGGCAACACGAAAAGGGCTCTCAGGTTAAATTTTAGTGGCTCAAATATGTAGCTACGTACATACGGACAATCCAAGAGATAAAGCAGAAAACTGCATTATGAAAGATCTGTTCTTAATAATAGTCAAATCACGAATCAGGAAGAATGTGACATAGAAAGAATTGTTGTAAACAATTCGCTAAAAAAAGATTCTGTTCTAAAAGGTTCGGTTTTCATAGAACTGGAAACAACGAAGAGGTCAATAAGCATGCAGGTGGCGAGTCAAAACATTCTGCTTATACAGTGTAAAGGACAGATTTTTTGTATGGTTAGACCGCAATTGTCCTTTAAGACCTTTTAATATGTTAAGTGCAGTCCTTTAAGTCCAAAGCACTTCTTAATTTCTTAGTCTGTTTTGGCTTTAAAGGACAAGATCATAAAAGTACGAAACTTAAAGGACATCTATCTTTTAAACTAAGCTAGTTGGGTTAAATTAAAAGCGTGGATACAGTTCAGCTCAAAAAAATATAAAATTTGGTCTTTAAACCAAATTGATCGCTTTAAAAACAAAAAAGTTATGCACTTTTTTCTATAAAAATCGTTTTTCTGCTCTCCTGTAAAATGACGATTTGTCCTTTAAGCCCTTTGACATTTCCACCATCGATATTTTTTATTTAATATTAATCTGACATATATTTTTAGTACTAATAATTTGACCAACTAGAAGCAATGACTCGTATATTTGTTAGATACGAAAAGAAGAAAAAGTTAATTGACCAAATTATCAGTTTTTAACATAAATAATTCTTAACACACTCGGGAGCAATAAATGAAAATAAAATACATTTTAAGATACCTATGCAGCAAACAACAATAAATAATCGAAATGATAAGAAACAAGTCTTATTTCCAAATTGTCTCCGAATGCTTCTTATGAAATGTAAAATTGAACAAAAACGTACCAGTTGCTAAGTCCAGAAGGTCAGTGACAGCCGGTTCCGCTCTTATGCCTGAACCATTCTCCACTAGTAGTAGCCTTTTCTTTATCATGGGAAAGTGTTCCTCGAAGGTGGCTGACGCCAGTGGGTAGGCCTCAAAATCATTCGCCAACTAAAAAAATATGATAAAACAGGTGTTAAAATCGTTAAAGCGGCAAATCATATTAATGCAACCTATATGAAGTTAAGTTTTCACTTACCAATTGGTGACAGGTCGGTAGCCGTAGACACAGATATTGGCTGAAATATACGTCGATTTCTCATTTAGGACCCATGCCTGACCTGGCCAGGGTCTTCGTCTTCAACGGATGAGTTCGAGTTGAGAAAGTCACTCCGTTTAAATATAAAGTTACACTCCTGGAGAGCTCCTGGGAGAGCGCGCGTACTTTGTGCGGCTGCGGGCCAAAAGTGAAGTAAAATAAATACGCGGGCGACCAACGGGCGACGAACGACCAGTGCTGCCAACTCGGTTTCAGTTTACGGGCTAAAAAGAGTTGTAAAAAGGGCTACATTTGCCCAATACATTTAAAATAAATTAAAATTAAATTCATTATTAATTAAATAAAATATTTTTATTTAATATGCTGTATTAATAAAAACATATATGGTTTTAGCTTTTTTTATAAGCAGGATCAATTTTCCTATAGTGTTTCTTAGAGTCTTCTTTTTTAATGGAACGGCAATTTGCAGCACGCACGTATCTATCACTAAATAAAGTCACCCAATTTCTAATTAGAATATTAAAAAGAATATGAAATGAACTTAGCCATTCTGTTCGAAAAATAAATAAATAAATATAGCTGATTACAATCTACGAGTGAGACTACAATATTGTCTATATTGTGTGTCAAAGATAAAATTTGGGGAACTCCCTGATATCACTCAACCAGTTTTACTGTTATTTGGTACTTATTAAGTTATACTAACTTCATCCAGGTTAATCATTAATTTAAAGGCAAAATTGAAGTTAAATATTTATAGCCACTTTGAAAATAAAATAAAACTATGAACAATAATAACTCATAATACTCAATCATTCCAAAAAGAATAATACTACAGCGCAAACAGTTTTATACAAGATTTTTTACTTGAATGATCTAAAACTTTTCGATAAATATGTTGTCCTCAACCATTTATAATATTAGCGAGCGAGAAAAAAAATGAGAGAATGAACCACTTTGATTTATATCTTATCTAGCGCAAGGGAATTCCTTTGCAATCCATTCCATTTTAGTGAGCTTATGAATTTAAAATTGAAACTTATTTACGTAATTAAAATTATGTCATTTGCTTAGGAAGTCATGAATATTTATTTTATCTTCTAAAATTTTTTTTAAAAAATACGTTAGAAACCGCTAAATATTTTTGCCCGCTAAGACCTTTTCGCGCGACAACACCACAAAATCCACCAGATCTAGAAGGAAAAACGCTTAAACAGCAACACTGGTGGGTGGGTGCGTTTCAGTGCATCTGTCGTCTTAGTTACGCGGACAAACCAACAAAACACCTTTGTCGTTTTCACAATGTTGATTAGACTCAGTCACTAGAGTCTTTTTACGCTGTGTCTTAGCTCGAAGCTCAGAGGTGTACCTACAAAAAATAAGACAAAGGCCTTTGTGACCTACTGCTTGCATTTATTATCTACTAGCGACCCGCCCCGGCTCCGCACGGGAAAATGATTATTGTGGGTTATCCTTAAGCATATTATGCATGTATTATACATATAAACCTTCCTCTTGAATCACTCTATCTATTTAAAAAAATCGCATCAAAATCTGTTGCGTAGTTTTAAAGATTTAAGCGTACAAAGGGAGGGACATAGGGACAGAAATAGCGACTTTGTTTTATACTATGTAGTGATAACTAGGTATCATATCATATCATCTCTTATATAATAAAACAGTAAAACTAATGTGTCTGTACGTTAAGTATATTATTTAACAAAAATTTATTGACGGAGATGTAAAAATATTAACAGAAATAGGAATCTACATTTTTTCCCCTATTAGATTCTCCTAAATACCGATCAGTCTTTATCCATTAAATATGTAAAACTTTTTAGGATTGCGTAGCCGCAAACGAAACCCTAGGGTCACCAATATAGCCGAGCGAGTCAGCAAGCTAAAGTGGCCGTGGGTAGGGCACATAGCTCGGAGAACCGATGGCCGATGGGCCAGAAAGGTTCTCGAGTGGAGACCAGGTGACGGCAAGCACAGCGTAGGAAGGCCTCTTGCGAGATGGACGGACGACCTGGCAAAGATCGCAGGGACTCGTTGGATGCAGGCTGCTGCCGACCGGTCTAAGTGGAGGTCAATGGGGGAGGCCTATGTTCAGCAGTGGACTTTTAACGGCTGTTATGATGATGATGATGAAATGAATTCCTCATAATTTCGTCATATTATGTTCGTATGTCCGTATGTCACAGCTATTTAATTATAATGTTGATTAAATCGAATTATTCTCCAATAACTCAAGAACAGAAAGGCAACAGATTAACACGGTAGTTATACCTAACAACAGTACCTACCTAAGAGCCGAACGGACATTAAATATTTTTTAGATTCATAGTGACGATGGATGGATGGATGGTTATAATGATGGAGACGTCATGATTTGATAGAAAACAAGCAAGAACGAAGGCATAGTGCCCTCCGTGGTGTAGTTGGTAAGCACGTTGACTGCGTATAGGCCGGAAGTCGTGGGTTCAAGTCCCGCCGGAAGAATTACGTTTTTAGTTGTTTTCTATAAATCTAAAAAAGATTTAATACAACGTTAAATTGAAAGGTATGTCTGTGTCACTGAATTGGGATTATAAGTTTGTATGTTAATTATCGGGCTGCCGGTTTACAAATAGTACCTACGGATATCCTACGTCGATACGTTCTACGGGAGAGTTGACCTAAGTCTCATCGTCAAAGGGCAGATACACACTTTGCCAAAGCGTTTACTTTAAAAGGTAACAATATGCGCAACAAAATAACGAAAATTTTGGCTTTTGTCGGTTTACAGATAGTACGGATATCCTACGTCGATACGTTCTACGGGAGAGTTGACCTAAGTCCCATCGTCAAAGGGCAGATATCAACTTTGTCACTATACTGCTGACATTGCCGAAGCGTTTACATAAAAAGTTAACAACATACCCAACAACAATCTAAAAATCTCGTCCTTTGTCGGTTTACAAATAGTACGGATGACCTTTGTCAATACGTTCTACGAGAATCATGCAGTAAGTCTCGGCATCAAAGTGCAGATATCAGATTTGTCACTGTATCTACTGAAATTTTTGACACGTTGTCATTTTAACAAATGCAAAAATCGCTATACTTTATACGCGCTACGAAAAGTTTGCCCTAAGGCTCGGCGTCAAAGGGCAGATATCAACTTTGTCATTAAATATGCTGACGTTGTCGAAGTGTTTACTTATAAAGATAACAACATACCCAACAACAATCTAAAAATGTTGTCCTTTGTCGGTTTACAAATAGTACGGATGACCTTTGTCATTCCGTTCTACGAGAACCTTGCAGTATGTGTCGGCGTCAAAGGGCAGATATCAGATTTGTCACTGTATCTACTGAAATTTTAGTAACGTTGTCATTTTAACAAAGGCGAAAATCGCCTTTGTTATTCTGTTAACTTTTCTATGTCATACTGACTAAAGCAAAAATATACTTTACACTACGTATGCACTACGTACACGGAATCTCGACACAATGACAAAACATTGTCAAAAAGACGTTCGACAATAAATACTCTGTTGCGGTGTGCTAGTGCACCGAAACACTCCGCCAAAAAGTTATGTCAGGAGCACAAAAAAAAAACGACAAGGGAATTTCGCACCTTTGTCAGCCATTATTTTTTTGAGTGTGCTGAGTTGCGTTTAAATTTTTGATTCGTTTGACTAGTGTCCTTTTTGCGACAAAATTTTGTGATTTATTTTCTTACCTTTAAGCTCGAGTAGTTTATTTGACGTAAGAGTTAGCGCAGCGCCATCTCTTATGACCACAATGAAACCTTTTTTTGTTTTAAGAACTGTCAAAATAAAAATCCCTCATTACGGGTCGTTCCCATTTGTTCTATAGAACTGACGTAACTGGGACAAAATCGGAAAAAAAAAAGGGAAAATGGACTATAATTACAAATCGAAACTGCTGAAAAGGCAATATATAAGTGATGTTATCGAAGAACTATTCGAAGTTCTATAGAACTATTTGAGAAAGCGAGATACAATACAATACAATACAAATATTCTATTAGCTGTATGGAGAACTTGAGAATTATTTTCTCAGTTGTCCCAGTAGTGATGTCAGTTCTGTAGAACAAATGCCAACTACCTGGAATAATGTTTGGTCTGCTTCCCTCTATATGTCAGCCTGACTCGGCACATCACTAGTTCACTAACCATTCAATAAAAAATATGTATTTTTTTAAATGATGATGTTTTGTTGATGATGATGGATGATGATGAATGATGATGTATTGCGTAGGCCGTGTACGCAATGCGGCGACAACTTCCCATCAGACGAGTGTCTCGGCGCGCACATGCAGCAGTACCACAACCGACGGAAACACACCGCCGGACGCATGCAGGTATGCACTACACTACACTACCTACACTGCACTACACTCATGGTC
Source organism: Teleiodes luculella (assembly GCA_948473455.1). Lineage (NCBI taxonomy): Eukaryota > Metazoa > Arthropoda > Insecta > Lepidoptera > Gelechiidae > Teleiodes > Teleiodes luculella. The sequence continues at coordinate 7,135,373 of OX419609.1, read as the reverse complement.
TAAACAGGGGTCAGCAATTAGTTTCGCTCGGGATCCGTTTTAAGAAATGAAATGAACATCGCGGTCCGTACAACATTTTATAGAAGGAAAAAAGTAATTACAAAAATTATGAAGGTATTTTTTTACATATTATAATGAGAAAAATGTAATTTTTGTTGCGTAATGACGTCAACAAAGAATCATATTTATTTAATTGAATTGCAGGGGATAATTTTTAATTAAATTACGTAATCTGTAGGTAGGTTGCTGTGATCTCGCGGTCCGCACAAAATTGGTCGGCGGTCCGGATGCGGACCGCGGTCCGCCATTTGGTGACCCCTTGTCTAAGAAAACAAGGTCTAACCACTAAACCACGTGACTGACACAAGCCTACGCCATTTTGCGCTGTTCATCCTTGTCTATTACACGCATTCAACAAGGATGAATAGGCAAAATGACGTAGGCTCGTGTCAGTCACGTGGTCTAGTGGTTAGACCTTGTTTTCTTAGACCATGACTGCACTAAAATACGATTTTTAATTAGATGGAGCAAACTGACAGCTGACCAACCTGTTTTTTTTTTTTAAATGTTGCACGCTTAAGCGCTTGAAGGGTTGCGACGTGAATCATTGAACTGGTTCATTGAATCATTTCCAACGACATGACTACTTGTTTTTGCATAAGTCTTTTGACGTATTTAAACTTACACAAATAATTAGTTGAAATAGAATAAATGCTAAAAATTGATAAAAATCTAAAATTTTCTTATTGGATTACATACGAAAATTTAGAGTTTAAAGCCTGTACAGTAAAAGAAAAACTTGTTCTGTTCTGAGGACGCCACGTTTATATTTTTATATTTGTAACAACAATTTACAACATAAAATGTCTTGACATAATGTTCTAACTCAGTTACTCTGAGTGATCCAAAAGGGTACATCATAATATTTTACGTTACGTTAAATGGCAACACTCCAAACGTCACTTTGGTCCATCTAATTAAAAATCGAGGTTTACACTGCACTGCACCAGGCCCTATGCACTCCGCGCCCTCGCTCCAGAATGTGCCTACGCCGCGCCGCCGGGCGGTCCTGAAGACACTATTATTTAGTCTGTGGTAATACGGACTCTCGCGGCGTGGTCTTAAGGTGCATTTTGTTTTAATACGAGCGCAACGACAAACGGTAGGCTATTATAGCCAGGGTCACGTTCGACGCGTTCAATGTAATTTGAACGTTAGTGGCGTGGTAGCTAGAATTAAATTCGCACGTTTGCTATCAGAGAGTGCGCCTTCTGTACTGTGGCATTGGTCATGCCATCTCTTTTGCCTTTGGTACTGGCCGCGTTGTTCTAAATTTGAATTATTTAAAATTAAACTGATTTTGATAGATTCAGTCAGTGCTATCGCGTTTATTCCTGGGTGCGGTGGAAAAACGCACCAGGAATCGGTTTTTCTCGTATAATAAGTTATTTCTAGTTAATTTGCTGTTTGTAGGTGAAGTGTTTACGATTATGCAATAAATAGTGTTCAAATCACATTTCCGGAGTTATTACTTTATAGCACGGGTTCGCCCGTGTTATATTTGGTGGAAAGGTGCCAAACGGGATCCTATTAGTGGTACTTTCGCCGTAAAGCGGGTGGCAATTATAAAGTGAAGTGGTTTTTACCAAATAGTGAAAAAAATCCGATTGTAAAAATGGCGGATTCTGACATAAAATTCAATGGCGCCGCAGCCCAAGACATAGATGTTTTTTTTAAAAAATTCAAGAAAATATGTATCTTGAAAAAAATAACAGACGAAGAAAAATTTGTGCTGTTAGAAAATTATCTAGCAGGTCCAGCATTAATATTCTACAACACAATCGAAAGTACAGTATCCAAATATGAAGATTTGGAAAAGCTATTGAAAGAAGAATTTCCCAATACAATCAATTACCAACAGTTTTTCTACATGGCGAAACAAGGCAAATCTGAGGATATTTTAACATATTATTATCGTTTAAATGAATTAGCGGCAAAAGCTAAAATAGATGATGAGACTATCTTCATCAGGCAGTTCTTAATGTCATGCTATGGCTTCATTAAGCATAAATTGTCAGCATCAATATTCGATAGTAAACTAAATCTCAAAAAAGCTATCATTCAGTTAATGGATATTTACAATGTAAACGAAGAACGCAACATCGTGCCTGCAAGGATGCCATGCAGCCTCGAAACGTTTGCTCATCCTTCAACATATGCTGGCTGTGATGTACATCAGCAGCCCCTTATGGATACTAGGCGTCAGTCGCCTTGGATGACTCCTAGAGCAGTCTTTGCTTCGCCTGTTCCTGGGAATTCAGGAGGGGTACGCCCAGCGGGTACCCCTCAGGTTAGTCCATCGTTCTTGGGTACCGGTGACCGCCCAACACCACAATCTAACCGCTATGGTCTGAGATCAAGACCAGATCAATCTGTGCAGATGATAGCCGAGGAAAATATGACAGTGAGAAGTTCGTTTACGCAAACAGAAAACTTTATTCCTATTTTCCCTAATTATAATGATAGTGTTCTTGATAAGAAACAAAAACCTTTTATTAATGTTGAATGTAAGGGATTTATTTTTCCGACCCTTATTGATACAGGCGCAAGTGTTTCCTGTATAGATTTCAATGTATTGGAAAAAATTAAATTGTCCCTAGATGTCGACAAAAATTTTTTTTTTAAAGGGCGTGAATGGCCAAAAGTTATCAACTGTAGGCGCGACAACGTGTAATTTAAATATAGGTAGTGTTGTTTTTGCTTGCGAGTTGGTTGTTATTCAGAATTTAGCTTGTCCTATAATTCTTGGTCAAGATTTTCTTAGTCGGTACAACGGAATTATCGATTTTGGCTCAGCAAAATTGATGTTGGGTAGCAACCGTATTGATTTTTTATCTGACGTATCCACTTTTGTTTTATCTTCGAACAATCGTCAAGTTGACTTTTGCACCTCCTTTTTCAAAGATGACGTTTGCTCGGAACAAATAAACGTCGTAGATAAGCAGGAGGAGGAGATGCTCCGCTTGAGGGTGTTTGAGGAATCTAATAATTCCTATGCTTCCTGCAACTTGTCAAGCCTCCATCCGAGCTTGGCTGGCCGGATACAGCTGCTTCCACGATTCCTAGATACACAAGATATATATATATATGTATATATACAGCACGTAGACCGGGCGACTAGCCCTTACCATAAGTACATTACCTCGTTACCGTCACAGCACTTCACACGTGCATTAGTTTTACCGGGATAGGGTAAGAGACGTGAAGATAAACGCCAGGATACTGTATTCCAAGGTCCTCAGGGCAAGGCAGGCGACTGGTTCAGGGTGCAGGGTGCAGCTACTATTGAGTTTCCGCGGCTCTCTTCTTTTCAGGCTATCTTGTTCCTTATTGCCTCTGCTTGAAGATGCATTTTGCCGTGGCAAGATTTACCTTGAAGGATCGAGCATGACGTATGAGAGAGCCGCGTCTAAGCTGCCCGTTTGAGCGCGGGCTAGCGTTATTTTGTACTATGCGCACTGCCTTTCCCATTGAATATCTCATTTATTCATTTATTTACAATGTTTTACATATGTTTTTCAGAAAGAACACAACTTTTATAATACAGAAAACATATTTTAAAACCATCAAGTTAATTAATTAATAAAATATAGCAAGATTAAGGCAAAATTTTACAAGAATTTACTTTATACAGTTTAGCTAATTTCTTTATTTTACATTAAAAAGAGGAATTTAATAGATTGCCTTATTTATTTCTAACATCCTAACTGTATTTAGAAAGATTCTGTTTCAGAAGTGTATCATACGCAAATGTGAATTTTGTTTGCTTATTAAATAATTCATTTATGTACCAATCTTAATATTAATGTGTATGGCGATAAACATCGCGGTTATATATGAGAATAAATGTGAGTAAAAATGATAACTATGTAAATAATATGTGAAATCGAAAAGTAAAAATTTAAATTGAACATAACACGAAATTGAACATAAGACAAATAATAAAAACGTAGAAATGAAATCTTATATCTATAATCATGTATTATGTACTAAAAGGAAGTAAATAAAGGGAAAAACAACGAAAATAAATACCTTTAATAGGTCTCCAAATACATTTCTTATAAGTAACTAGATTAACATGAAAATTGAATAATAGAACTTAATATCTACAAGGAAATGAGTAAACCAAATGTAATTATAATATAATTTAATCAAATTCTTATTTACAATCAAAATCGAAGTCATTATCGATGGAGTTTTGCTGCTGTCGCATATTTCGAGATGTCGAATATTACTTTTTCGAATATTATACATTTGATATTTTTCTTATGTAGCTGACAGCATTATATATTGGAAATAACAAAGCAAAACGATGTTAAACATGTATTTTAAGGTAAAAAATGACTTTAAAGTGCACGGCTCTTCTAAAAGGTAACGCTCGGTTACCCCCACTTGTGGCGCCACCTGGTGGCGAAATTTAGCGTAAGTTGTTTGCTCATCTTATGAGAGCCATGTACTTGAGATAATCTTATCGGTTTTGCTTTGTTTGTCTATGTAATAGCGTTATATGCTTTCCTATATACAATATTATATCGTTCTTATAAGAATTACGGACATATTAGAATCCAATTGGACATTAGTGATGTCTTGTAAGAGCGTAAATTCTTATAGGAAGATTGCGAGTAAAGTACATAAGCTAACTAAGTCTATTACAGAGTTTGTCGTTAGAGGGCCGGGACGAGGCGGGGTAGGCGGGGGTTCACGGAGCGGTAAGGTTCACAATGTTGGTTCGCCGACAATCTCCCCCCGGTGCAGAGCACATCTTAACGAACGGCGAACTGTTATCAATGTTAGAGATTATCACTAGTCGTGATGTTGGTCGCCGTACTATTCCTGCGTTTGTCCTTACTTCGACTATTCTCACTTTCCCGTCGTGTCCTGTCATTACTGTCGTTACTTCTCCTCTAGGCCAGACATTTCTAGGCATTGTTGGATCGACTATTAGTACAATGTCGCCTGGGGCTGGATTCTGATAACGTTGTGTTTTGTTATTTTGGCGCGGCAACAGAGTGGGTAGGTATTCGCGCGTCCATCTCGCCCAGAAGTGGTCTGCGAGTCTTTGTGAAGCCTTCCAGGTTGATTCGTTGGCGATGTCGTCGTCATTGAACGAACCGAATAATGTATTGCCACTGGATCTGCCTATGAGGAAGTGGTTTGGTGTAAGCGCTTCTTCGGCGGTGTCGAGTGATACCGGCGTCAATGGTCTCGAGTTTACTGTGTGTTCTGCTTCGAGTAATAGCGTATGTAACACTTTTTCGCGCGGACTTCGCTCTTTTAGTGTGACCGCCAGTGCAACTTTGATAGATGTTACTAATCTTTCCCACGATCCGCCCATGTGTGGGGCGCCGGGGTGTACGAATTTCCATTGTATTTGTCTGCTTTCGTTAATGACAGTTTCGTGATTGGCGTGGTTATACTGACAATGTAAATGCATTATTAATAGATGCGTTATATAGTGTTTGGCATCTATTATTGCAGGTTGGTTGTATGCACTGCTTATGTCTGAGTGCGCTTCTAGGCAGCCGTCAAGGCGTAATATGCCGTCTTCATCGATTTTCATGCATACATTTTTCAGTCGAGATTGACGTTCGATAGGTTCGTTATTTTTCAGCCTATGTATCTCTGATTGAAAACTGTCTTCTTGAATTCGTTTGATTAATAGCTGTTCTGCTCTTGAGATAAACTCGTGATCTAGTGGGGCGTGGGCCGTCTTAGTAGGTGTGATATTGGGCCGCACATTTTGTGCCTTCTTCGGCGTTTTTACGAGTCTCTTCATGGCATATACTTGTGATGATTCATGCCTGTTTACAAGTCCTTTGAATAAGTGAGTAGCCTGAAGGACGCGTGCTGTAGCGTGAAGTAGGCGGGACCAAGTCGAAAATCTCTTTTCGTCGATCAGATGTGCTACCGTCTTGGCGCGCACAGTGTGAACGCGGCCTAAGGGGGTTGTTCTTTCTTCGGAGATCTTGTCCGGCGAGGTTGGGAGTGAGCCAGAAGGGACGTGGGGGGTTACAAGGTTGGAAACGCGACTTATAGGTAACTTATTTTCTATTTTATCGCAGGGCCAGGAGGTAGGATCGAGTAGTAGGAAGCGCGGTCCTTTGTACCATCTGTGGTTCGTATTAAAGTTACTAAGTACGTGTCGCGTGGCGGCTATTAAATTGACGTTTACGGTGCCGTCCGATAAGACTGATTTTAGGTAGATTGCCGCTGCGTACGCGCGTTCGCTCGCGTCGGCAAATATATCTAATTCAGATTTTTCTAGAGTCGCGGTTGGTGGTATGTGCCTAGGTACTTCCAAGTCTTGTAAATTTTTTACGTGCTTTAACCAAGTTTGCCATTGACGCTCTGTTTCGCTAGGAACGTGATCGTTCAAACTTGTGCCGTTTGATCTCGCCGCCGCATCGTATACTAGTCGCTCTTTCTTTTTCTGCGGATGTATAGCAGTAAAGTGCGGCAAGTACCAAAGTTTTTCTGAGGATGTACTGTCGGGCGCAGGTTCAGCGTAGCCCTTTTCAAACAAATTGTTTATTTGTTTGTGGTACTCCTCTTTGCTGTCGGGTTTTCGTTCTAGTTTTCTTTCTATGCTTGTGAGACGTCGTTCGGCTTGCTTCCTACTTTCGGGCATAGTAGTGAAGTTAGGTTTCCATAGTAATCCTACTTCGAATTGCCCGTTAGGTAGTCTATTCGCCGTTTCGTCTAGTATTTTTAGCGCTTGTAACTCTGTGTCGTTTTGCGGCCGTTTAGGCTGTATGCCTAGCGAGTCCAGGCTAAAGTGATCTTTTATTAGATCGTCTATCGAGCCCGGTGGCGCTGTCGGCGCTACGTAGTTAACAAGCGCGACGGGTTTGTGTTGGCTAGTTGAGAAGCCATGTAGTACCCAACCTAACCATGTGTTGGAGGCTACAGGTTGAGTAGGTTTTCCCGTTTTGATTTCCCTTGAAATTATTAAATGCCAATTGTCTTGCCCAATTAATAGGGTCGGTTTGGCGTTGGCGTATGTTATTTCGTCTTGTATTTCCGCCAGATGGGCGCACTGCGCTACTAAGCTTTCGGTCACGTTTTGCGGTGGCAGATTAAGCTTTGTGATGGTTTGCGCTTGTAGGTTTTCCATGTTTCGCGAATATAAACCTTTTATTTTAAGGTTTAGTTTGAAAGAGTCGTTTTCATCGATCTTTTCTCCGCCTATGCCTTCTATGCGCAGCGCTTCAGTGGCGCCTTTTGGTGCTATGGCGAGTGCGGTTTCTCTTTCGATAAGCGTCATTGTCGAGCCTTCGTCCAATAACGCATATGTTTGTATTTTGCCTGTTGGACCGAATAGTTCGACCGGGACTACCTTTAAATACGCTCGTCTTTCGCTATTTTGATTATTAACTGACGCGACTTGAGCTCGTTTAACTTTCTGTTCGCTAGACTTATCGGCGCCGTTGCCGTCCTTGCTTTCCCCGCGCGGGGCGACGGGGGAGGGGGCTGCCTTGTTGTTCGCTTTGGGATCTTCGTCGTTAGAATAATGTAACAGTTTGTGGTGTTGCTTCTTGCAGCCGTTTTTACCGCAGGGCTTTGCTTTACAGTTCTCTCTGCGGTGCGTGCCCTTTAGGCAGCGAAAACAGATGCGAGTCGAACGTGCAAGTTCCCACCTTTCTGATACATTTTTCTTTGCAAACTGTTCACAATCTGTAAGATAGTGATTGCCTTTACATAGCGAGCATTGATTAGGCTTAGCCTTCATGGCGGCGAAGACTTTGAAACGCTCGTATTCGCTGTCCGAGGCGCTGTCCGATTCGTACGAACTGTTCTTGATTTGCGAGTCGTTCTCGCTTTCGCTACGCGCCGCGGGGGAGCCACGAGACGTCTTTACGGCTGCTACGGTGTGACGTGATACGTAGCATTCTTCGTCGCTCGATTCGGACTCGGATTGCGAACTTTCGTATTTGTTGTATTTAGACTTCGTCGCGACGTTAACTAACCGACGGCGCGGTACTAATTTGAAGCGTTTCGGTTTTTCTTTCGACTTTTCCTCACGTTTGCCACGTACAGGCTGTCGCGCCATGGCACCGTAGCTATCTATTAGGTCGTCGAGATAATATGACATTATTTCTAAGTCGGGTTGTACGTTGTGCTCGCGTAGGTACCTGTGCCAACCGAATCGAATGAAAACGCTGAGTTTATCTTCTATCTGAGTTAATAATTCAGGCGCATTCATATATCGCCTTTCGCCGACGGAGTTTATAATGGACACTGCGTTAGATACGCGGCTAGCGAACTCGCTTATGTTGTGTCCGTCCTCAGCTAATTTAGGCATGCGCTTGATTCGTTCTAACTCAGTCAAAACGATCTGTTCCGAGCGGCCGTACCGTTTTTCTAGGACGCTCATTATCTGATCTGGGTGGTGAGCTGTGTGGATGAGTGCTCGCACTGTTTCCCTAGCCGGGCCGCGTAAGGCTTTACGTAGTCGCGCTACGTTCTGAACGTCCGTGTACGCGTCCCTACTATCGCAATAGACAGAGCTAAAGCCTACCCACTCGCTCACGTCGCCGTCGAAGTGAGGGAGTTCGTCTAGAAACCTAGCGCTTGTACGTTTATCCGACTTGGCGCTGCTGAGCGCCTTGGCTAACGACTGTGCTAGAATTTCTAGTCTATCCACGTCCGATAAGCTAGTGCTTGGTTCTGGCTGTTGCCTAGATCTATCGCGGTGCGCTCTATAGCGCTGGTCATTGTCTTGTCTGTCGTTGTTAGGTCTTGTGTAATGGGACCTAGGTTCGGGGTGTACGTTATTAGACTGTGGGTTAGGCCCCGCAAAATAAGACCTAGTAAATGGTTGTAAATCTATAAGATTCGTGGTTGGTCCGTTAAAATGAGACCTAAACTCGCGTTGATGTACGCGGCTATGTTCACGTTCGTTCTGGGCGTTGATTAAATAAGCTCCTCTCTCCCCCCGAGGGACCTCAGTATCGAGGGGCGTTTCTACTGCACGACATACAGGTGCTGCAGGCGCGGTCGTATGTACCCATTGTTCCACGTGTATACTATGAAACGTTGGATTTTGCGGCTGCCTAACTGCGTCGTTTCCGCTCTCGTTTGCAGATTCGTCTGTGGAATCTAACTGGGCTAACTCTAATGTAGTCCTAGCTAGCGCTTCCTCTTCGCGTTTACGCTCCAAAGTCAGGCGTCGGACCTCCATCTCGGCCTCGAGCCTGCGCCTTTGAGAGCGCACGGATGACGTACTACCAACCGATCGCGTCGTAAATATCGCGTTCTTTAATCGCTGTCCGTTCTCCCGTGAATTTACTGTGGATGCGTGATTCCTATTCTCGCTTCCTACTTCCTGGTTATCATTTGAAGTTGTCGCAGTACTAGTATGTGGGAGGGCGCTCTCCCCAGACGGTGCACTCCATGTGTGCGTGTCCGAGGAAGCTGCCGCTCGCGACGTACTAGGCTGCGGCTCGTGCATCATAGATCGCGTAACCCTACGATCTCCCGAAGGCGTATGATACACTTCTGAGTGATGCATGACTGTGCGTCAGAGTACCTACAACCTACCGTGTGGTGTGTACCTACTGTGAGGTGTGTACCTAACTTGTTCGGTTGAGACACCTAAGGGCACCGAACAACGGAGGTGAGAGCCTTGTTAAGGTTAGTGGACGAAACAATCTAGTCGCTAGATAGACCGGTGGGGACGCCAGTACTATCCGTCGCATGAACTCGGCCTCCAGCCTCGAGCACAGAGTTAAACCTCGACTGACAATCTCTAGTATGAGATTTGTCTTTCTCCGTACAACTCTGCCTTTAGTCTGAAGTCAAGCAAAGATAATTCGTGGTCCACGTCTTAACTGAAGGCCGGGGTAATCTAGGTGTGCATACCCGATCAGCACACACTCACATGAATCACTCCGGTGTGGCGCCGCGCCGTCGCTTCGCTTCCGGCTGGTTGGCGCCGCCCGCCGCTGGCTTCACTCTAGCTGCACCCTTGCTTCGGCGATGCACCCTTGCCGCCTCCTTGCGACTGATGGCTAGCCGTCCTCTGGTGCCGCCTCGGTATCTGTAACAAAAACACAACTGTATATCCGGCTCGAAGGACCATGCAACTTGTCAAGCCTCCATCCGAGCTTGGCTGGCCGGATACAGCTGCTTCCACGATTCCTAGATACACAAGATATATATATATATGTATATATACAGCACGTAGACCGGGCGACTAGCCCTTACCATAAGTACATTACCTCGTTACCGTCACAGCACTTCACACGTGCATTAGTTTTACCGGGATAGGGTAAGAGACGTGAAGATAAACGCCAGGATACTGTATTCCAAGGTCCTCAGGGCAAGGCAGGCGACTGGTTCAGGGTGCAGGGTGCAGCTACTATTGAGTTTCCGCGGCTCTCTTCTTTTCAGGCTATCTTGTTCCTTATTGCCTCTGCTTGAAGATGCATTTTGCCGTGGCAAGATTTACCTTGAAGGATCGAGCATGACGTATGAGAGAGCCGCGTCTAAGCTGCCCGTTTGAGCGCGGGCTAGCGTTATTTTGTACTATGCGCACTGCCTTTCCCATTGAATATCTCATTTATTCATTTATTTACAATGTTTTACATATGTTTTTCAGAAAGAACACAACTTTTATAATACAGAAAACATATTTTAAAACCATCAAGTTAATTAATTAATAAAATATAGCAAGATTAAGGCAAAATTTTACAAGAATTTACTTTATACAGTTTAGCTAATTTCTTTATTTTACATTAAAAAGAGGAATTTAATAGATTGCCTTATTTATTTCTAACATCCTAACTGTATTTAGAAAGATTCTGTTTCAGAAGTGTATCATACGCAAATGTGAATTTTGTTTGCTTATTAAATAATTCATTTATGTACCAATCTTAATATTAATGTGTATGGCGATAAACATCGCGGTTATATATGAGAATAAATGTGAGTAAAAATGATAACTATGTAAATAATATGTGAAATCGAAAAGTAAAAATTTAAATTGAACATAACACGAAATTGAACATAAGACAAATAATAAAAACGTAGAAATGAAATCTTATATCTATAATCATGTATTATGTACTAAAAGGAAGTAAATAAAGGGAAAAACAACGAAAATAAATACCTTTAATAGGTCTCCAAATACATTTCTTATAAGTAACTAGATTAACATGAAAATTGAATAATAGAACTTAATATCTACAAGGAAATGAGTAAACCAAATGTAATTATAATATAATTTAATCAAATTCTTATTTACAATCAAAATCGAAGTCATTATCGATGGAGTTTTGCTGCTGTCGCATATTTCGAGATGTCGAATATTACTTTTTCGAATATTATACATTTGATATTTTTCTTATGTAGCTGACAGCATTATATATTGGAAATAACAAAGCAAAACGATGTTAAACATGTATTTTAAGGTAAAAAATGACTTTAAAGTGCACGGCTCTTCTAAAAGGTAACGCTCGGTTACCCCCACTTGTGGCGCCACCTGGTGGCGAAATTTAGCGTAAGTTGTTTGCTCATCTTATGAGAGCCATGTACTTGAGATAATCTTATCGGTTTTGCTTTGTTTGTCTATGTAATAGCGTTATATGCTTTCCTATATACAATATTATATCGTTCTTATAAGAATTACGGACATATTAGAATCCAATTGGACATTAGTGATGTCTTGTAAGAGCGTAAATTCTTATAGGAAGATTGCGAGTAAAGTACATAAGCTAACTAAGTCTATTACAGAGTTTGTCGTTAGAGGGCCGGTTGCTTGCAATGAAGTAAGTACCTAGGTACCTATTTGTATTGTATTGTAATAGGTACGTATAATATGTCACCGGCTAATACTGATTTTAAGATTAAACCAGTTCACCAGGCGGCGGGTGCGAGCGTAGCGAGCACGGGAGTTCAGGGCACCCCTACTTCGGATAGTATAGGTTCGAAGGGTATGGCAGAAGCGATGTGGGCGAGCGTAGCGAGCCCAGATCGCTCGCCATACCCTTCGTGTTAGGTTACACATGAACCTAAACAAACCTAACCTAACCTAAACCGAGTTTAGCCTGGGCAAAACTGGTTTGGCCTGAAATCGGCCAAAAAAAAAAAAAAAAAAACCTATATATAATTAAGCAATTTTAGTTATTCAAAACACGCACCATTAATTGTTTATTACATAATAATAATAAAAAAAAAATTAACTAGCTGCTAGCTAGCTGACATTAAGCCGCCGAGGGGCGCGGGGGGGCTATGTTGATTCCCCCCGCGCGCGAACGGTCCCCTATCGTAAATGTACGATTGGTCCGTTTCGCCTTTCGCTCAGGAACGCGTAAGCATAGTGGGGCGTAACGGAACTCGATATAAAAAGAATTTTCCAAAATTTTTATCACTGTTCTCTTACCCAACTCGCGTTCGTGTAAGCGTAACTTGATTCAATCAACCATCAACCATGCCGCCCAAGACTAGTGGAAAGGCCGCCAAAAAGTCTGGCAAAGCCCAGAAGAACATCTCCAAATCGGACAAGAAAAAGAAGAAGCATAAGAGGAAGGAGAGCTACGCCATCTACATCTACAAGGTGTTGAAGCAGGTGCACCCAGACACCGGTATCTCGAGCAAAGCGATGTCCATCATGAACTCGTTCGTGAACGACATCTTCGAGCGCATCGCCGCCGAGGCCTCGCGTCTCGCCCACTACAACAAGCGCTCCACAATTACATCGAGGGAGGTGCAGACATCCGTCAGGCTCTTGCTACCCGGTGAACTCGCCAAGCACGCCGTCTCTGAGGGCACCAAGGCTGTCACCAAGTACACCAGCTCGAAGTGAAGCGCGCCAATACACCGCGCGACAGCTTCCTTCCTCCTCACAACAACCAAAAGGCCCTTTTCAGGGCCACAAAATGCTTATCTGTGCAACGTACATAATGTTTCAAAGAGATTTTACGATCATAATTAATAATACATTACATACCTACTTATTTACACCTACTACTTAGTTAATTAAGATGGACACAATAATAATTAGGTATTAATAAAAAAAAAATAATAATAATTAAAATAAGTAATCAGTTGAGCATGTAGCAATACTACACCGATCCAAAATATGCGCATGTCGCAATACTACACCGACTATGATATTATTTTTTATTATACCTACCTACTAATTTAGTTTTGATCCACATACAATACAGTACCTATTTGATTAATTTCTGGATGTGGTAGGTGTACGTAGGTACGTAATAAGCTGTGTGCTTGTTTCGTAAGGAAGGGAATTGACAAATTTATAACAATATTAGTTAGATAAATTTATTAAGATAATTTTCAGATAGGTATTTACAATAATAATGTTTTAAAGTTTCTTTCTCGTTAAATTCAAAGCGTCCAGAGGGCGTGCACGTCTCTAAACGATGATATAGCAAGCGATATCTCACATCTCGCTCTGCGTCGCTTCCCCACACCTCCCGCTGCCCGCTCACCCGCAAACTATGCTCGAATGTATAAATAAAAGCCGGAAAAAAAATTTTTTAACTAGCAGTCGCGCGCGTCTCGCCGTCCGTCCGCACGTTTGTTTTTGTCTCGCAACGCGTTATTAAATTATCGAAATGGCTCGTACTAAGCAGACAGCTCGTAAGTCGACCGGTGGTAAGGCACCGCGTAAACAGCTCGCCACCAAGGCCGCTCGCAAGAGCGCGCCGGCTACCGGTGGTGTGAAGAAGCCCCATCGCTACAGGCCCGGTACCGTCGCTCTTCGTGAGATCCGTCGCTACCAGAAGAGTACCGAGCTGCTGATCCGCAAGCTGCCCTTCCAGCGTCTCGTCCGTGAAATCGCTCAAGACTTCAAGACCGACTTGCGCTTCCAGAGCTCCGCCGTGATGGCGCTGCAGGAGGCGAGCGAGGCTTACCTCGTTGGTCTCTTCGAAGACACCAACCTGTGCGCCATCCACGCCAAGCGTGTCACCATCATGCCCAAGGACATCCAGCTCGCTCGTCGCATCCGTGGAGAGCGTGCTTAAACACACCCACCACCGATACACGATATAGCGACGTTCGTTGGGGCGGCCGCGCGTGTACTTAAATTACACGCCTCGCGCCGTTCGCGATCGGAGAGCCTATCGCATACTCAAAAGGCCCTTTTCAGGGCCACATTTGTTTCTAATAATCTTATTGAATATGTTTCACTGGGTCAAAATCGATCATGTACCTACCTACGTACACAGTACACACGCGTTGCGTGTTAATAATAGTCAAAAGAGTCGATAATATATTTATTAAGTAGATAGATAGATAGGTAGGTACGTACGTACGCACGCACGCACGCACCTAAAGTACAATACAAATAAAATATCTTATATAGATAGATAATTATATTAACTGTTTATTTGTTAGCGCGTTGTCAGTTGTCATTATTATCGGCTGGTTGTTTTTTTTTTTTAATTTATACCTACACAGTGTTATCTCGTATAGTATTGACTAGGATTGGGGATCGCAGTTGTCGGTTACACAGGTGAAATGTTACTTTTGAGGACCGCAGTTGTCGGTTACGCAGGTGAAAAGAATGATAACCTGGTATCGTCACATTCGGCGCTCGCAATCAGAACGAGTGAGGGAGTGAGGAAGGGTGAGGTTAGGTTACGCTGGGTTAGGTTAGGTTAGGTTAGGTTAGGTCAGGAGGTTAAATGTTACTTTTGAGGATCGCAGTTGTCGGTTACGCAGGTGAAAAGACTGATAACCTAATAATTTATTTATCATCACATTCGGGGCCCGGAATCGGAACGGAGGGTGTGAGGAAGGGTGAGGGAGGGGCGGAGAGAGTTCCCCGCGCGCTACTACTTCGACCCCGCGAACGTGTCGGTTTTGTATAAATATAAGCCGTTTTCCCGCTTTTGAATTTAGTGTCGTGTCGATTCATATTCGCTCGCCCGCGTCGTGCGCAGTTTTGTGCTCGTCGATTTATCGAAAGTTATTTTCTTAGAAACTCTTAGTACAAGATGACCGGTCGCGGTAAGGGAGGTAAAGGATTGGGAAAAGGAGGTGCCAAGCGTCACAGGAAAGTTCTTCGTGACAACATCCAGGGTATCACGAAGCCCGCCATCCGTCGTCTCGCACGCAGAGGCGGTGTGAAGCGTATCTCCGGTCTCATCTACGAGGAGACCCGCGGTGTGCTGAAGGTGTTCCTCGAGAACGTTATCCGCGACGCGGTCACCTACACCGAGCACGCCAAGAGGAAGACCGTCACCGCCATGGACGTAGTCTACGCGCTCAAGCGTCAAGGCCGCACCCTCTACGGTTTCGGTGGTTAATTTCGCGCACACTGCTTGCGCGTCGCCTTCCATCCACCGAAGGCGGCCGCATTTCTTCGCGAATACCATATTAACACAAAAAGGCCCTTTTCAGGGCCACATAAGTTTCATGTTTTTTTATAAATTATGTTTCATGGGTTCCTTGCGACGAAATAATACGTTAAAAATATAGGGTACGTACGTACGTGTACGTACGCACGCCCGCACACATAATATATACATACCTACGTAGAAAGTATTAAATTATTACACTTACACTAATTTGCATCCATCAGAGTTAGTTTAAAAGCATTAAGAAAAGTATATAGGTAATTATTATTTTATTATTATACTTACACATTATCATCGTTGCTAGACACTAGACAGGGCAGCCGGGCAGCTCAGCAGCAGCAGCGGTCTATTATTCCATACGTTGTGGGACGACCGACGTCATTATCACGTAGGTAATGAGACCTGTAAAAAAAAAAATTAATAATAAATAATTTAGTAATCATTGTAGGTAGGTATCCAACTAGATTATTATTAAGGGGAA
The DNA here is from genome assembly GCA_948473455.1 of Teleiodes luculella. Taxonomy (NCBI): domain Eukaryota; kingdom Metazoa; phylum Arthropoda; class Insecta; order Lepidoptera; family Gelechiidae; genus Teleiodes; species Teleiodes luculella. The sequence goes on along the minus strand of OX419609.1, from coordinate 7,119,503 downwards.
ATTAGGTAGATTAAGATATATATATAATAAACTTGTTATTGCGATGCGACGGAGTCAAAGAGATTACAGAGAAAACGGTCGTGTCGGACGGAAGCTCTGAGTAAATATGATCTTAGTTAGGTCACTTAGGGTGTATCTAACCTACCTGCATTAAAATAATGTAAATAAGAAAATAATGTAAATAATATTATATGCATAACAAATGATATTAGTCCTTGTGTAAGTAGGTAGGTACTGTATCTATAGACGGCCGGCGGCGGCGGGACAGCGTACGCCGCCGCCATCTCTACGTTTGCTACACTTTACGCCCGTTACCTATTCGTAATTATTATTTTAATTGTAAATATTAATTTATTATGTATAGCATGTTATGAAATAGTATATTATATAATTACAGATTCGATACATTGTTAAATAACAATCAACAGAGGCCGATAGAGCGGTCCGTAGCCGTGAGCAGATACCATCGCGTGTTTTACCAACGTCAACTTTAAGATGATCAAAGTTACATTAAAAATAAATAATATGGAACATATTTTTATTATGGATAAGGGCAGAATACATGCTTTCAATTTATTAAGGAATAGATCAATTTATGTGCGTTTTTATAGAATAAAATAACTTTTGAATTTGACACTAGGTACTCAACGTGCATAGTACCGATTATAAACGTTCGTAACTTTCCCTCGTCTCGTCGTACCTAGGCAAATTTTACATTTCCAGTAAGGTGTACTCAAGCACAATCTGATTTTGATATCGTATCCAAGTACAAACAATTGGTTTAGACAAAAAATATTTTTTTAAAGATCGCTGCTAGTGAAAAGTTAGAAGTGTTGATACGAGAAATCGTTTCACGACATCTAGGCCCTCTTTACAGTAATGCTCGCCAAGGGGGGTTAGTGGCGCCTTCTAGTGGATTTTTGAGGAAACTTTCCGCATCCACTCACTGCACTGCGCTGCTTATACTACGTGTGAATCGGTGTTACTCAAGCAAGAAACTCAATTGAAATGGCAGATACAGCTGTAGCTAACGAAGCTCCCGCTCCGGCGACACCAGCGAAGAAGCCTAAGGCGTCCGCCGCCGCCAAGAAGCCGAAGGCGAAGCCCAACCACCCGAAGACTTCCGAGATGGTAAACAACGCGATCAAAGAGCTGAAAGAGAGAAGCGGATCGAGCCTGCGAGCCATCAAGAAGTATATCGCCGCACAGTACAAGGTCGACGCCGAGAAGCTGGCGCCCTTCATCAGAAAATATCTGAAGAGCGCCGTCGAGTCCGGCCAGCTGATACAGACCAAGGGCAAGGGCGCGAGCGGTTCGTTCAAGCTCGAGTCCAAATCCGCCGCCGGCAAGTCGAAGGCCTCCTCCGGCGAGACTAAGGCCAAGGCCGCCGCCAAGCCGAAGCCGAAGAAGGCAGCGAGCGCCGCCGCCGCTAAGCCCAAGAAAGCCGCCGCCAGCTCACCGGCCAAGGCGAAAGCCGCCGCCGCCGCCGCCGCAAAGGACAAGAAGGCGGCCGCCGCTAAGAAGAAGCCCGCCGCCGCAGCCGCTAAGAGAGCCGCCCCCGCGAAGGCGAAGAGCGCCGCCGCCCCCAAGGCCAAGAAAACCGCCAAGCCCCCGACCAAAAAGCCGAAAGCGCCCAAACCGAAGAAGGCCGCCGCTCCCAAGTCTAAACCCGCCGCCAAGAAAGCCGCCGCTAAGAAGTAAGCGCGAACCGCAGTCGACGACGACGACGACTTCGTTGCGTTGTTGCGCTGCACCCCCGTGTTGCGTGCGATGCGATGCGATGCGACCGACGATTCCCGCTCGGAGCCGCCGAGCAAGCAAGCAAGCACGCAAGACCACGACACACAAAAAACAAACAGCCCTTTTCAGGGCTAACAATTTATTCATGTCGATTTGACCTATATGTTTCAATAAGGACGAACAAACAAACAAACATTCCGTCCCGCCCGACTGCCCGACGACGACATCACTCACTTAATATAATTTATAATTAATAAGTAATAATTATTCGACGACATACCTATAGAATAGAGACATCCTTTAAATAAAATGCACTTCACTTCACATCAACTTAACACAATCACAAACTATTCACGTAAACAAATTATCTCCACTGATGCACTTGCACCTGTTTATTAGTTTACCTCACTTTCGCAAATAAAAGTAAAATAGTGAAACAATGAAAACAATACATAAATCTAATCACCTCAACTATTCACGAATGTACGAAGTAAACGCATAAATCTGTCCCTTTCACTCTTCCGTATTACAGCGTAGTCGATTCACCGCGCAACACTATAAATAAAACCGAGGGTCGAACATGTAAAAAAACAGTCTACAAGCTTGCGCTCAGAGCGTTAGCCGTATCATCTGTATTCGTACGAAACAAACGACCGACCACTCACTTCATAACAATGTCGGGCCGTGGCAAAGGTGGCAAAGTTAAGGGAAAGGCAAAGTCCCGCTCCAACCGTGCCGGTTTGCAGTTCCCCGTCGGGCGTATCCATCGTCTGCTCCGCAAGGGAAACTACGCGGAACGCGTCGGAGCCGGTGCACCGGTGTACCTCGCCGCCGTCATGGAATATCTGGCCGCCGAAGTCCTCGAGTTGGCCGGAAACGCCGCTCGCGACAACAAGAAGACTAGGATCATCCCTAGACATCTCCAGCTGGCGATCAGGAACGACGAGGAGCTGAACAAACTACTGTCCGGTGTCACCATCGCCCAGGGTGGTGTGCTGCCCAACATCCAGGCCGTCCTCCTTCCCAAAAAGACCGAGAAGAAGGCTTAAAAGCGCTCACCGGCCGCACGCAATCACCGTGCGTGGCGTAGGCAGGCATATCAAACAAACAAAACGGCCCTTTTCAGGGCCACAATATGATTCTTAATACGCCAACAAAGTATGGTATATATAATGTTTCATTTCGATCGCAATACGTCGTACGTAATAGTAATATTTAACTACATACCTACATATAAATAAATATAGGGCTCTGCGCTGCGCTTACACAGCACCGTTCAAATAGAATAGACACACACACACACACACCCAATATCACAATAAAATATAAATATACTACCTACCTACACGTTACATAAATTAATTAATTAAGTAAGTAAGTAAAAGTACAAAAATATACCTGATACAATTAGTACACCTACATAGTTATATTTGTACATTTTCTGTTTGCTTGCAATGAAGTAAGTACCTAGGTACCTATTTGTATTGTATTGTAATAGGTACGTATAATATGTCACCGGCTAATACTGATTTTAAGATTAAACCAGTTCACCAGGCGGCGGGTGCGAGCGTAGCGAGCACGGGAGTTCAGGGCACCCCTACTTCGGATAGTATAGGTTCGAAGGGTATGGCAGAAGCGATGTGGGCGAGCGTAGCGAGCCCAGATCGCTCGCCATACCCTTCGTGTTAGGTTACACATGAACCTAAACAAACCTAACCTAACCTAAACCGAGTTTAGCCTGGGCAAAACTGGTTTGGCCTGAAATCGGCCAAAAAAAAAAAAAAAAAAACCTATATATAATTAAGCAATTTTAGTTATTCAAAACACGCACCATTAATTGTTTATTACATAATAATAATAAAAAAAAAATTAACTAGCTGCTAGCTAGCTGACATTAAGCCGCCGAGGGGCGCGGGGGGGCTATGTTGATTCCCCCCGCGCGCGAACGGTCCCCTATCGTAAATGTACGATTGGTCCGTTTCGCCTTTCGCTCAGGAACGCGTAAGCATAGTGGGGCGTAACGGAACTCGATATAAAAAGAATTTTCCAAAATTTTTATCACTGTTCTCTTACCCAACTCGCGTTCGTGTAAGCGTAACTTGATTCAATCAACCATCAACCATGCCGCCCAAGACTAGTGGAAAGGCCGCCAAAAAGTCTGGCAAAGCCCAGAAGAACATCTCCAAATCGGACAAGAAAAAGAAGAAGCATAAGAGGAAGGAGAGCTACGCCATCTACATCTACAAGGTGTTGAAGCAGGTGCACCCAGACACCGGTATCTCGAGCAAAGCGATGTCCATCATGAACTCGTTCGTGAACGACATCTTCGAGCGCATCGCCGCCGAGGCCTCGCGTCTCGCCCACTACAACAAGCGCTCCACAATTACATCGAGGGAGGTGCAGACATCCGTCAGGCTCTTGCTACCCGGTGAACTCGCCAAGCACGCCGTCTCTGAGGGCACCAAGGCTGTCACCAAGTACACCAGCTCGAAGTGAAGCGCGCCAATACACCGCGCGACAGCTTCCTTCCTCCTCACAACAACCAAAAGGCCCTTTTCAGGGCCACAAAATGCTTATCTGTGCAACGTACATAATGTTTCAAAGAGATTTTACGATCATAATTAATAATACATTACATACCTACTTATTTACACCTACTACTTAGTTAATTAAGATGGACACAATAATAATTAGGTATTAATAAAAAAAAAATAATAATAATTAAAATAAGTAATCAGTTGAGCATGTAGCAATACTACACCGATCCAAAATATGCGCATGTCGCAATACTACACCGACTATGATATTATTTTTTATTATACCTACCTACTAATTTAGTTTTGATCCACATACAATACAGTACCTATTTGATTAATTTCTGGATGTGGTAGGTGTACGTAGGTACGTAATAAGCTGTGTGCTTGTTTCGTAAGGAAGGGAATTGACAAATTTATAACAATATTAGTTAGATAAATTTATTAAGATAATTTTCAGATAGGTATTTACAATAATAATGTTTTAAAGTTTCTTTCTCGTTAAATTCAAAGCGTCCAGAGGGCGTGCACGTCTCTAAACGATGATATAGCAAGCGATATCTCACATCTCGCTCTGCGTCGCTTCCCCACACCTCCCGCTGCCCGCTCACCCGCAAACTATGCTCGAATGTATAAATAAAAGCCGGAAAAAAAATTTTTTAACTAGCAGTCGCGCGCGTCTCGCCGTCCGTCCGCACGTTTGTTTTTGTCTCGCAACGCGTTATTAAATTATCGAAATGGCTCGTACTAAGCAGACAGCTCGTAAGTCGACCGGTGGTAAGGCACCGCGTAAACAGCTCGCCACCAAGGCCGCTCGCAAGAGCGCGCCGGCTACCGGTGGTGTGAAGAAGCCCCATCGCTACAGGCCCGGTACCGTCGCTCTTCGTGAGATCCGTCGCTACCAGAAGAGTACCGAGCTGCTGATCCGCAAGCTGCCCTTCCAGCGTCTCGTCCGTGAAATCGCTCAAGACTTCAAGACCGACTTGCGCTTCCAGAGCTCCGCCGTGATGGCGCTGCAGGAGGCGAGCGAGGCTTACCTCGTTGGTCTCTTCGAAGACACCAACCTGTGCGCCATCCACGCCAAGCGTGTCACCATCATGCCCAAGGACATCCAGCTCGCTCGTCGCATCCGTGGAGAGCGTGCTTAAACACACCCACCACCGATACACGATATAGCGACGTTCGTTGGGGCGGCCGCGCGTGTACTTAAATTACACGCCTCGCGCCGTTCGCGATCGGAGAGCCTATCGCATACTCAAAAGGCCCTTTTCAGGGCCACATTTGTTTCTAATAATCTTATTGAATATGTTTCACTGGGTCAAAATCGATCATGTACCTACCTACGTACACAGTACACACGCGTTGCGTGTTAATAATAGTCAAAAGAGTCGATAATATATTTATTAAGTAGATAGATAGATAGGTAGGTACGTACGTACGCACGCACGCACGCACCTAAAGTACAATACAAATAAAATATCTTATATAGATAGATAATTATATTAACTGTTTATTTGTTAGCGCGTTGTCAGTTGTCATTATTATCGGCTGGTTGTTTTTTTTTTTTAATTTATACCTACACAGTGTTATCTCGTATAGTATTGACTAGGATTGGGGATCGCAGTTGTCGGTTACACAGGTGAAATGTTACTTTTGAGGACCGCAGTTGTCGGTTACGCAGGTGAAAAGAATGATAACCTGGTATCGTCACATTCGGCGCTCGCAATCAGAACGAGTGAGGGAGTGAGGAAGGGTGAGGTTAGGTTACGCTGGGTTAGGTTAGGTTAGGTTAGGTCAGGACTTCAGTAGGTGTTACTTTTGAGGATCGCAGTTGTCGGTTACGCAGGTGAAAAGACTGATAACCTAATAATTTATTTATCATCACATTCGGGGCCCGGAATCGGAACGGAGGGTGTGAGGAAGGGTGAGGGAGGGGCGGAGAGAGTTCCCCGCGCGCTACTACTTCGACCCCGCGAACGTGTCGGTTTTGTATAAATATAAGCCGTTTTCCCGCTTTTGAATTTAGTGTCGTGTCGATTCATATTCGCTCGCCCGCGTCGTGCGCAGTTTTGTGCTCGTCGATTTATCGAAAGTTATTTTCTTAGAAACTCTTAGTACAAGATGACCGGTCGCGGTAAGGGAGGTAAAGGATTGGGAAAAGGAGGTGCCAAGCGTCACAGGAAAGTTCTTCGTGACAACATCCAGGGTATCACGAAGCCCGCCATCCGTCGTCTCGCACGCAGAGGCGGTGTGAAGCGTATCTCCGGTCTCATCTACGAGGAGACCCGCGGTGTGCTGAAGGTGTTCCTCGAGAACGTTATCCGCGACGCGGTCACCTACACCGAGCACGCCAAGAGGAAGACCGTCACCGCCATGGACGTAGTCTACGCGCTCAAGCGTCAAGGCCGCACCCTCTACGGTTTCGGTGGTTAATTTCGCGCACACTGCTTGCGCGTCGCCTTCCATCCACCGAAGGCGGCCGCATTTCTTCGCGAATACCATATTAACACAAAAAGGCCCTTTTCAGGGCCACATAAGTTTCATGTTTTTTTATAAATTATGTTTCATGGGTTCCTTGCGACGAAATAATACGTTAAAAATATAGGGTACGTACGTACGTGTACGTACGCACGCCCGCACACATAATATATACATACCTACGTAGAAAGTATTAAATTATTACACTTACACTAATTTGCATCCATCAGAGTTAGTTTAAAAGCATTAAGAAAAGTATATAGGTAATTATTATTTTATTATTATACTTACACATTATCATCGTTGCTAGACACTAGACAGGGCAGCCGGGCAGCTCAGCAGCAGCAGCGGTCTATTATTCCATACGTTGTGGGACGACCGACGTCATTATCACGTAGGTAATGAGACCTGTAAAAAAAAAAATTAATAATAAATAATTTAGTAATCATTGTAGGTAGGTATCCAACTAGATTATTATTAAGGGGAAATTAGGTAGATTAAGATATATATATAATAAACTTGTTATTGCGATGCGACGGAGTCAAAGAGATTACAGAGAAAACGGTCGTGTCGGACGGAAGCTCTGAGTAAATATGATCTTAGTTAGGTCACTTAGGGTGTATCTAACCTACCTGCATTAAAATAATGTAAATAAGAAAATAATGTAAATAATATTATATGCATAACAAATGATATTAGTCCTTGTGTAAGTAGGTAGGTACTGTATCTATAGACGGCCGGCGGCGGCGGGACAGCGTACGCCGCCGCCATCTCTACGTTTGCTACACTTTACGCCCGTTACCTATTCGTAATTATTATTTTAATTGTAAATATTAATTTATTATGTATAGCATGTTATGAAATAGTATATTATATAATTACAGATTCGATACATTGTTAAATAACAATCAACAGAGGCCGATAGAGCGGTCCGTAGCCGTGAGCAGATACCATCGCGTGTTTTACCAACGTCAACTTTAAGATGATCAAAGTTACATTAAAAATAAATAATATGGAACATATTTTTATTATGGATAAGGGCAGAATACATGCTTTCAATTTATTAAGGAATAGATCAATTTATGTGCGTTTTTATAGAATAAAATAACTTTTGAATTTGACACTAGGTACTCAACGTGCATAGTACCGATTATAAACGTTCGTAACTTTCCCTCGTCTCGTCGTACCTAGGCAAATTTTACATTTCCAGTAAGGTGTACTCAAGCACAATCTGATTTTGATATCGTATCCAAGTACAAACAATTGGTTTAGACAAAAAATATTTTTTTAAAGATCGCTGCTAGTGAAAAGTTAGAAGTGTTGATACGAGAAATCGTTTCACGACATCTAGGCCCTCTTTACAGTAATGCTCGCCAAGGGGGGTTAGTGGCGCCTTCTAGTGGATTTTTGAGGAAACTTTCCGCATCCACTCACTGCACTGCGCTGCTTATACTACGTGTGAATCGGTGTTACTCAAGCAAGAAACTCAATTGAAATGGCAGATACAGCTGTAGCTAACGAAGCTCCCGCTCCGGCGACACCAGCGAAGAAGCCTAAGGCGTCCGCCGCCGCCAAGAAGCCGAAGGCGAAGCCCAACCACCCGAAGACTTCCGAGATGGTAAACAACGCGATCAAAGAGCTGAAAGAGAGAAGCGGATCGAGCCTGCGAGCCATCAAGAAGTATATCGCCGCACAGTACAAGGTCGACGCCGAGAAGCTGGCGCCCTTCATCAGAAAATATCTGAAGAGCGCCGTCGAGTCCGGCCAGCTGATACAGACCAAGGGCAAGGGCGCGAGCGGTTCGTTCAAGCTCGAGTCCAAATCCGCCGCCGGCAAGTCGAAGGCCTCCTCCGGCGAGACTAAGGCCAAGGCCGCCGCCAAGCCGAAGCCGAAGAAGGCAGCGAGCGCCGCCGCCGCTAAGCCCAAGAAAGCCGCCGCCAGCTCACCGGCCAAGGCGAAAGCCGCCGCCGCCGCCGCCGCAAAGGACAAGAAGGCGGCCGCCGCTAAGAAGAAGCCCGCCGCCGCAGCCGCTAAGAGAGCCGCCCCCGCGAAGGCGAAGAGCGCCGCCGCCCCCAAGGCCAAGAAAACCGCCAAGCCCCCGACCAAAAAGCCGAAAGCGCCCAAACCGAAGAAGGCCGCCGCTCCCAAGTCTAAACCCGCCGCCAAGAAAGCCGCCGCTAAGAAGTAAGCGCGAACCGCAGTCGACGACGACGACGACTTCGTTGCGTTGTTGCGCTGCACCCCCGTGTTGCGTGCGATGCGATGCGATGCGACCGACGATTCCCGCTCGGAGCCGCCGAGCAAGCAAGCAAGCACGCAAGACCACGACACACAAAAAACAAACAGCCCTTTTCAGGGCTAACAATTTATTCATGTCGATTTGACCTATATGTTTCAATAAGGACGAACAAACAAACAAACATTCCGTCCCGCCCGACTGCCCGACGACGACATCACTCACTTAATATAATTTATAATTAATAAGTAATAATTATTCGACGACATACCTATAGAATAGAGACATCCTTTAAATAAAATGCACTTCACTTCACATCAACTTAACACAATCACAAACTATTCACGTAAACAAATTATCTCCACTGATGCACTTGCACCTGTTTATTAGTTTACCTCACTTTCGCAAATAAAAGTAAAATACGGAACGGTCTTCTCACTCTCTCTCTGTGGGAGAGAGGGGATCCTGCTTCAGCCTTGCGGCTCTTGCGGGGGCATTCTACGCGGGCCTCAGCTGAGGACCCGGTCACGGGGGATCGGCGTGGCCGATGTTGCCATCTTTGGATAGTTGGACTGTGGCCATCATTGGGTTGTGGTGCTCTAACTCTGTGATGCAGTGCTCTCCTCCTCGGCGCTTCTCGCCAGTAGAAGCTCCCTGGGGAGAGCCTTGGACCTTGTGTCTGGTGGGCGGCTGTGTAGTGGGGCTATTCCGCGGATGTGTTCGAAAGAGGACTGGTCCGCTCTTTCGAACATGGTCTCTGCCAGACGAGTGATGAAGGCGTCCAGGTCCTCGTGCTCCAGGTCCCGCAGGATGGTGGAGTTACGCACGAAGCGTGGGGCGCTCACTATCGTCCTTAGCGTGAGGTTCTCCTGGGCTCTCAGGCGTCGACGTATTGCCTCTTTAGCCAGCGCGTACCAGGCTGGCGCGGCGTAGGTCAGTCTGGACCGTATGTACGTCTTGTAGATCCCCAGCTTCGTGCGCACGGGGAGGCGGGAATCGAGGACTGGACGCAGTTTCGCTCTTGCAGCCTTCACTTGCCCCACCACATTGGACACGTGCCGCTGCATCGTCAGGTTATTGTCGATGGTCACTCCCAGGTACTTGACCGAGGTCGACCAGTCGACAGGCTGTCCCATCAGCCGGATTCTGTCGGGGGGATGCCTTCTTCCGGTGATCATCGCCTGGGTCTTCGCTACGTTCACTGACAACCTCCATCTGGAGAGCCAGTCGGGCAGCACATCGAGCGTTCTTTGCATTTTCGCTGCGGCGTGGTGCGGTCTGTACGACGCACACAGGTAGGCTGCATCGTCAGCGAAGAGTGCAAGTTTGGCATCATCCAGGACGGGGATGTCGTCCGTGTAGACCGAGTAGCAGAAGGGGGACAGCCTGCTCCCCTGTGGGACTCCAGCGCGTATCGGTCTTGGTGTTGATAGGGCATCCTCCACGGCCACCTGGAAACTGCGCCCTTCCAGGAAGCTCGCCACTATCTTCACCAAGCGTCTGGGTGCTGTGGTCTTCGTGAGCTTGTACAGCAGGCCCTCGTGCCAAACTCGATCGAAGGCCTTTTCCATGTCCAGCAGGACGGCGACAGTGTGCTCTCTCTTGTTGAGGCCCATCGCCATGAAGTGCAGGACACGGGCGAGCTGCAGCGTGGTTGAGTGCTCAGCCCTGAACCCGAACTGTTCGGGCCTCGGGACGATATGGGGCTTCAGCAGCATCAGCAGCAGGTCTTCAAACACCTTGGAGATGTTGAAGAGGAGGGTGATCGGGCGGTTGTTCTCTGGCCGCTGGGTGTTCTTGCCAGGTTTCGGGAGCATGATGACCCGGCCAAGCTTCCAAGCGGTAGGAAAGTGACCCGAGCGTAATATCCCGTTAAACAGTCTGGTCACCGCCACGACAGCGCGTCGCGGGAGGTGGCGCAGAGCTGCGTTAGGGATTCTGTCCGCGCCCGGGGCCTTCTTTGGGTTCACTTTGTTAAGGGCTTTCTGCACCTGGCCTGGCGTGAAGAAGAGTCCATCTTCATCCGGCCCGATCGGTGCTTCGAAGTAGTCTCCAAGGTGCCTCTCAACTGCTGCTACGTGCTCCACATCGTCAGTTGGGTTCGGCCTGAACTGGTTCTCCAGGCAGTCGGCGAAGATCTCGGCCCTGTCTTCGGCCTTGTAGCGAATCCGGCCTTGCGTATCCAGCAAGGGACGGACGGGTTCAGGTCTGGAGGACAGCTGGCGGCAGAGGCGGTGGACGGAAGGGACCTCTTCTTCCACTTCTCTCAGATGCCGGTCCCAGCTGTCGGCTGCGTAGTCGGTGAGCTCTGCTTTCACCCTCTTGACTAGCTCGTTGAGTTTCGTCTTGAGGGCTGGGCATCGAGTATGCTGCCATCTTCTCCGGGTGTCGCGTTTCTCCTTGATCAGTTCCTGGATCCGGACAGGCAGGGGCCTGGACCTCTCGCCTGCCGGAACGGTGGTGGAGTTGGCGGTCATGGCGTCCCGGATAATGGTGGACAGCTCCTCCGCGGCTGCATCGACTTCGGCACTCGTGCTCACTGGCGTCATCTGTACCCGCTCTTCGACATCTCGGGAGAAGGCGTCCCAGTCTGTGCGGGTTCTGGGTGCTGGTGGGGCTACGCGTGTTGGTAGCTCCGAGAAGACCAGCAGCACCGGGCGGTGATCCGACGGCATATCCACCAGGACTTCCTGATGGGGTGGGCAGCGCAGTCCTCGGGCGACTACGATGTCTAGAACGTCATCTGCCAGCGGGTTCCTGGGGTCGTGGCGTGTTGCCTCTGGTGGCCCGTGTACATCGTAGTCGTGGTCTAGGGAATCCTGGTGGAGGATTCGTCCAGGCGTCGTGATAATCGAGCTGTTCCAGGCGGGGTGCTTCGCGTTGAAGTCTCCAGCCAAGATGGTAGGGCTGGGGGCGTCGAGAAGCTTCCGTACGTCCCGCGCCTGGAACCGGTCTTCTGGTGGCCTGTATATGGCGAACAGGCGCAGGTCCTTTCCGCCATAGTGGAGCTGCACACCGAGGGCGTATATCGACTCCAAGATGACATCGTCGATTTCCTGGTGTACGAGTCTTCTTTTCACCAGGACGGCCAGCCCCCGGTATGCCTTTCCTTTTTTGGAGATCTGGTCCCTCCGATAGCAGACGTAGTTGGGCACCCGCAGCGATTGAGTGGGCCGGAGATGCGTCTCGCTGATTAGCGCCACGTCGACGTTCTGCTCTCGGAGGAAGGTTCTTAAGAGCTTGACTTTGGTCGTCAAGCTCTCGGCGTTCCAGTGTACGACCCTCAGTTTATCAGCCATTGATGGGCCGTGGTGTGATGGCTGCACTGAGGGTCGATGCATCTATTTTCCCGCCGGATAGGGCGGCGGTCAGCACCTGCTGTAGTAGGCCCAGGGTCTGAACCAGTTGGTCCTGGGCTGCAGCTGGAAGGGCAGCTGGTGCGGCGGTCTTGGCCGGGGCCTGGGCGGAAGAGGGCGCTGGAGCCTTCGCCTTCCTCCTCCTCGGTCTGGGCTTCCTCCCCGTGCTGGCACCACGGGGCAAGGGGGCGTTGGCAGGAGCCATAAGGCTGGAGCCTGCTGTCTCCTGCACGGTGGCGGCCTGCTGCACCTTGGGCCTCTGCAGTCCCGTTCGCGGGGCGACGCCTGCCTTCTTATTGCGCGTCTCGCGACGGAACGCAGGGCAGTTGGCGTTGTTTGCAGTGTGCGGGCCACTGCAGTTCGCGCAGGTCGGCGGATCCTCCCTTGGGCGCGGGCACTCGTAGGCTGCGTGTCCCTCCCCACACTTGACGCAGCGGATTGGTCGGTGGCAGTTTTGGGAGGAGTGCCGGAATCCCTGGCACCTGTGACATTGTGGGGCGCCTTTCTTTCCACGCCAGGGCTCCACCTTCACACCTGGCATGTACAGGAGCTCAGAGATGTTGTACAGCTCCTGTGTCCTCTCCGATTTTTCCACCTGGACAAAGTACAAGCATCCAGGGCGTCCCGTTCGCGCCTGGATGGATTTGGCGTAGGAAAAGTAAAATAGTGAAACAATGAAAACAATACATAAATCTAATCACCTCAACTATTCACGAATGTACGAAGTAAACGCATAAATCTGTCCCTTTCACTCTTCCGTATTACAGCGTAGTCGATTCACCGCGCAACACTATAAATAAAACCGAGGGTCGAACATGTAAAAAAACAGTCTACAAGCTTGCGCTCAGAGCGTTAGCCGTATCATCTGTATTCGTACGAAACAAACGACCGACCACTCACTTCATAACAATGTCGGGCCGTGGCAAAGGTGGCAAAGTTAAGGGAAAGGCAAAGTCCCGCTCCAACCGTGCCGGTTTGCAGTTCCCCGTCGGGCGTATCCATCGTCTGCTCCGCAAGGGAAACTACGCGGAACGCGTCGGAGCCGGTGCACCGGTGTACCTCGCCGCCGTCATGGAATATCTGGCCGCCGAAGTCCTCGAGTTGGCCGGAAACGCCGCTCGCGACAACAAGAAGACTAGGATCATCCCTAGACATCTCCAGCTGGCGATCAGGAACGACGAGGAGCTGAACAAACTACTGTCCGGTGTCACCATCGCCCAGGGTGGTGTGCTGCCCAACATCCAGGCCGTCCTCCTTCCCAAAAAGACCGAGAAGAAGGCTTAAAAGCGCTCACCGGCCGCACGCAATCACCGTGCGTGGCGTAGGCAGGCATATCAAACAAACAAAACGGCCCTTTTCAGGGCCACAATATGATTCTTAATACGCCAACAAAGTATGGTATATATAATGTTTCATTTCGATCGCAATACGTCGTACGTAATAGTAATATTTAACTACATACCTACATATAAATAAATATAGGGCTCTGCGCTGCGCTTACACAGCACCGTTCAAATAGAATAGACACACACACACACACACCCAATATCACAATAAAATATAAATATACTACCTACCTACACGTTACATAAATTAATTAATTAAGTAAGTAAGTAAAAGTACAAAAATATACCTGATACAATTAGTACACCTACATAGTTATATTTGTACATTTTCTGTTTGCTTGCAATGAAGTAAGTACCTAGGTACCTATTTGTATTGTATTGTAATAGGTACGTATAATATGTCACCGGCTAATACTGATTTTAAGATTAAACCAGTTCACCAGGCGGCGGGTGCGAGCGTAGCGAGCACGGGAGTTCAGGGCACCCCTACTTCGGATAGTATAGGTTCGAAGGGTATGGCAGAAGCGATGTGGGCGAGCGTAGCGAGCCCAGATCGCTCGCCATACCCTTCGTGTTAGGTTACACATGAACCTAAACAAACCTAACCTAACCTAAACCGAGTTTAGCCTGGGCAAAACTGGTTTGGCCTGAAATCGGCCAAAAAAAAAAAAAAAAAAACCTATATATAATTAAGCAATTTTAGTTATTCAAAACACGCACCATTAATTGTTTATTACATAATAATAATAAAAAAAAAATTAACTAGCTGCTAGCTAGCTGACATTAAGCCGCCGAGGGGCGCGGGGGGGCTATGTTGATTCCCCCCGCGCGCGAACGGTCCCCTATCGTAAATGTACGATTGGTCCGTTTCGCCTTTCGCTCAGGAACGCGTAAGCATAGTGGGGCGTAACGGAACTCGATATAAAAAGAATTTTCCAAAATTTTTATCACTGTTCTCTTACCCAACTCGCGTTCGTGTAAGCGTAACTTGATTCAATCAACCATCAACCATGCCGCCCAAGACTAGTGGAAAGGCCGCCAAAAAGTCTGGCAAAGCCCAGAAGAACATCTCCAAATCGGACAAGAAAAAGAAGAAGCATAAGAGGAAGGAGAGCTACGCCATCTACATCTACAAGGTGTTGAAGCAGGTGCACCCAGACACCGGTATCTCGAGCAAAGCGATGTCCATCATGAACTCGTTCGTGAACGACATCTTCGAGCGCATCGCCGCCGAGGCCTCGCGTCTCGCCCACTACAACAAGCGCTCCACAATTACATCGAGGGAGGTGCAGACATCCGTCAGGCTCTTGCTACCCGGTGAACTCGCCAAGCACGCCGTCTCTGAGGGCACCAAGGCTGTCACCAAGTACACCAGCTCGAAGTGAAGCGCGCCAATACACCGCGCGACAGCTTCCTTCCTCCTCACAACAACCAAAAGGCCCTTTTCAGGGCCACAAAATGCTTATCTGTGCAACGTACATAATGTTTCAAAGAGATTTTACGATCATAATTAATAATACATTACATACCTACTTATTTACACCTACTACTTAGTTAATTAAGATGGACACAATAATAATTAGGTATTAATAAAAAAAAAATAATAATAATTAAAATAAGTAATCAGTTGAGCATGTAGCAATACTACACCGATCCAAAATATGCGCATGTCGCAATACTACACCGACTATGATATTATTTTTTATTATACCTACCTACTAATTTAGTTTTGATCCACATACAATACAGTACCTATTTGATTAATTTCTGGATGTGGTAGGTGTACGTAGGTACGTAATAAGCTGTGTGCTTGTTTCGTAAGGAAGGGAATTGACAAATTTATAACAATATTAGTTAGATAAATTTATTAAGATAATTTTCAGATAGGTATTTACAATAATAATGTTTTAAAGTTTCTTTCTCGTTAAATTCAAAGCGTCCAGAGGGCGTGCACGTCTCTAAACGATGATATAGCAAGCGATATCTCACATCTCGCTCTGCGTCGCTTCCCCACACCTCCCGCTGCCCGCTCACCCGCAAACTATGCTCGAATGTATAAATAAAAGCCGGAAAAAAAATTTTTTAACTAGCAGTCGCGCGCGTCTCGCCGTCCGTCCGCACGTTTGTTTTTGTCTCGCAACGCGTTATTAAATTATCGAAATGGCTCGTACTAAGCAGACAGCTCGTAAGTCGACCGGTGGTAAGGCACCGCGTAAACAGCTCGCCACCAAGGCCGCTCGCAAGAGCGCGCCGGCTACCGGTGGTGTGAAGAAGCCCCATCGCTACAGGCCCGGTACCGTCGCTCTTCGTGAGATCCGTCGCTACCAGAAGAGTACCGAGCTGCTGATCCGCAAGCTGCCCTTCCAGCGTCTCGTCCGTGAAATCGCTCAAGACTTCAAGACCGACTTGCGCTTCCAGAGCTCCGCCGTGATGGCGCTGCAGGAGGCGAGCGAGGCTTACCTCGTTGGTCTCTTCGAAGACACCAACCTGTGCGCCATCCACGCCAAGCGTGTCACCATCATGCCCAAGGACATCCAGCTCGCTCGTCGCATCCGTGGAGAGCGTGCTTAAACACACCCACCACCGATACACGATATAGCGACGTTCGTTGGGGCGGCCGCGCGTGTACTTAAATTACACGCCTCGCGCCGTTCGCGATCGGAGAGCCTATCGCATACTCAAAAGGCCCTTTTCAGGGCCACATTTGTTTCTAATAATCTTATTGAATATGTTTCACTGGGTCAAAATCGATCATGTACCTACCTACGTACACAGTACACACGCGTTGCGTGTTAATAATAGTCAAAAGAGTCGATAATATATTTATTAAGTAGATAGATAGATAGGTAGGTACGTACGTACGCACGCACGCACGCACCTAAAGTACAATACAAATAAAATATCTTATATAGATAGATAATTATATTAACTGTTTATTTGTTAGCGCGTTGTCAGTTGTCATTATTATCGGCTGGTTGTTTTTTTTTTTTAATTTATACCTACACAGTGTTATCTCGTATAGTATTGACTAGGATTGGGGATCGCAGTTGTCGGTTACACAGGTGAAATGTTACTTTTGAGGACCGCAGTTGTCGGTTACGCAGGTGAAAAGAATGATAACCTGGTATCGTCACATTCGGCGCTCGCAATCAGAACGAGTGAGGGAGTGAGGAAGGGTGAGGTTAGGTTACGCTGGGTTAGGTTAGGTTAGGTTAGGTTAGGTCAGGAGGTTAAATGTTACTTTTGAGGATCGCAGTTGTCGGTTACGCAGGTGAAAAGACTGATAACCTAATAATTTATTTATCATCACATTCGGGGCCCGGAATCGGAACGGAGGGTGTGAGGAAGGGTGAGGGAGGGGCGGAGAGAGTTCCCCGCGCGCTACTACTTCGACCCCGCGAACGTGTCGGTTTTGTATAAATATAAGCCGTTTTCCCGCTTTTGAATTTAGTGTCGTGTCGATTCATATTCGCTCGCCCGCGTCGTGCGCAGTTTTGTGCTCGTCGATTTATCGAAAGTTATTTTCTTAGAAACTCTTAGTACAAGATGACCGGTCGCGGTAAGGGAGGTAAAGGATTGGGAAAAGGAGGTGCCAAGCGTCACAGGAAAGTTCTTCGTGACAACATCCAGGGTATCACGAAGCCCGCCATCCGTCGTCTCGCACGCAGAGGCGGTGTGAAGCGTATCTCCGGTCTCATCTACGAGGAGACCCGCGGTGTGCTGAAGGTGTTCCTCGAGAACGTTATCCGCGACGCGGTCACCTACACCGAGCACGCCAAGAGGAAGACCGTCACCGCCATGGACGTAGTCTACGCGCTCAAGCGTCAAGGCCGCACCCTCTACGGTTTCGGTGGTTAATTTCGCGCACACTGCTTGCGCGTCGCCTTCCATCCACCGAAGGCGGCCGCATTTCTTCGCGAATACCATATTAACACAAAAAGGCCCTTTTCAGGGCCACATAAGTTTCATGTTTTTTTATAAATTATGTTTCATGGGTTCCTTGCGACGAAATAATACGTTAAAAATATAGGGTACGTACGTACGTGTACGTACGCACGCCCGCACACATAATATATACATACCTACGTAGAAAGTATTAAATTATTACACTTACACTAATTTGCATCCATCAGAGTTAGTTTAAAAGCATTAAGAAAAGTATATAGGTAATTATTATTTTATTATTATACTTACACATTATCATCGTTGCTAGACACTAGACAGGGCAGCCGGGCAGCTCAGCAGCAGCAGCGGTCTATTATTCCATACGTTGTGGGACGACCGACGTCATTATCACGTAGGTAATGAGACCTGTAAAAAAAAAAATTAATAATAAATAATTTAGTAATCATTGTAGGTAGGTATCCAACTAGATTATTATTAAGGGGAAATTAGGTAGATTAAGATATATATATAATAAACTTGTTATTGCGATGCGACGGAGTCAAAGAGATTACAGAGAAAACGGTCGTGTCGGACGGAAGCTCTGAGTAAATATGATCTTAGTTAGGTCACTTAGGGTGTATCTAACCTACCTGCATTAAAATAATGTAAATAAGAAAATAATGTAAATAATATTATATGCATAACAAATGATATTAGTCCTTGTGTAAGTAGGTAGGTACTGTATCTATAGACGGCCGGCGGCGGCGGGACAGCGTACGCCGCCGCCATCTCTACGTTTGCTACACTTTACGCCCGTTACCTATTCGTAATTATTATTTTAATTGTAAATATTAATTTATTATGTATAGCATGTTATGAAATAGTATATTATATAATTACAGATTCGATACATTGTTAAATAACAATCAACAGAGGCCGATAGAGCGGTCCGTAGCCGTGAGCAGATACCATCGCGTGTTTTACCAACGTCAACTTTAAGATGATCAAAGTTACATTAAAAATAAATAATATGGAACATATTTTTATTATGGATAAGGGCAGAATACATGCTTTCAATTTATTAAGGAATAGATCAATTTATGTGCGTTTTTATAGAATAAAATAACTTTTGAATTTGACACTAGGTACTCAACGTGCATAGTACCGATTATAAACGTTCGTAACTTTCCCTCGTCTCGTCGTACCTAGGCAAATTTTACATTTCCAGTAAGGTGTACTCAAGCACAATCTGATTTTGATATCGTATCCAAGTACAAACAATTGGTTTAGACAAAAAATATTTTTTTAAAGATCGCTGCTAGTGAAAAGTTAGAAGTGTTGATACGAGAAATCGTTTCACGACATCTAGGCCCTCTTTACAGTAATGCTCGCCAAGGGGGGTTAGTGGCGCCTTCTAGTGGATTTTTGAGGAAACTTTC
Source organism: Teleiodes luculella (assembly GCA_948473455.1). Taxonomy (NCBI): domain Eukaryota; kingdom Metazoa; phylum Arthropoda; class Insecta; order Lepidoptera; family Gelechiidae; genus Teleiodes; species Teleiodes luculella. The sequence continues at coordinate 7,100,489 of OX419609.1, read as the reverse complement.
CGCATCCACTCACTGCACTGCGCTGCTTATACTACGTGTGAATCGGTGTTACTCAAGCAAGAAACTCAATTGAAATGGCAGATACAGCTGTAGCTAACGAAGCTCCCGCTCCGGCGACACCAGCGAAGAAGCCTAAGGCGTCCGCCGCCGCCAAGAAGCCGAAGGCGAAGCCCAACCACCCGAAGACTTCCGAGATGGTAAACAACGCGATCAAAGAGCTGAAAGAGAGAAGCGGATCGAGCCTGCGAGCCATCAAGAAGTATATCGCCGCACAGTACAAGGTCGACGCCGAGAAGCTGGCGCCCTTCATCAGAAAATATCTGAAGAGCGCCGTCGAGTCCGGCCAGCTGATACAGACCAAGGGCAAGGGCGCGAGCGGTTCGTTCAAGCTCGAGTCCAAATCCGCCGCCGGCAAGTCGAAGGCCTCCTCCGGCGAGACTAAGGCCAAGGCCGCCGCCAAGCCGAAGCCGAAGAAGGCAGCGAGCGCCGCCGCCGCTAAGCCCAAGAAAGCCGCCGCCAGCTCACCGGCCAAGGCGAAAGCCGCCGCCGCCGCCGCCGCAAAGGACAAGAAGGCGGCCGCCGCTAAGAAGAAGCCCGCCGCCGCAGCCGCTAAGAGAGCCGCCCCCGCGAAGGCGAAGAGCGCCGCCGCCCCCAAGGCCAAGAAAACCGCCAAGCCCCCGACCAAAAAGCCGAAAGCGCCCAAACCGAAGAAGGCCGCCGCTCCCAAGTCTAAACCCGCCGCCAAGAAAGCCGCCGCTAAGAAGTAAGCGCGAACCGCAGTCGACGACGACGACGACTTCGTTGCGTTGTTGCGCTGCACCCCCGTGTTGCGTGCGATGCGATGCGATGCGACCGACGATTCCCGCTCGGAGCCGCCGAGCAAGCAAGCAAGCACGCAAGACCACGACACACAAAAAACAAACAGCCCTTTTCAGGGCTAACAATTTATTCATGTCGATTTGACCTATATGTTTCAATAAGGACGAACAAACAAACAAACATTCCGTCCCGCCCGACTGCCCGACGACGACATCACTCACTTAATATAATTTATAATTAATAAGTAATAATTATTCGACGACATACCTATAGAATAGAGACATCCTTTAAATAAAATGCACTTCACTTCACATCAACTTAACACAATCACAAACTATTCACGTAAACAAATTATCTCCACTGATGCACTTGCACCTGTTTATTAGTTTACCTCACTTTCGCAAATAAAAGTAAAATAGTGAAACAATGAAAACAATACATAAATCTAATCACCTCAACTATTCACGAATGTACGAAG
>OX419609.1:7037128-7098992 GCA_948473455.1 Teleiodes luculella | reverse complement strand
TAAGTGTCACTTACATTATCCTACGACGTACTCGTACTTGTAAATATAACTAATTATTCAACACCGTTGTCGGCGAACGAACATTGCCCACCTTACCGCTCCGTGAGCCCCCCCCTGCCCCGTCTCGTCCCGGCCCTCTAACAAACAAATGCTGTAATAGACTAAGTTAACCTATATACTTTGCTCGCAATCTTCCTATAAGAATATACGTTCTTACAAGACATCACTAATGTCCAATTGGATTCTAATATGTCCGTAATTCTTATAAGAACAATATAATATTGTATATAGGAAAGCATATAACGCTATTACATAGACAAACAAAGCAAAACCGATAAGATTATCTCAAGTACATGGCTCGCATAAGATGAGCAAACTGCTTACGCTAAATTTCGCCACCAGGCGGCGCCACAAGTGGGGGTAACCGAGCGTTACCTTTTAGAAGAGCCGTGCACTTTAAAGCCATTTTTTACCTTTAAATACTTATTTTACATCGTTTTGCTTTGTTATTTCTATCATATAATGCTGTCAGCTACATAAGAAAAATATTAAATGTATAATATTCCAAAAAATAATATTCAACATCTAAAATATACGACAGCAGCGAAACCCCTTCAAAAATGACATGACGAACGGATTTCGCAACTCCTTCGATTTTGACCGAACGGAGAAAAATAATAATGTACATACAAAATTTGATTAAATTATATTATAATAACGCTAGTTATCTTATTTCCTTTAGATATTAAGTTTTATTATTCAGATATTTCATGTTACTTATAAGAAAATGTAATACTTACAAGACCTATTAGAGGCATTTATTTTCGTTGTTTTACCATTCATTTACTTTCTTTAGTTATAGTACATAATTTTGCAATTCATGACTTATTTAGTTCGATTTCATGTTGTATTAGAATTATTTTTATTCCCTTACGATTTTACAAGTTATTTACATAGCGATCGTCTTTGCACACATTTATCCTTATATATAACCGTGATGTCTCTCGCCATACACAATAATATAAATATCGGTATATAAATAAGTTAGATAATAAGCAGTAAAATTTGGTACGTGCGTATGATACACTTCTGATACATAATCTTTCTAAATACAGTTTTAAATAGTTAGGATGTTAGAAATAAATAAGGCAATCTATTAAATTCCTGTTTTTAATGTTAAATGAAGAAAATAGCCAAACTGTGTAATGTAAATTTTTGTATATTTTTTGCCTTAATTTCACGATATTTCGTTAATTATTTTACTTGATGATTTTAAAATATGATTTCTATATTGTACAAGTTGTGTTCTTTCTAATAAACATGTGCAATATATTGTAAATACATGAATAAATGAGATATCCAATGGGAAAGGCAGTGCGCATAGTACAAATTACCGTTAGCTCGCGCTCAAACGGGCGGCTCAGACGCGGCTCTCTCATACGTCATGCTCGATCCTTCAAGGTAAATCTTGCCACGGCAAAATGTATCTTCAAGCAGAGGCAATAAGGAACAAGATAGCCTGAAAAGAAGAGAGCCGCGGAAACTCAATAGTAGCTGCACCCTGCACCCTGAACCAGTCGCCTGCCTTGCCCTGAGGACCTTGGAATACAGTATCCTGGCGTTTATCTTCACGTCTCTTACCCTATCCCGGTAAAACTAATGCACGTGTGAAGTGCTGTGACGGTAACGAGGTAATGTACTTATGGTAAGGGCTAGTCGCCCGGTCTACGTGCTGTATATATACATATATATATATCTTGTGTATCTAGGAATCGTGGAAGCAGCTGTATCCGGCCAGCCAAGCTCGGATGGAGGCTTGACAAGTTGCATGGTCCTTCGAGCCGGATATACAGTTGTGTTCTTGTTACAGATACCGAGGCGGCACCAGAGGACGGCTAGCCATCAGACGCAAGGAGGCGGCAAGGGTGCATCGCCGAAGCAAGGGTGCAGCTAGAGTGAAGCCAGCGGCGGGCGGCGCCAACCAGCCGGAAGCGAAGCGACGGCGCGGCGCCACACCGGAGTGATTCATGTGAGTGTGTGCTGATCGGGTATGCACACCTAGATTACCCCGGCCTTCAGTTAAGACGTGGACCACGAATTATCTTTGCTTGACTTCAGACTAAAGGCAGAGTTGTACGGAGAAAGACAAATCTCATACTAGAGATTGTCAGTCGAGGTTTAACTCTGTGCTCGAGGCTGGAGGCCGAGTTCATGCGACGGATAGTACTGGCGTCCCCACCGGTCTATCTAGCGACTAGATTGTTTCGTCCACTAACCTTAACAAGGCTCTCACCTCCGTTGTTCGGTGCCCTTAGGTGTCTCAACCGAACAAGTTAGGTACACACCTCACAGTAGGTACACACCACACGGTAGGTTGTAGGTACTCTGACGCACAGTCATGCATCACTCAGAAGTGTATCATACGCCTTCGGGAGATCGTAGGGTTACGCGATCTATGATGCACGAGCCGCAGCCTAGTACGTCGCGAGCGGCAGCTTCCTCGGACACGCACACATGGAATGCACCGTCTGGGGAGAGCGCCCTCCCACATACTAGTACTGCGACAACTTCAAATGATAACCAGGAAGTAGGGTACGAGCGTGGGTTCCTCGGCCCTACACAAGACTCACGACAAGACGGACAGCGACTAGATAACGCGATATGTACGACGCGATCGGTTAGCAGTAGATCGTCAGCGCGCTCTCAAAGGCGCAGGCTCGAGGCCGAGATGGAGGTCCGACGCCTGACTTTGGAGCGAAGGCGCGAGGAGGAAGCGCTAGCTAGGTCTAAATTAGAATTAGTCCAGTTAGAATCCACGGACGAATCGGCTAACGAAAGCGGAACCGACACAGTTAGGCAGACACGGAACCCGGCGTTCCATAGTATACGTGTAGAGCAATGGGAACGTATAACCGCGCCTGCAGCACCTGTTAGTCGAATAGTAGTAACGCCCCGCGATACTGAGGTCCCTCGGGGGGAGAGAGGAGCAAGTCTAGGTAACGTCCAAGCTTATAGTGAGCACTGTAGCGTACAACGCGAATTTAGGTCACATTTTAATGGCCCCAGTACAAACCTTATATTAGGTAACTTACCACCATTTTCTAGGTCCCTTTTTACAGGCCCTAGCTCTAATATGCAACCCCAAAATAGGTCTCATTTTACAGGGCCTATCCCACAGTCAAATCATAATATACACCCCGAAACTAGGTCCCATTTTACAAGACCTACTGACAGACAACGCGACGACGACCCGCGCTATAGAGCGCCCCGCGATAGGTCTAGACAACAACCAGACCCTAGCACTAGCTTATCGGACGTAGATCGACTAGAAATTCTAGCACAGACGTTGGCTAAAGCGTTCGGCAACGCCACGTCGAATAAACGTACAAGCACTAGATTTCTAGACGAACTTCCTCACTTCGACGGCGACGTGAGCGAGTGGGTAGGCTTTAGCTCTGTCTATTGCGACAGTAGGGACGCGTATTCGGACGTTCAGAACGTAGCGCGACTACGTAAAGCTTTACGCGGCCCGGCTAGAGAAACAGTGCGCGCCCTCATACACACAGCTCGCCACCCAGACCAAATAATGGACGTCCTAGAAAAACGATACGGTCGCCCAGAACAAATCGTTTTAACGAAGTTAGAGCGTATCAGGCGCATGCCTACATTAGCCGAGGATGGACACAACATAAGCGAGTTCGCTAGCCGCGTATCTAACGCTGTGTCCATAATAAACTCCGTCGGCGAAAGGCGATACATGAATGCGCCCGAATTGTTAACGCAGATAGAAGACAAACTTAGCGTTTTCATTCGATTCGGTTGGCACAAGTACTTACGCGAACACCGCGTACAGCCAGACTTAGAGATCATGTCTAATTATCTCAACGACTTAGTGGATAGTTTCGGCGCCATGTCGCGACCCGCGATACATAGTAGGCACGAAGAACGCCACAAACACAAGTCGAATCGGCCCCATGTGCATCGACGGCACATAGTCAACACCGCGACAAAGACTAGATCTGTATACGAAAGTTCGCAATCCGAGTTCGAATCGAGCGACGAAGAATGCTACGAATCACGTCACACCGTAGCAGCCGTAAAGACGTCTCGTGGCGCCCCCGCGGCGCGTAGCGAAAGCGAGAACGACTCGCAAAATAATTCACATTCTTATCAGAACAGCTCATACGAATCGGACAGCGAGTACGAACGTTTCAAAGTCTTCGCCGCTATGAAAGCTAAACCTAATAAATGTTCGCTATGCAAAAACAATCACTATCTTAAAGATTGTGAACAATTTACAAAGAAAAATGTATCAGAAAGGTGGGACGCTGCACGTTCAACTCGCAGCTGTTTTCGCTGCCTAAAGAGCACGCACCGCAGAGAGAACTGTAAAGCAAAGCCCTGCGGTAAAAACGGCTGCAAGATGCAACACCACAAATTGTTACATTATTCTAACGAAGAACATCCCAAAGCGAACAACAAAGCTACCCCCTCCCCCTTCGCCCCGCGCGGGGAAAGCAACGAACTAAAAGTTAAGCGGGCTCAAGTCGCGTCGGTGAGCACCTCAGACCCCGACCGACAAGCTTACCTAAAGATAATTCCTGTCGAATTACACGGCCCTATAGGTAGAATTCAAACCTACGCTTTACTTGATGAAGGCTCAACGACGACGTTGATAGAGCGCGATACCGCACTCGCTATAGCACCTCAAGGCAAAGCCGAGGAGCTACGCATCGAAAGCGTTGGCGGTAAAAAGATCAGCGACAAAGAGTCATTCAAGCTAAAAGCCAAAATTAAGGGTCAATTCACACGAAACTTCGAAAACATACAAGCTCAGATTATCTCGAAGCTTAACTTACCACCTCAAGACGTGACAAGTGACTTGGTCTCACAATGCGCTCATCTAACAGACATCCAAGATGAGATCACGTACACCAACGCAAAGCCGACCATATTAATCGGCCAAGATAATTGGCATCTCATAGTAACGAGAGATCTTAAAACAGGTTTACCTGCCCAGCCCGTAGCTTCTTTTACATGGTTAGGCTGGGCACTTCACGGCTTCTCGATAAGCCAACGCAAAACCGTCGCGAACGTTAATCACATAACGAACACGGCGCGTTCAAAATTAAATTCACAAAATAGTAGCATCGAACCCGCACCCTATCGACATTGGGTGCCTACCACACGCGCAGCCGACGACACGACGCGACTCGAAACTAACAATTCCGACACGACCCGTACACGGAACAGCGAACCGAGATCACCCAAACTCGAACCTACTTCCTGGTCAAATAAATTGTTAGATAGTAAGTTAGTGATAAGTCCGGTCTCAAAACCTGTACCCCCTCACGTCCCTTCTGGCTCATTCCCAACCTCGCCGAAGAGAACCCCCATGGGCCCCGCCCACACTCTACGCGACCGGACGACATCGTGCCTGCTCGACGAGAGGAGATATAAGACGTGGACTCGACCTCTGTACATCGCTACACGAGTCATTCAGGCTGCTCTCAAATTCAAATCTTTCATACATAAGAAAAAACCAGAACAAACACTCGCTATGAAGAGGCTCGTTAATACGCCGAAGAAGGCACAAAATATGCGGCCCACAAACCAATCTCAGACGGCCCATGCTCCATCAGAACACGAGCACAAACAACCGTCCACACAACATGACGGCACACGAAAACGTCGAGCGAGAAAAAGGAAGCATAGAAAGCGCCATTCTCAGCTCAAAAACACATGTTCGACGACTACCGACGATGACATTCATCAAATCGTCAAGCAGCGTATTGAGGCAAAATGTATAACACAAAACGCCCACAAACAACATCCAGTTGCACCAAACACCGCATACAACATCACTTGTTCGATACCAAACAATTCGCACTGCGATACAGTGATGTGTGCAGGTCACGTGACCAGCGACAAGATTTACAAAGAATCTACCTGGAGGGCTCATAAAAAACTTGCAGACCAATCTTGGGCGAGAAAGACGCACAACTCACACATCTCACTATCGTGCCATGATAACCAATCACCACGTTATCATTGTGACAAGAACACAGCCCCAGGGGATTGTAAAGTCGGAGTAAAGATGACCACGACGTCCAAACATATATGGCCTGGATGACAATCAACGGGAACACAACAACGGCAGAATAAGAGTAGTCGAGGTGACAAGTGTTGGTGTAGTACACGTCAACCATTCCCACGTCACACACACTATACGAGTAATCTCCAACATCGACGACAACAGCTGTTCGCCGTGCATAAAGATGTGCTCTGCACCGGGGGGAGATTGTCGGCGAACGAACATTGCCCACCTTACCGCTCCGTGAGCCCCCCCCCTGCCCCGTCTCGTCCCGGACCTCTAACAAACAAATGCTGTAATAGACTAAGTTAACCTATATACTTTGCTCGCAATCTTCCTATAAGAATTTACGCTCTTACAAGACATCACTAATGTCCAATTGGATTCTAATATGTCCGTAATTCTTATAAGAACGATATAATATTGTATATAGGAGGGCATATAACGCTATTACATAGACAAGCAAAGCAAGGCCGATAAGATTGTCTCAAGTACATGGCTCGCATAAGATGAGCAAACTGCTCACGCCAAATTTCGCCACCAGGCGGCGCCACAAGTGGGGGTAACCGAGCGTTACCTTTTAGAAGAGCCGTGCACTTTAAAGCCATTTTTCACCTTTAAATACTTATTTTACATCGTTTTGCTTTGTTATTTCTATCATATAATGCTGTCAGCTACATAAGAAAAATATTAAATGTATAATATTCGTAACAATAAAATTCAACATCTAAAATATACGACAGCAGCAAAACTCCTTCGAAAATAAAAATGTATGGAGAAAATAATAATGTAAATATACAAATTTCTTATTAGAGTAAATTATAATTATGTACTTTGATTTATTACTTCTTATGGGATTAAGTTTCGTTATGTTCCTATTTGTACTTTGAGGAAACCTATTAAAGGTATTTATTTTCGTTGTTTTTCCTTTTATTTACTTCTCTTAGTACATAAGATAAGATTTCATTTGTACGTTTTATTATTTAGTCTTAAGTTGAATTTCATGTTATGTTCAAATTAATTTCTTTCTATTCGATTTCACAATTATTTACATGGTTTTCGTAATTACTCACATTTATTCTTATGTATAACCGCGATGTCTATCGCCATACACATTACTATTAAGATTGGTTTATAAATAAGTTACATAATAAACAAGTAAAATTTGGTACGTGCGTATGATACACTTCTGATACATAATCTTTCTAAATACAGTTTTAAATAGTTAGGATGTTAGAAATAAATAAGGCAATCTATTAAATTCCTGTTTTTAATGTTAAATGAAGAAAATAGCCAAACTGTGTAATGTAAATTTTTGTATATTTTTTGCCTTAATTTCACGATATTTCGTTAATTATTTTACTTGATGATTTTAAAATATGATTTCTATATTGTACAAGTTGTGTTCTTTCTAATAAACATGTGCAATATATTGTAAATACATGAATAAATGAGATATCCAATGGGAAAGGCAGTGCGCATAGTACAAATTACCGTTAGCTCGCGCTCAAACGGGCGGCTCAGACGCGGCTCTCTCATACGTCATGCTCGATCCTTCAAGGTAAATCTTGCCACGGCAAAATGTATCTTCAAGCAGAGGCAATAAGGAACAAGATAGCCTGAAAAGAAGAGAGCCGCGGAAACTCAATAGTAGCTGCACCCTGCACCCTGAACCAGTCGCCTGCCTTGCCCTGAGGACCTTGGAATACAGTATCCTGGCGTTTATCTTCACGTCTCTTACCCTATCCCGGTAAAACTAATGCACGTGTGAAGTGCTGTGACGGTAACGAGGTAATGTACTTATGGTAAGGGCTAGTCGCCCGGTCTACGTGCTGTATATATACATATATATATATCTTGTGTATCTAGGAATCGTGGAAGCAGCTGTATCCGGCCAGCCAAGCTCGGATGGAGGCTTGACAAGTTGCAATACCTACATATAAATAAATATAGGGCTCTGCGCTGCGCTTACACAGCACCGTTCAAATAGAATAGACACACACACACCCAATATCACAATAAAATATAAATATACTACCTACCTACACGTTACATAAATTAATTAATTAAGTAAGTAAGTAAAAGTACAAAAATATACCTGATACAATTAGTACACCTACATAGTTATATTTGTACATTTTCTGTTTGCTTGCAATGAAGTAAGTACCTAGGTACCTATTTGTATTGTATTGTAATAGGTACGTATAATATGTCACCGGCTAATACTGATTTTAAGATTAAACCAGTTCACCAGGCGGCGGGTGCGAGCGTAGCGAGCACGGGAGTTCAGGGCACCCCTACTTCGGATAGTATAGGTTCGAAGGGTATGGCAGAAGCGATGTGGGCGAGCGTAGCGAGCCCAGATCGCTCGCCATACCCTTCGTGTTAGGTTACACATGAACCTAAACAAACCTAACCTAACCTAAACCGAGTTTAGCCTGGGCAAAACTGGTTTGGCCTGAAATCGGCCAAAAAAAAAAAAAAAAAAAAAAAAAACCTATATATAATTAAGCAATTTTAGTTATTCAAAACACGCACCATTAATTGTTTATTACATAATAATAATAAAAAAAAAAATTAACTAGCTGCTAGCTAGCTGACATTAAGCCGCCGAGGGGCGCGGGGGGGCTATGTTGATTCCCCCCGCGCGCGAACGGTCCCCTATCGTAAATGTACGATTGGTCCGTTTCGCCTTTCGCTCAGGAACGCGTAAGCATAGTGGGGCGTAACGGAACTCGATATAAAAAGAATTTTCCAAAATTGTTATCACTGTTCTCTTACCCAACTCGCGTTCGTGTAAGCGTAACTTGATTCAATCAACCATCAACCATGCCGCCCAAGACTAGTGGAAAGGCCGCCAAAAAGTCTGGCAAAGCCCAGAAGAACATCTCCAAATCGGACAAGAAAAAGAAGAAGCATAAGAGGAAGGAGAGCTACGCCATCTACATCTACAAGGTGTTGAAGCAGGTGCACCCAGACACCGGTATCTCGAGCAAAGCGATGTCCATCATGAACTCGTTCGTGAACGACATCTTCGAGCGCATCGCCGCCGAGGCCTCGCGTCTCGCCCACTACAACAAGCGCTCCACAATTACATCGAGGGAGGTGCAGACATCCGTCAGGCTCTTGCTACCCGGTGAACTCGCCAAGCACGCCGTCTCTGAGGGCACCAAGGCTGTCACCAAGTACACCAGCTCGAAGTGAAGCGCGCCAATACACCGCGACCGCTTCCTTCCTCCTCACAACAACAACCAAAAGGCCCTTTTCAGGGCCACAAAATGCTTATCTGTGTACAACGTGCATATGTTTCAAAGAGATTTTACGATCATAAATAATACAATTACATAACTACTTATTTACACCTACTACCTACTTAAATAATTAAGATGGACACAATAATAATAATATAAAAAAATAAATTAATTAATTAATCAGTTGAGCATGTAGCAATACTACACCGATCCAAAATATGCGCATGTCGCAATACTACACCGACTCGATTATTATTAGTTTATTTTTATATTATATATACCCACTAATATAATTTCGATCCACATACATACCTACACATAATACTGTTAATTCTGGCTGTGCAGTAGGTATGTAATAAGCTGTGTGCTTGTTTCGCAAGAAAGGGAATAAACAAATTTATAACAATATCAGTTAGATAGATTTATTTTATAAATTATTTAGATAAATTTCAGATAGGTACCTACCTATTTACAATAATAATGTTTTTTTTTTTTTTTTTTTAAGTTTCTTTCTTTCTCGTTAAATTCAAAGCGTCCAGAGGGCGTGCACGTCTCTAAACGATGATATAGCAAGCGATATCTCACATCTCGCTCTGCGTCGCTTCCCCACACCTCCCGCTGCCCGCTCACCCGCAAACTATGCTCGAATGTATAAATAAAAGCCGGAAAAAAATTTTTTTAACTAGCAGTCGCGCGCGTCTCGCCGTCCGTCCGCACGTTTGTTTTTGTCTCGCAACGCGTTATTAAATTATCGAAATGGCTCGTACTAAGCAGACAGCTCGTAAGTCGACCGGTGGTAAGGCACCGCGTAAACAGCTCGCCACCAAGGCCGCTCGCAAGAGCGCGCCGGCTACCGGTGGTGTGAAGAAGCCCCATCGCTACAGGCCCGGTACCGTCGCTCTTCGTGAGATCCGTCGCTACCAGAAGAGTACCGAGCTGCTGATCCGCAAGCTGCCCTTCCAGCGTCTCGTCCGTGAAATCGCTCAAGACTTCAAGACCGACTTGCGCTTCCAGAGCTCCGCCGTGATGGCGCTGCAGGAGGCGAGCGAGGCTTACCTCGTTGGTCTCTTCGAAGACACCAACCTGTGCGCCATCCACGCCAAGCGTGTCACCATCATGCCCAAGGACATCCAGCTCGCTCGTCGCATCCGTGGAGAGCGTGCTTAAACACACCCACCACCGATACACGATATAGCGACGTTCGTTGGGGCGGCCGCGCGTGTACTTAAATTACACGCCTCGCGCCGTTCGCGATCGGAGAGCCTATCGCATACTCAAAAGGCCCTTTTCAGGGCCACATTTGTTTCTAATAATCTTATTGAATATGTTTCACTGGGTCAAAATCGATCATGTACCTACCTACGTACACAGTACACACGCGTTGCGTGTTAATAATAGTCAAAAGAGTCGATAATATATTTATTAAGTAGATAGATAGGTAGGTACGTACGTACGCACGCACGCACGCACCTAAAGTACAATACAAATAAAATATCTTATATAGATAGATAATTATATTAACTGTTTATTTGTTAGCGCGTTGTCAGTTGTCATTATTATCGGCTGGTTGTTTTTTTTTTTTAATTTATACCTACACAGTGTTATCTCGTATAGTATTGACTAGGATTGGGGATCGCAGTTGTCGGTTACACAGGTGAAATGTTACTTTTGAGGACCGCAGTTGTCGGTTACGCAGGTGAAAAGAATGATAACCTGGTATCGTCACATTCGGCGCTCGCAATCAGAACGAGTGAGGGAGTGAGGAAGGGTGAGGTTAGGTTACGCTGGGTTAGGTTAGGTTAGGTTAGGTTAGGTCAGGAGGTTAAATGTTACTTTTGAGGATCGCAGTTGTCGGTTACGCAGGTGAAAAGACTGATAACCTAATAATTTATTTATCATCACATTCGGGGCCCGGAATCGGAACGGAGGGTGTGAGGAAGGGTGAGGGAGGGGCGGAGAGAGTTCCCCGCGCGCTACTACTTCGACCCCGCGATTGTGTCGGTTTTGTATAAATATAAGCCGTTTTCCCGCTTTTGAATTTAGTGTCGTGTCGATTCATATTCGCTCGCCCGCGTCGTGCGCAGTTTTGTGCTCGTCGATTTACGAAAGTTATTTTCTTAGAAACTCTTAGTACAAGATGACCGGTCGCGGTAAGGGAGGTAAAGGATTGGGAAAAGGAGGTGCCAAGCGTCACAGGAAAGTTCTTCGTGACAACATCCAGGGTATCACGAAGCCCGCCATCCGTCGTCTCGCACGCAGAGGCGGTGTGAAGCGTATCTCCGGTCTCATCTACGAGGAGACCCGCGGTGTGCTGAAGGTGTTCCTCGAGAACGTTATCCGCGACGCGGTCACCTACACCGAGCACGCCAAGAGGAAGACCGTCACCGCCATGGACGTAGTCTACGCGCTCAAGCGTCAAGGCCGCACCCTCTACGGTTTCGGTGGTTAATTTCGCGCACACTGCTTGCGCGTCGCCTTCCATCCACCGAAGGCGGCCGCATTTCTTCGCGAATACCATATTAACACAAAAAGGCCCTTTTCAGGGCCACATAAGTTTCATGTTTTTTTATAAATTATGTTTCATGGGTTCCTTGCGACGAAATAATACGTTAAAAATATAGGGTACGTACGCACGCCCGCACACATAATATATACATACCTACGTAGAAAGTATAAAATTATTACACTTACACTAATTTGCATCCATCAGAGTTAGCTTAAAAGCATTAAGAAAAGTATATAATTATTATTTTATTATTATACTTACACATTATCATCGTTGCTAGACACTAGACAGGGCAGCCGGGCAGCTCAGCAGCAGCAGCGGTCTATTATTCCATACGTTGTGGGACGACCGACGTCATTATCACGTAGGTAATGAGACCTGTAAAAAAAAAAATTTATTATAAATAATTTAGTAATCATTGTAGGTAGGTATCCAACTAGATTATTATTAAGGGGAAATTAGGTAGACTAAGATATATATTATATAATAAACTTGTTATTGCGATGCAACGGAGTCAAAGAGATTACAGAGAAAACGGTCGTGTCGGACGGAAGCTCTGAGTAAATATGATCTTAGTTAGGTCACTTAGGGTATCTAACCTACCTGCATTAAAATAATGTAAATAAGAAAATAATGTAAATAATATTATATGCATAACAAATGATATTAGTCCTTGTGTAAGTAGGTAGGTACTGTATCTATAGACGGCCGGCGGCGGGACAGCGTACGCCGCCGCCATCTCTACGTTTGCTACACTTTACGCCCGTTACCTATTCGTAATTATTATTTTAATTGTAAATATTAATTTATTATGTATAGCATGTTATGAAATAGTATATTATATAATTACAGATTCGATACATTGTTAAATAACAATCAACAGAGGCCGATAGAGCGGTCCGTAGCCGTGAGCAGATACCATCGCGTGTTTTACCAACGTCAACTTTAAGATGATCAAAGTTACATTAAAAATAAATCATATGGGACATATTTTTATTATGGATAAGGGCAGAATACATGCTTTCAATTTATTAAGGAATAGATCAATTTATGTGCGTTTTTATAGAATAAAATAACTTTTGAATTTGACACTAGGTACTCAACGTGCATAGTACCGATTATAAACGTTCGTAACTTTCCCTCGTCTCGTCGTACCTAGGCAAATTTTACATTTCCAGTAAGGTGTACTCAAGCACAATCTGATTTTGATATCGTATCCAAGTACAAACAATTGGTTTAGACAAAAAATATTTTTTTAAAGATCGCTGCTAGTGAAAAGTTAGAAGTGTTGATACGAGAAATCGTTTCACGACATCTAGGCCCTCTTTACAGTAATGCTCGCCAAGGGGGGTTAGTGGCGCCTTCTAGTGGATTTTTGAAGGGAAACGAAAATCGATTCGTCGCGAAGCCGTTGTTGTCGAGCGCACCTGTGATCCAACAACCTACGCAGCCGACTGCCGTCTGTTCGCCCTGCGAGCACCTGCCGACACCACCCCCGCACCGCGCACTCTCCCGCTTGCGACGCCTTGCCGGGCCTCCCCTAGGGGTCTCACCCGGCAGGGCTGGGCGCACTGAGGGATAGTGTCGGAGTGGGCGCGGCCGTTGGACGAACTGCGCTGGCCACGCACCCCCAAGAGCCCTTTTCAGGGCTAACCAACAACAGCCCTTCTCAGGGCTAACCAACAACAGCCCTTCTCAGGGCTAAAACCCCCCCCACCCCCGCGATGAGAGGCAGGAAGCCCCGCGGCTCCAAAGCCGCACGCCCCTCATCTGCGCAAACGTCGGATGCGCCCGCGACCGTAGGCACCGTTGCCTTGCGCAACATTTTTGCGCCCGAGATCGTGTCCCTCACGACGTTCAATGAGATCGCAAGCTCGAACCCCGAGCGAGAGCAACCCGCTCCCCCCCCGCACCGCTCGCGCAGTACCGGCCCCGCGCGCGCGCTCCCGCCCCGAGGCGACGTCAAGCGCGACCAAGCGGCGCTCGGTATGAGAATTACCGGACGCGCTACCCCTGCGCAACCTAGCGCTCCCGCAACGGCGGCGGTTGAGCGCAGGTCTGCTGCCACCGCGCTGACCCGCCCGTCGACTCCCCTCGTGGGTGAGCCCTCGCGTGCCCAGTCCCTCCCGCATCTGCCACGCATCACGCACGAGCCGCCGACTCCGACCGAGACGCGTGCCACCGCCCTGGCACTGGAGCGCCAACGCGCCCCCTCCCCCCGCGCGGGTGAGCCACCGCGCCCCGCACCCCGTCGGCTGCCTGCCGACGCGACCGAACCGCCGCGTAGCTACTACGACGATCACCAACGCGCTCTCGCACACCAAGCGATGGAGCAGCCGCGTGCGTCGTCGTCGGGCTACCATCGCACGCCCTCCCCCCGCGAGGGTGAGCGGCCGCGCGACCCCCGCGGAGATCGCACAAGGGACAGCAGGGAGGGTGCAACGGAGCTATTTGCTGACATGCTAGCGTCGCACCCCAATGCCCCCTCCCCGCGCCCCCCTTCCCCCCTCGCTCCCCCCGCGCACCTGTGGATGCGCGCCGACCCGCGCGCGAACACAATGCCGCGCCACAGGAGCTTTACACCGGAATACAACCCGGTAGAGGACGCGACTGGATACTTGATGCCGACGGAAACCACCTACGCGTCGATAGCCGCGCGCGATCACGCGTCCCGCGAACGATCCCGCGGTTATAGCTCGTCGGAGGGATCGGAAATATTCATGCATCGTCGCCAAACCGCAAGCCCGCCGAACGACAGTTACGGCCCCAGGCCTATGGCCGACGATGAAATAGTGGACAGGGCGATGCAAATCCTCGGATTTCAGGCTGAAGCGAGGAGGAGGCCGCGCCCAGACTCCTTCGAGGCCGGGAACGAGGAGAAGAGGCCCCGATTTGATACCTCCTCGCTAGGACCACCGGCTTGGAAAGGACTAAGTCAATCCCTATTCGCAATGGGGAACCCAAAATCGCACGCAGGAGCCGAGCCGCAAAGGCACTCGCTGGGAGCGACTGGTTCCGCATTCGCCAGCGTCCCCCGCTACCCGACCCCCCCGCCCTTCACATGGCAGGAGAGCCAAGGAGGAATCCACGGCCGTTCGAACGGGTCGTCATATGGCGACTTTGCACAGATGGGGAGAGGATCCACCCCCACCCCCCGCCCCACGGAGGAACCGAAGCCGCTGCGGTCACCCGCACGGGAAGAGCGGCACGGACTCCCCAAACCGTCAGCTTCGCCGCCTCAAGCAGCAGCACCCCCCGCCCGCACGGGCACCGCCCCCTCCCCTCGCTCACCCCCTCGCTCACCCGGAGCCGCCGCCGCGCCAACGATCGCCGCGACAACCTCCGGAACGACCAACGGCCCCACCAAGTACCCACCAATAGTGGTGGAGAAGATGCCCAACTGGACGCGGCATCTTCAAGCCATAAAGGCAAGATTGGGCCACGCACCAAACGCGCGTGCGTACGGAACCGGACTGAGGTTCATACCAAGATCAGCCGACGAGTTCCGTACGGTGCAGAGGTACTTGGTCGAAGCCCAGAAGGAAGAACCGGAGATGGCATTTTACTGCTTCTCCCCGACCGACGAGCTCCCGGTGAAGGTCGCCCTGAGGGGGCTACCCAGGGACACTCCAACGGAGGAGATCGGAGCGGCCCTCAGAGAGCTGGGGTTCGAGATGAGGCATGCCAGAGCCATCCCACCGAGGAGGGACAAGCCTGGCTGCCTCTTCTTCCTGGAGCTGGAACCCCTGAGCCAGGAGGAGCTCCGACGGCTCTACAACACCACCGAATTGCTGTGCCTCCCGGGAGTCATAGTGGAAGCGTGGAGAGGCAGAGCAGGACCAGCCCAGTGCCATAGATGCCAAGGGTACGGCCACGCATCGGTCAACTGCTTCCGAACCCAGCACTGCGTCCGATGCGCGGGCGACCACGCGGCATCAGACTGCCCACGCCCCAGGACCGATCCCCCCACCTGCGCCAACTGCAAGAAGGAACACACGGCCAACGACCGCCGCTGCCCAATCCGTCGCCAGGAGGCGCGGAAGCTTGGACTACGGATCCCGCCGCCACTGCCCAACAAACCGCAGCCAGAGGCGTCCAGGACCTCACGTCCAGCAGTGGAATCCAGGCCACCACTGCAATCCACGGCACCACCGCAGCAGACCCAAGCGCCGAAGACAGCCGGCCAGCGGAGGACCATCCCCGCCAAGCCGACTACTCTGGCGCCGGCCGCTAACCGACCGGTACCCAGGGGAGCAGCGATCCCAGCGCCCAAAAGAAGGCCAACCCGTGCCCAGCGAAGGGCGGCGAGGCGGATGCAAGAGGAACAGGAGGGTGAGTGTATCCCAGTCCCTCCCCCTGTACTAACGCAACCGCTGACAAGGGAGATGGCCTCAGAACCCCACCCACCACCACTCCGGGACACCCAGTTTGCGGATGATGAGGTGGTGTACATGCACCCCACTGCCTACCGACCGTACACCCACGTGCAAACCCAACCAGGACCAGGATCTGCAGCCAGGAGATCGGCACACCGCGTCCAAGACGAGGCGCCGTATGCCTACGACTATCCGGATCCCTCGGAGCGGCCAATGGTAGACCCTGTCCAGCACCGGAGAGAAATGGCCTGGCTCATCAGGTCATTTACCGAGATCCTGGCCAGTATTGCAGATACCCTCGAGCACGGAGGCGATGTACGGTCCATCGTCACCAAAGGCCTACGCGACATCCTTCTGATCAACACACTCTAAATGGCCCTGAGAGTGGTGTATTGGAACCCCGGCGGTGTCCGGAATAAACTGGGAGACCTCAAGCTGATCGTCCAGCAGCACGCAGTGGATGTCGTGCTGCTGGGCGAGACCAAGCTAGCCCCGGACATCAAGTTCCACCTGCCCAACTTCTTCATGTACCGGCGCGACGAGATGGGGCCAGGAGGCCCATTCAGAGGCACAGCCGTGCTGGTGAGGAGACGCCTGGTACATGAAGAACTTGAAAGGACGCCCTACGAAACGACGCGCAGCACCGGGGTCAGGCTGAGACTGCTGGACGGCGAACTACGGCTATTCGCCGCATACCGGCCGCCGCACACCTCGATGCGCCCGACCGACATCCAGAGGATGATGAACGGAGAGCCCACCCTCATAGCGGGCGACCTCAACGCGAAGCACCCGGCGTGGAACTCAACATCCACGAACACAGCGGGTAGGGTGCTTCACCAGGACGCCGAAGAGAAGGGCTATGAGGTGGTGGGCCCCGAGGCCCCGACTCACATCCCTGCAAACCCCAGCCAGAGACCCAACGTGCTGGACATCGCTGTGCACCACAACATGCCATGTCCGGTGCACATCGATGTCATTTACGACCTGGACTCGCAACATCTGCCCATATTGATAACAATAGGCCACAACAACGCAGCCCCACCATCACCGCGCCTGGCCAGGAAGGTCGACTGGGAGGCCTACAGGGCAAGGCTCGAGGATATGGAACTGCCGGGAGCCATATCCACAGCGGAAGATGTAGAGCACGCTGCCACCTACGTCACCACGCAACTCCAGGAGGCGTTGGAGGTAGCCACCACAATGAGCCCCGTGCGGTCAAATCGTAGAGACCAACTGCCCCAACGTCTTCTTGCCGATCTGCGCCGCAAACGCGAACTGCACAGCCTGTGGGCGAGGACGCGATGCCCCCGGGTCAAGTCGGATCTCAACAGAGTCGCCGCCAAGCTGTCGGCTGATGTGAAGGCCCACCGTGGTACCACGTGGGAGAAACACCTCGACCACGTGGGCGAGAACGAGAGGAGTCTATACCACCTGAACCGACAGCTGACACGAGCACCAGAGCCCACCTACCCACTGCTCAACGCCAGAGGGGAGAGATGCTACGAAGAGGGAGAGCGAGCAGAAGTCCTGGCCGAGCACCTCACCTCCCAGTTCACACCCAACCCCAGCGCACCTAGCATGACAGAGCACCATGGCACAGTGGAGTCGAAGGTAAGCGAGTTTCTCTCCACACCGGCTCCACCTCTCCATGGTGACCTGTTTATCTTCCCGGCTGAGCTGGAGAAGGCCGCCAGAAGACTGCCCAACCGCAAGGCACCAGGCCTGGACGGAGTCCCCACCGAGGCCCTAAAGCGGCTGCCCAGGAGGGCCATAGCTGCGGTCACGAGACTGTTTAACGGCATCCTGCGCACCGGCCACTTCCCCCGGGAGTGGAAGAAGGGGAAAGTCATCGCCCTCCCGAAGCCAGGGAAAGACCTCCGACTGGCCGCCAGCTACCGGCCGATCATGCTACTCATACACCTGGCCAAGCTGTTCGAGCGTCTGCTCCTCCGGAGAATCCGCCCGCACATCCCCGTCCGCAAAGAGCAGTTCGGATTCCGGGGGGCCCACTCCACCACGCTCCAGCTGACCAGGGTGCTCCACCTGCTCGCCGAGGAACGCAACAGAGACCGTTACACGGTCGCGGTCTTTCTCGACATAGAGAAGGCCTTCGACCGTGTATGGCATGACGGACTCCTGCATAAGCTGGCGAACACCACCGTCCCACCCGGCCTCACCAAGCTGATCGCGGACTTCCTGCGCGACCGCTCCTTCCTGGTGACTGTGCAGGGGGCGAACTCTGGGCTCAAACCCATCCGAGCCGGAGTCCCGCAGGGCAGCTGCCTATCGCCCTGCCTCTACGCCCTCTACACCAATGACATCCCCACCCTGGAGGGCCACCTGCAGGACTGGGAGGACGACGTCACCCTGGCCCTGTTCGCTGACGACAGCGCGTACTTCGCGTCGTCGCGCCGCCCCGCGCTCGCTGCGGCCAAGATGCAGCGCCTGCTGGACCTGCTGCCCGACTGGCTGGATCGCTGGAGGATGGCGGTCAATGTGGGTAAGACTGCAGCGCTGCTCACCGGCAACACACTGGGACCATTCCCCCACCTGCAGCTCAGAGGACAGGACATTACTTGGCACCCCACCGTCAAGTACCTGGGCTGCACCATCGACCGGGGGCTTACCATGAAGCCCATGGTCACCCACCTGGTGACCCAGGCCAAAGCAGCGCGCGCCCTCCTCCGCCCGGTGCTGCACTCCAAGCTGCCGACTCGGACCAAGGTGCGGATATACAAAACGTATATCCGCTCCAAACTCACGTACGCAACACCGGCGTGGTATGCGCTGGCCTCCACAGCCCAGCGGAAGCGACTGGATGTGGTCCAGAACGTCACCCTCCGAGTCATCACCCGCGCCCCGCGCTACGTGCGGAACGATGTCATCGCGCGGGACCTGAGGGTGACGTCCATAAGCGAGTTCGTCCGTGGTATGGCGCGAAAGATGTTCGACCGCGCCGACCACGGGCCGCATGACCACCTCCACAACATCGCCCCGCTCCACGCCAGACCTCCAGACGAGCGCAGACTGAAGATGCCTCGAGACATACTCAAGAGCCCTAGAGACAACCCAACCAACAGACCTGATGCCCCTGCGCCCCAAAGGGATAGACCGTCGCCGCCTGAAGCGCTGGACGAGTGCCACCTCCGGCCTAGGGAACCTAGCAGATTCTGCCCCTACGACCGGAGCCGGTACCGTTCGCGCTTCGCCAACCCCGACGCAGCCAATGGAGCTGCCTCTGCCCCGGAGCCCGCTGCGACTACTGCAGCGGCTGAATCCATAGCGCCAAGGTTGCGGACGCGCGTGATAGCCGCGCGCCGCCCCGGAGCGCCCCACAGCGACGCATAGTCGCGCAATAGGCAGTGTGTAGGAAAAAAAAAAAAAAAAAAAAAAAAAAAAAAAAAAAAAAAATACCCTACGGCCCGGTGCTCGCATGTCGTCTTTTACGGGCGGCATGTGAGCATTTTGAGGAGGGAAAAAAAAAAAAAAAAAAAAAAAAAAAAAAAAAAAAAAAAAAAAAAAAAAAAAAAACCCATACCCTGGCTCTCGCATGTTGTCTTTTACGGGCAGCATGCGATAGCTTAGTGGTGGGAAAAAAAAAAAAAAAAAAAAAAAAAAAAAAAAAAAAAAAAAAAAAAAAAAAAAAAAAAAAAACAACCTGCACACTAGCCTGCTTGCCCCCGAACCAAGACCAGACCCCCGTATGGGGAGAAGATGCCCGGGATACGGGGAAACCTCCCCAACCCGTACCCGCACCCCCGCAAACCAAGGGTGCTGAAGACCATCGGATCGGCGGATTATTTAGGAAACTTTCCGCATCCACTCACTGCGCTGCTGCTTATACCTACTACGTGTGAATCGGTGTTACTCAAGCAAGAAACTCAATTGAAATGGCAGATACAGCTGTAGCTAACGACGCCCCCGCTCCGGCGACACCAGCGAAGAAGCCTAAGGCGTCCGCCGCCGCCAAGAAGCCGAAGGCGAAGCCCAACCACCCGAAGACTTCCGAGATGGTAAACAACGCGATCAAAGAGCTGAAAGAGAGAAGCGGATCGAGCCTGCGAGCCATCAAGAAATATATCGCCGCACAGTACAAGGTCGACGCCGAGAAGCTGGCGCCCTTCATCAGAAAATATCTGAAGAGCGCCGTCGAGTCCGGCCAGCTGATACAGACCAAAGGCAAGGGCGCGAGCGGTTCGTTCAAGCTCGAGTCCAAATCCGCCGCCGGCAAGTCGAAGGCCTCCTCCGGCGAGACTAAGGCCAAGGCCGCCGCCGCTAAGCCGAAGCCGAAGAAGGCAGCGAGCGCCGCCGCCGCTAAGCCCAAGAAAGCCGCCGCCAGCTCACCCGCCAAGGCGAAAGCCGCCGCCGCCGCCGCTAAGGACAAGAAGGCGGCCGCCGCCAAGAAGAAGCCCGCCGCCGCAGCCGCTAAGAGAGCCGCCCCCGCGAAAGCGAAGAGCGCCGCCGCCCCCAAGGCCAAGAAAACCGCCAAGCCCCCGACCAAAAAGCCGAAAGCGCCCAAACCGAAGAAGGCCGCCGCTCCCAAGTCGAAACCAGCCGCCAAGAAAGCCGCCGCTAAGAAGTAAGCGCGAACCGCAGTCGACGACGACGACGACGACGACGACGACGACTTCGTTGCGTTGTTGCGCTGCACCCCCGTGTTGCGTGCGATGCGATGCGATGCGATGCGACCGACGATTCCCGCTCGGAGCCGCCGAGCAAGCAAGCAAGCAAGCAAGCAAGAGCAAGCACGCAAGACCACGACACACAAAAAACAAACAGCCCTTTTCAGGGCTAACAATTTATTCATGTCGATTCGACCTATATGTTTCAATAAGGACGAACAAACAAACAAACATTCCGTCCCGCCCGACTGCCCGACTCCCGACGACATCACTCACTTAATATAATTTATAATTAATAAGTAATAATTATTCGACGACATACCTATAGAATAGAGACATCCTTTAAATAAAATGCACTTCACTTCACATCAACTTAACACAATCACAAACTATTCACGTAGGTAAACAAATTATCTCCACTGATGCACTTGCACCTGTTTAGTTTACCTCACTTTCGCAAATAAAAGTAAAATAGTGAAACAATGAAAACAATACATAAATCTAATCACCTCAACTATTCACGAATGTACGAAGTAAACGCATAAATCTGTCCCTTTCACTCTTCCGTATTACAGCGTAGTCGATTCACCGCGCAACACTATAAATAAAACCGAGGGTCGAACATGTAAAAAAACAGTCTACAAGCTTGCGCTCAGAGCGTTAGCCGTATCATCTGTATTCGTACGAAACAAACGACCACTCACTTCTCATAACAATGTCGGGCCGTGGCAAAGGTGGCAAAGTTAAGGGAAAG
The DNA here is from genome assembly GCA_948473455.1 of Teleiodes luculella. Lineage (NCBI taxonomy): Eukaryota > Metazoa > Arthropoda > Insecta > Lepidoptera > Gelechiidae > Teleiodes > Teleiodes luculella. The sequence goes on along the minus strand of OX419609.1, from coordinate 7,077,389 downwards.
GCAAAGTCCCGCTCCAACCGTGCCGGTTTGCAGTTCCCCGTCGGGCGTATCCATCGTCTGCTCCGCAAGGGAAACTACGCGGAACGCGTCGGTGCCGGTGCACCGGTGTACCTCGCCGCCGTCATGGAATATCTGGCCGCCGAAGTCCTCGAGTTGGCCGGAAACGCCGCTCGCGACAACAAGAAGACTAGGATCATCCCTAGACATCTCCAGCTGGCGATCAGGAACGACGAGGAGCTGAACAAACTACTGTCCGGTGTCACCATCGCCCAGGGTGGTGTGCTGCCCAACATCCAGGCCGTCCTCCTTCCCAAAAAGACCGAGAAGAAGGCTTAAGCACGCACCGACCGCCCCCAGTAGTTGCCGCACGCAATCACCGTGCGTGGCGTAGGCAGGCATATCAAACAAAACGGCCCTTTTCAGGGCCACAATATGATTCTTAATACGCTAACAAATTATGATGGTATATTATATGTTTCAATTCGATCGCAATACGTCGTACTTAATCGTAATATTTAACTACATACCTACATATCAAAAAAAAAAAAAAATTATATAACTATTACTGATTTTAGTTAGACTAAACCAGTTCACCAGGCGGGTGCGAGCGAAGCGAGCACGGGAGTTCAGGGCACCCCTAATTCGGATAGTATAGGTTCGAAGGGTATGGAAGAAGCGATGTGGGCGAGCGCAGCGAGCCCAGATCGCTCGCCATACCCTTCGTGTTAGGTTACACATGAACCTAAACAAATCTAACCTAACCTAAACCGAGTTTAGCCTAGGCAAAACTAGTTTGGCCTAAAATCGGCCAAAATAACCTATATAATGTAATTATAATTAAGCAATTTTAGTTATTCGAAGCACGCACCATGAATAATTGTTTTAAAATTAATTAACCCTTCGTTTATGAGTTTAAAATTTAGGTCCATCTACATTACGACCTTAGATATTTAAACTTATTGTGTATTGTACAAAGCTAGATATATTTATTATTTAGTAATTTTATTTCATTTAAATTAAAAGTACATTATTATAATAATAATTTTTAACTACCTAGCTGACTTTAAGGCGCCGCCGCCGAGGGGCGCGGGGGGCTATGTTGATTCCCCCCGCGCGCGAGCGGTCCCCTTCAAATATACGATTGGTCGGTTTTGCCTTTCGCTCAGGAACGCGTAAGCTAGAACGGACGCTCCCATTGTGATATAGACGAACCGAACGCCGTCAAGAAAAAAACGTGCGGACGTGCCTTGTGAGTTCTGTCGCTCGGATTATCTCTCCATTATTTCGCCTCTCAAGGCTATTGTGTTCAGTCACTATTGTTTCTGCCGGCTGCTTTTGTTAAAGCGGCAGGTAGAGGCCCTATTGAGTGAACAAAGGTAACGGTCCCCGTGGTATTTTTCGGCGGATACCTGTGCCGCAACTCTGGCTTAAGGTGTGTACGCAAGGTGTTTGAAAACTCACACGTGCGCGCACACCCAGGTGATAACGCAAGCCGTGGGTGCGACCCGACCTCGCCCGTTTGTCTCCTGACAAACAACGTCGGAAGAGCCCTAGTGGAGCGTTTGGGGGACTTATCCCGAACTGCTCTGCTAGCTGCTTTCCCCTTTCAGGTACCTTTTTCGCCCGGACGGCATTTCTGTCCGTCCCGGGTGGGCTAGGGCCCTCCGGACAATAAGACTGCCGGAGGGGAAACTCAGAGAGTAGGGCTCACGCAGTAGGTCACACCCTGCCTCCCGTTCTCGGCTCGCAGGAACACACCGTCCCTTACCCCTGGGCCTTCTGCCTGGGGGACGCGATTCCTAACCTTTGCTTTGGTGCCGGTGCAGTTTCTACGCGCTTCTTCTGCCCGGTAAGCTTAGGGAAGCGCTCTCACTTTTGTAAGTGAGTTTTCTCTAAATTAAATTCCGTAGCTAGGACTTTGGCTGCTCTTTCGGCTATCGTGTCGTCCCCCTCACTCGCGATGTCGCAGGAGCAGGAGATGTACATCTATCGTATGATAGATGAGTCTCCTGCTCTCGCTGGCCGGTTGGCCAAATACATCTCCTCGCGCCCTCAGCGCATCCTTGACGAGAGCCCGCGCTCTCCGTCTCCCCTGTCTCAGGCTCTCGAGCCTTCTCAACCCACCCCGATCCCGACCAATCCCGTCTATGCCGCACCGTCGACGTCGGCGCAGGACGACGCCCTAACCTTCCCTCCCGGGTTCGATCCCGAGATGGAGGTTGAGGCGGCGCCCTCCGCCGATAGTGACTCCTCCGCCTCCTCTTCTGAGGAGGAGGGCGAGTTCACGACGGTGGGTAAGGCGAAACGCCCCAGGAAGGCCTCCTCCAAGGCCCCCGCCCCTAAGGCTATTCGGGACGCCCAAGGCGCCCCCCGAAAAGTCCCGGCCCCTAAAAAGGCACCCACTCCCGCCGCTCCCTCCCCCTCTTCTCGCCCTCCGCCTCCTGTGTTCGTCCGGAGCAAGGATGCGTGGTTGAGCATCTCGTCGGCTTGCAACGAAGCCAAAATTAATTACACCCGTGCTTCAAGCACCTCCATGGGCATTCGTGTCCTAGTCCCCACCTCCCTAGACCATCGGAGGTTGACCTCCCTCCTTAAATCCCGAAGTGTGTTCTATCACACTTACGCGCTCGAGGAGGAGAGGGCACTCCGGGTCATCATCAAAAACGTCCCTAAAGAGATCTCGACTGACGATGTCAAGAGCGATCTCCTCGCCCAAAAACTTCCGGTCCGGAAGGTAAGCCGCCTGTCTAGCCACAGGAACGGCAAAGTGTACGATATCGTCCACGTTAGTCTGGACGACTCCCCCGATGGCAAGGCCATCTTCAATATTAAGACTGTCTGTGGTCTCTCTGGGCTCACTGTTGAGCCGCCGCATAAGACCGGCGTCCCTTCCCAGTGCCACCGCTGCCAATTCTTTGGCCACTCGGCCCTCCATTGCCAGGCCAAACCTAGGTGCGTCAAGTGCCTAGGTGATCACGGCACCGCCGAGTGCACCCGCCCCAAACGCGGAGAGGACTCTTCTGAGACCGCTCCCCCCGGTTGCGTCAACTGCGGGGTCGAGGGACACACCGCGAACTATCGCGGTTGCCCCAAGGCCCCAAAGCCGAAGCCCGGGGTGATCGGGCACAGAGCTGCCCCTACTCCCGCCCCCAAACCCCGCACCCATTCCAAGCCCTCGCCCCCGGCAATTGACAAGTTGCAGTTTCCGGGTCTTAGGCCCTCCCAGGCCTCGCAGGGCACTCCCGCTCCCACAAAAACGTCATCGGCCCCATCGGCCAGCCCCCATCGTCCCCCAGCGGTAGTTCCCTCCTCTCAGGGGAGGCCTACGCTTGCCCAAATTGTGGCAAAACCCTCGAAGCCCTCCCAGGTTAAGAAGGCGCCCTCTCCTCCCTCTCAGGCTAAGAAGGCCTCCTCTCAGAACGTTCGCTACAAGGAGTATGATCCTTCGTCTTGCCTCGACACGTCTGAGAGCATCTCATTCATGTCGGACATCATCCAGCAGGTCGATTTTGGCCAAATTGAGAGATGTGCTAATCTCCTCAAAGCGAACATGGGTAATCCAATGGCCTGGATGCATATCTTCGCCGATTTCCTCCCCGTCCTCGAATCCATGAGGCACATTATCTTGTCTAATTAATTATGGATCTTGGTCTTAATTCTAATAGTCGTCGCATCAAACCCCATTCCTTAAGGACTGGTTTCTTTAACATCCAAGGCATGAACGGTAAGCGAGATGATCTCGCTGCCTTTATTCGAGACTACAACCTCGATATTGTCATGCTCCAAGAAACCTTTCTCAAACCCTCTTCCCGCTGTCCGCGTATTGCGGGCTTCATCACTGTCCGTAACGATCGCACCGATGCAGCCCTTGGTGGCACTCTCATTTACTATAAGCGATCTCTCCATTGCGTCCCTATCGACACACCCCCGCTTCAATTTATCGAAGCCTCTTGTTGCCGCATTGGCATGACGGGCCATCAGCCCATTACCCTGGTCTCGGCGTATTTGTCGCCTTCTATCAACAGATCCCTCGTTCGATCCGACATCGAAGCGCTACTTGGCCTGAGCGACTCCGTTATTATAACGGGAGACCTCAACGCTAAGCATCACGCTTGGAACAGTCGGGTCATCACGCCTCGTGGCGCCCAACTTTTCGATCTCGCCGAACTTCTCGGTTTCGATGTGATTGGCCCCAACGAACCCACTCACTATCCTGACAATCCCAACCACCAACCAGACGTCCTTGACATTGCACTGCTAAAGAACGTACGTTTACGTATGAGTGATTTAGCAGTACGACATGAACTCCAATCCGACCATCGCCCTGTTCTAATGGGCCTTGACTCAAGGACTTTCACTCCTTCTCCTGACGATCCCAGTCCGACCAAGACTATAGTGAACTGGGAAGCAGTCCATAATGCTATGGGCTCTCTCCAGTCCACTCATCTTGACAATATTCCTACCGACTTGACTACCCCCGATGACATCGACCGCGCAATCGACTGTGTCTCGAAGCACATACAGCTGGCAGTGAGCAATTGCTCACGACAGGTTCCTATCCGGCCCGACGGCCGGTTTGACCTGCCGCCGGACGTACGTGCTTTGAGAACAGCACGAAACGCCGCCATACGCGCCTATGATCGCTATCCCACCGAGGATAACCGAAGGACTATGCGCTTCCTGCACCGCGAGGTGCAGGCGCAAGTAGCCCTTACACGGAACGATCGGTGGGAAAAGTTCCTAGGCAAACTCGAACCCTCACATACGACCTTCTGGCGAACTGCCCGTTCGTTCAGAGCGCCCGCAGTAGCGCCCATGCCCCCACTTATCCGACCTAACCAGCCACCCGCCTTCGATGATGACGAGAAGGCGGAGTGCCTGGCTGACAGCCTTGCCGCACAGTGCACTCCCAGTGCACTCCCTGCCGACCCCGACTTTCTCAATGAGGTCTCTGCCGAACTCAATCGCAGAGCCTCTCTTCCCCCATCCAGTCCACCTCTTCCCCGCATCACGGAGAAAGAGGTGAAGCAACTTCTCAAGGGCCTACCTAAGCGTAAGTCCCCAGGGTCGGATGGCATCACCAACCGAATCCTGAAAGTCCTACCTGACAAACTAGTCACCATCCTCACCAACATTTTCAATGCCGCTATGGACGCATGCATCTTTCCACAAGCGTGGAAGGAAGCTATCGTCATCGGCATTCACAAACCCGGTAAGCCTACCAACAATCCCACTTCCTACCGCTCGATCAGTTTACTCATTAATATGGGTAAAATGTACGAGAAACTCATCCTTTACCGTTTGACTGACCATATTGACGCCAACAACCTCCTCCCTAACGAGCAGTTTGGCTTTCGTGCCAAACACTCGTGTGTCCAACAAGTCCACCGTATAGTGGAAGACGTTTACGACCATTTACTAAAACCTAAACCCCGACCTTCCGGAGCCGTTTTCCTAGACGTAGCGAAAGCGTTTGACAAAGTCTGGCACGAGGGCTTGATTTACAAGCTCTATAGTCTTGAAGTGCCGGATCGCCTCGTACACATCTTACGAGACTTCTTGTCGAATCGCTCATTTCGCTACAGATACGAAGGCGTGCTCTCAACCCCACGACCTATCCGGGCCGGAGTCCCTCAAGGCTCCGTCCTCGCTCCGACCTTATTCTCACTGTATACTAGTGACATGCCGTCTTGTATTCCGGCCACTAGTTATACGAAACTCGCACTGTACGCAGATGACACTGCGTTATACACATCCCATCCCAATCCCACAAAAATCGCCGAGAGACTCCAAGAAGCGGCCGACGCCCTCGGGCAGTGGTTCCGCAAATGGAGAATCGAGGTGAATCCCGACAAAAGTTCCGCGATCATTTTCACTCGCGGACCTTATCCTACGCTCCCCCCAATTACTCTCCTCGATCAACCAGTCCCCTGGGAGAGACAGGTGAAGTACTTGGGAGTCATCCTTGACTCTGCCCTTCGCTTTGGCCCTCACATCCAGTCTGTTCGCAATCGTGCCGCCTCTGCTCTCGGCCTCTTGCACCCCATGATTGGGCAACGCAGTAAAATGTCGCTTAGAAATAAGCTTAGACTTTACTTAGCGTGCATCCGTCCTATCATGACTTACGCCAGCGTAGTCTTTGCGCACTCTGCGCCCACGCACATCCATAAGCTCCAAGTTATTCAAAACCGGTTCCTCCGCCGGGCTACTGGTTGTCCTTGGTTCGTTCGTAACATCGACCTTCATGTCGATACCGAACTCCTTTCCATTAGTGGCTTCATGAAGGAAGCATCCAAACGCTACTTTGATGAAGGCCCTTCCCACCCCAATCCGTATGTTGTCAAGTGTACGGGCTATTTCCCGCACCCCACTACGCGGTTCCGCCGCCGTCCCAAACATATCCTTTCCGAACGTGACGACGAAATCACTGATGCAGTTAAAGCAGTCAAAGAATTTAGATTACACCTTACAGAATGCCCTTCTGGTAGTGAATACCCTTCAGGTAACAATTACCCTTCAGGTAACAACGCCCGCACCCGCCGGCGGGGGCGCGGCCAGAACCAAAATCAAAATTGAAAATCAGAGACGGAGCCCCTCAGGCGTCGTCTCCTTCACGATATTTTTCAATATCAACGCGCTAGGCCGTGGTCCGAGGCTCCCTCGAGCCGCCCCTAGACGCGTTGGTATATGACTTTTTTTTGGGGTAGAGTCTTCCACTCCCCCGCAAGTCCGGTGAAGCTTGATTTGTCGTACCTTTTCGACACAAGCATAGGTCAATTCAAAAAAAAAAAAAAAAAAAAAAAAAAACAAGAAAAAAATATTCTTATCTGGCTCTCGTTTGTGTAAGCGTAACTAACTCTAAAATCAACCATGCCGCCCAAGACTAGTGGAAAGGCCGCCAAGAAATCTGGCAAAGCCCAGAAGAACATCTCCAAATCGGACAAGAAAAAGAAGAAGCACAAGAGGAAGGAGAGCTACGCCATCTACATCTACAAGGTGTTGAAGCAGGTGCACCCAGACACCGGTATCTCGAGCAAGGCGATGTCCATCATGAACTCGTTCGTGAACGACATATTCGAGCGCATCGCCGCCGAGGCCTCGCGTCTCGCTCACTACAACAAGCGCTCCACAATTACATCGAGGGAGGTGCAGACATCCGTCAGGCTCCTGCTACCCGGTGAACTCGCCAAGCACGCCGTCTCTGAGGGCACCAAGGCTGTCACCAAGTACACCAGCTCGAAGTGAAGCGCGCCAATACACCGCGACCGCTTCCTTCCTCCTCACAACAACAACCAAAAGGCCCTTTTCAGGGCCACAAAATGCTTATCTGTGTACAACGTGCATATGTTTCAAAGAGATTTTACGATCTTAAATAATACAATTACATAACTACTTATTTACACCTACTACCTACTTAAATAATTAAGATGGACACAATAATAATAATATAAAAAAATAAATTAATTAATTAATCAGTTGAGCATGTAGCAATACTACACCGATCCAAAATATGCGCATGTCGCAATACTACACCGACTCGATTATTATTAGTTTATTTTTATATTATATATACCCACTAATATAATTTCGATCCACATACATACCTACACATAATACTGTTAATTCTGGCTGTGCAGTAGGTATGTAATAAGCTGTGCGCTTGTTTCGCAAGAAAGGGAATAAACAAATTTATAACAATATCAGTTATATAGATTTATTTTATAAATTATTTAGATAAATTTCAGATAGGTACCTCTACCTATTTACAATAATAATGTTTTTTTTTTTTTTTTTTTAAGTTTCTTTCTTTCTCGTTAAATTCAAAGCGTCCAGAGGGCGTGCACGTCTCTAAACGATGATATAGCAAGCGATATCTCACATCTCGCTCTGCGTCTCTTCCCCACACCTCCCGCTGCCCGCTCACCCGCAAACTATGCTCGAATGTATAAATAAAAGCCGGAAAAAAAATTTTTTAACTAGCAGTCGCGCGCGTCTCGCCGTCCGTCCGCACGTTTGTTTTTGTCTCGCAACGCGTTATTAAATTATCGAAATGGCTCGTACTAAGCAGACAGCTCGTAAGTCGACCGGTGGTAAGGCACCGCGTAAACAGCTCGCCACCAAGGCCGCTCGCAAGAGCGCGCCAGCTACCGGTGGTGTGAAGAAGCCCCATCGCTACAGGCCCGGTACCGTCGCTCTTCGTGAGATCCGTCGCTACCAGAAGAGTACCGAGCTGCTGATCCGCAAGCTGCCCTTCCAGCGTCTCGTCCGTGAAATCGCTCAAGACTTCAAGACCGACTTGCGCTTCCAGAGCTCCGCCGTGATGGCGCTGCAGGAGGCGAGCGAGGCTTACCTCGTTGGTCTCTTCGAAGACACCAACCTGTGCGCCATCCACGCCAAGCGTGTCACCATCATGCCCAAGGACATCCAGCTCGCTCGTCGCATCCGTGGAGAGCGTGCTTAAACACACCCACCACCGATACACGATATAGCGACGTTCGTTGGGGCGGCCGCGCGTGTACCTAGTTAACCTAACCTACCCGATAGATACGGTAGGTACGTACACGCCTCGCGCCGTTCGCGATCGGAGAGCCTATCGCATACTCAAAAGGCCCTTTTCAGGGCCACATTTGTTTCTAAAAATCTTATTGAATATGTTTCACTGGGTCAAAATCGATCATGTACCTACCTACGTACGCTGCACAGTACACACGCGTTACGTGTTAAAAGAGTCGATAATATAAGTAGGTACGCACGTACCTACAGTAAAATACAAATAAAATATATAGATAGATAGATAGATAATAATTATATTGCGACTATAGCGTCCTATTTATTCTGTGTTAGATCGTGTATCGTATTGACTAGGATTGGGGATCGCCGTTGCCAGTTACACAGGTGATATGTTACTTTGAGGATCGCAGTTGTCGGTTACACAGGTGAAATGTTACTTTTTAGGTTCGCAGTTGTCGCGGTTACTCAGGTGAAAAGACTGATAACCTAATAATTTATCGTCATGTAGTGAGGAAGGGTGAGGTTAGGTTAGGTTAGGTTAGGTTAGGTCAGGAGGTTAAATGTTACTTTTGAGGATCGCAGTTGTCGCGGTTACGCAGGTGAAAAGACTGTGATAACCTAATAATTTATTTATCGTCACATTCGGTCGGCACTCGGAATCGGAACGGAGGGTGTGAGGAAGGGTCAGAGAGGGGCGGAGAGAGTTCCCCGCGCGCTACTACTTCGACCCCGCGAACGTGTCGCTTTTGTATAAATATAAGCCGTTTGCCCGCTTGAGCGCAGTTCTGTGAGTGCTCGTCGCTCGTTGTTTGTGTATCGAACGAAAGTTAATTTCTTAAAAACTCTAACAAGATGACCGGTCGCGGTAAGGGAGGTAAAGGATTGGGAAAAGGAGGAGCCAAGCGTCACAGGAAAGTTCTTCGTGACAACATCCAGGGTATCACGAAGCCCGCCATCCGTCGTCTCGCACGCAGAGGCGGTGTGAAGCGTATCTCCGGTCTGATCTACGAGGAAACCCGCGGTGTGCTGAAGGTGTTCCTCGAGAACGTTATCCGCGACGCGGTCACATACACCGAGCACGCCAAGAGGAAGACCGTCACCGCGATGGACGTAGTCTACGCGCTCAAACGTCAAGGCCGCACCCTCTACGGTTTCGGTGGTTAATTTCGCGAACACTGCTTGCGCGTCGCCTTCCATTCACCGAAGGCGGCCGCATTTATTCGCGAATACCATATAAACACAAAAAGGCCCTTTTCAGGGCCACATAAGTTTCATGTTTTTTTATAAATTATGTTTCATGGGTTCCTTGCGACGAAATAATACGTTAAAAATATAGGGTACGTACCTACGTACGTACGCACGCCCGCACACACAATATATACCTACGTAGAAAGTATTAAATTATTACACTTACGTTACGTTAGGTAGTTATTTTAACTTTTGTTTGTCGGGCCGGGCGGCAACAAGTAAGTTAAGTACCTACCTACTCGTAATTAATTTGCATCCATCAGAGTTAGTTTAAAAGCATTGAGAAAAGTATAATAATTATTATTTTATTATTATACTTACACATTATCATCGTTGCTAGACACTAGACAGGACCGGGCAGCTCAGCAGCAGCAACGGTCTATTATTCCATACGTTGTGGGACGACCGACGTCATTATCACGTAATGAAACCTGTAAAAAAAAAAATTTAATAATAAATAATTTAGTAATCATTGTAGGTAGGTGTGTACCTATCCAACTAGATTATTATTAAGGGGAAATTAAGTAGATTACATAAGGATAATAAACTTGTTATTGCGATGCGACGGAGTCAAAGAGATTACAGAGAAAACGGTCGTGTCGGAACCTCTTAGTCAGGTTAGGGTAGTTACCTAACCTAGGTACCTGCATAAAAATATCACAATGACAAAATAATGTAAATAATATTATATGTATAGCAAAAATAATAATATTTATTAGTCCTTGTGTAAGTAAGTAGGTACTGTATCTATAGACGGCCGGCGGCGGGACAGCGAACGCCGCCGCCGCCGCCATATCTATGTTTGCTACACTTTACGCCCGTTATTCGTAATTATTATTGTAATTGTAAATATTAATTTATTATATATAGCATGTTATGAAATAGTATATTATATAATAATTACAGATTCGATACATTGTTAAATAACAAACAACAGAGGCCGATAGAGCGGTCCGTAGCCGTGAGCAGATACCATCGCGTGTTTTACCATCGTCAACTTTAAGATGATCAAAGTTACATTAAAAATAAATCATATGGGACATATTTTTATTATGGACAAGGGCAGAATACATGCTTTCAATTTATTAAGGAATAGATCAATTTATGTGAGTTTTTATAGAATAAAATAACTTTTGAATTTGACACTAGGTACTCAACGTGCATAGTACCGATTATAAACGTTCGTAACGTTCCCTCGTCTCGTCGTACCTAGGCAAATGTTACATTTCCAGTAAGGTGTACTCAAGCACAACCTAAATTTGATATCGTATCCAAGTTCAAACAATTGGTTTAGACAAAAAATATTTTTTTAAAGATCGCTGCTAGTGAAAAGTTAGAAGTGTTGATACGAGAAATCGTTTCACGACATCTAGGCCCTCTTTACAGTAATGCTCGCCAAGGGGGGTTAGTGGCGCCTTCTGGCGGATTATTTAGGAAACTTTCCGCATCCACTCACTGCGCTGCTGCTTATACCTACTACGTGTGAATCGGTGTTACTCAAGCAAGAAACTCAATTGAAATGGCAGATACAGCTGTAGCTAACGACGCCCCCGCTCCGGCGACACCAGCGAAGAAGCCTAAGGCGTCCGCCGCCGCCAAGAAGCCGAAGGCGAAGCCCAACCACCCGAAGACTTCCGAGATGGTAAACAACGCGATCAAAGAGCTGAAAGAGAGAAGCGGATCGAGCCTGCGAGCCATCAAGAAATATATCGCCGCACAGTACAAGGTCGACGCCGAGAAGCTGGCGCCCTTCATCAGAAAATATCTGAAGAGCGCCGTCGAGTCCGGCCAGCTGATACAGACCAAAGGCAAGGGCGCGAGCGGTTCGTTCAAGCTCGAGTCCAAATCCGCCGCCGGCAAGTCGAAGGCCTCCTCCGGCGAGACTAAGGCCAAGGCCGCCGCCGCTAAGCCGAAGCCGAAGAAGGCAGCGAGCGCCGCCGCCGCTAAGCCCAAGAAAGCCGCCGCCAGCTCACCCGCCAAGGCGAAAGCCGCCGCCGCCGCCGCTAAGGACAAGAAGGCGGCCGCCGCCAAGAAGAAGCCCGCCGCCGCAGCCGCTAAGAGAGCCGCCCCCGCGAAAGCGAAGAGCGCCGCCGCCCCCAAGGCCAAGAAAACCGCCAAGCCCCCGACCAAAAAGCCGAAAGCGCCCAAACCGAAGAAGGCCGCCGCTCCCAAGTCGAAACCAGCCGCCAAGAAAGCCGCCGCTAAGAAGTAAGCGCGAACCGCAGTCGACGACGACGACGACGACGACGACGACGACTTCGTTGCGTTGTTGCGCTGCACCCCCGTGTTGCGTGCGATGCGATGCGATGCGATGCGACCGACGATTCCCGCTCGGAGCCGCCGAGCAAGCAAGCAAGCAAGCAAGCAAGAGCAAGCACGCAAGACCACGACACACAAAAAACAAACAGCCCTTTTCAGGGCTAACAATTTATTCATGTCGATTCGACCTATATGTTTCAATAAGGACGAACAAACAAACAAACATTCCGTCCCGCCCGACTGCCCGACTCCCGACGACATCACTCACTTAATATAATTTATAATTAATAAGTAATAATTATTCGACGACATACCTATAGAATAGAGACATCCTTTAAATAAAATGCACTTCACTTCACATCAACTTAACACAATCACAAACTATTCACGTAGGTAAACAAATTATCTCCACTGATGCACTTGCACCTGTTTAGTTTACCTCACTTTCGCAAATAAAAGTAAAATAGTGAAACAATGAAAACAATACATAAATCTAATCACCTCAACTATTCACGAATGTACGAAGTAAACGCATAAATCTGTCCCTTTCACTCTTCCGTATTACAGCGTAGTCGATTCACCGCGCAACACTATAAATAAAACCGAGGGTCGAACATGTAAAAAAACAGTCTACAAGCTTGCGCTCAGAGCGTTAGCCGTATCATCTGTATTCGTACGAAACAAACGACCACTCACTTCTCATAACAATGTCGGGCCGTGGCAAAGGTGGCAAAGTTAAGGGAAAGGCAAAGTCCCGCTCCAACCGTGCCGGTTTGCAGTTCCCCGTCGGGCGTATCCATCGTCTGCTCCGCAAGGGAAACTACGCGGAACGCGTCGGTGCCGGTGCACCGGTGTACCTCGCCGCCGTCATGGAATATCTGGCCGCCGAAGTCCTCGAGTTGGCCGGAAACGCCGCTCGCGACAACAAGAAGACTAGGATCATCCCTAGACATCTCCAGCTGGCGATCAGGAACGACGAGGAGCTGAACAAACTACTGTCCGGTGTCACCATCGCCCAGGGTGGTGTGCTGCCCAACATCCAGGCCGTCCTCCTTCCCAAAAAGACCGAGAAGAAGGCTTAAGCACGCACCGACCGCCCCCAGTAGTTGCCGCACGCAATCACCGTGCGTGGCGTAGGCAGGCATATCAAACAAAACGGCCCTTTTCAGGGCCACAATATGATTCTTAATACGCTAACAAATTATGATGGTATATTATATGTTTCAATTCGATCGCAATACGTCGTACTTAATCGTAATATTTAACTACATACCTACATATCAAAAAAAAAAAAAAATTATATAACTATTACTGATTTTAGTTAGACTAAACCAGTTCACCAGGCGGGTGCGAGCGAAGCGAGCACGGGAGTTCAGGGCACCCCTAATTCGGATAGTATAGGTTCGAAGGGTATGGAAGAAGCGATGTGGGCGAGCGCAGCGAGCCCAGATCGCTCGCCATACCCTTCGTGTTAGGTTACACATGAACCTAAACAAATCTAACCTAACCTAAACCGAGTTTAGCCTAGGCAAAACTAGTTTGGCCTAAAATCGGCCAAAATAACCTATATAATGTAATTATAATTAAGCAATTTTAGTTATTCGAAGCACGCACCATGAATAATTGTTTTAAAATTAATTAACCCTTCGTTTATGAGTTTAAAATTTAGGTCCATCTACATTACGACCTTAGATATTTAAACTTATTGTGTATTGTACAAAGCTAGATATATTTATTATTTAGTAATTTTATTTCATTTAAATTAAAAGTACATTATTATAATAATAATTTTTAACTACCTAGCTGACTTTAAGGCGCCGCCGCCGAGGGGCGCGGGGGGCTATGTTGATTCCCCCCGCGCGCGAGCGGTCCCCTTCAAATATACGATTGGTCGGTTTTGCCTTTCGCTCAGGAACGCGTAAGCTAGAACGGACGCTCCCATTGTGATATAGACGAACCGAACGCCGTCAAGAAAAAAAGAAAGAGGCAGTGACAGCATTCGCTCGCCAGCGCTCGCACGGTGCGGACGTGCCTTGTGAGTTCTGTCGCTCGGATTATCTCTCCATTATTTCGCCTCTCGAGGCTATTGTGTTCAGTCATTATTGTTTCTGCCGGCTGCTTTTGTTAAAGCGGCAGGTAGAGGCCCTATTGATTGAACAAAGGTAACGGTCCCCGTGGTATTTTTCGGCGGATACCTGTGCCGCAACTCTGGCTTAAGGTGTGTACGCAAGGTGTTTGAAAACTCACACGTGCGCGCACACCCAGGTGATAACGCAAGCCGTGGGTGCGACCCGACCTCGCCCGTTTGTCTCCTGACAAACAACGTCGGAAGAGCCCTAGTGGAGCGTTTGGGGGACTTATCCCGAACTGCTCTGCTAGCTGCTTTCCCCTTTCAGGTACCTTTTTCGCCCGGACGGCACTTCTGTCCGTCCCGGGTGGGCTAGGGCCCTCCGGACAATAAGACTGCCGGAGGGGAAACTCAGAGAGTAGGGCTCACGCAGTAGGTCACACCCTGCCTCCCGTTCTCGGCTCGCAGGAACACACCGTCCCTTACCCCTGGGCCTTCTGCCTGGGGGACGCGATTCCTAACCTTTGCCTTGGTGCCGGTGCAGTTTCTACGCGCTTCTTCTGCCCGGTAAGCTTAGGGAAGCGCTCTCACTTTTGTAAGTGAGTTTTCTTAAAATTAAATTCCGTAGCTAGGGCTTTGGCTGCTTTTTCGGCTATTGTGTCGTCCCCCTCACTCGCGATGTCGCTGGAGCAGGAGATGCATATCTATCGTTTGATAGATGAGTCTCCTGCTCTCGCCGGCCGATTGGCCAAATACCTCTCATCGCGCCCTCAGCGCATCCTAGACGAGAGCCCGCGCTCTCCGTCTCCCCTGTCTCAGGCTCTCGAGCCTTCCCAACCCACCCCGATCCCGACCATCCCCGTTTACGCCGCACCGTCGACGTCGGCGCAGGACGACGCCCTAACCTTCCCTCCCGGGTTCGATCCCGAGATGGAGGTTGAGGCGGCGCCCTCCGCCGATAGTGACTCCTCCGCCTCCTCTTCTGAGGAGGAGGGCGAGTTCACGACGGTGGGCAAGGCGAAACGCCCCAGAAAGGCCTCCTCCAAGGCCCCCGCCCCTAAGGCTATTCGGGACGCCCAAGGCGCTCCCCGAAAAGTCCCGGCCCCTAAAAAGGCACCCACTCCCTCCGCCCCCTCTCCCTCTTCTCGCCCTCCGCCTCCTGTGTTCATCCGGAACAAGGATGCGTGGTCAAACGTCTCGTCGGCCTGTAAAGAGGCCAAAATCAATTATACTCGTGCTTCAAGCACCTCCATGGGCATTCGTGTCCTAGTCCCCACCTCCCAAGACCATCGGAGGTTGACCTCCCTCCTTAAATCCCGAAGTGTGTTCTATCACACTTACGCGCTCGAGGAGGAGAGGGCACTCCGGGTCATTATTAAAAACGTCCCCAAGGAGATCTCGACTGACGAAGTCAAGAGCGATCTCCTCGCCCAAAAACTTCCGGTTCGGAAGGTAAGCCGCCTGTCTAGCCACAGGAACGGCAAGGTGTACGATATCGTCCACGTTAGTCTGGACGACTCCCCCGATGGCAAGGCCATCTTCAATATTAAGACCGTCTGTGATCTCTCAGGGCTCACTGTGGAGCCGCCGCATAAGACCGGCGTCCCTTCCCAGTGCCACCGCTGCCAATTCTTTGGCCACTCGGCCCTCCATTGTCAGGCCAAACCTAGGTGCGTCAAGTGCCTAGGTGATCACGGCACCGCCGAGTGCACCCGCCCCAAACGCGGAGAGGACGTCTCTGAGACCGCTCCCCCCGGTTGCGTCAACTGCGGGGTCGAGGGACACACCGCGAACTATCGCGGTTGCCCCAAGGCCCCAAAGCCGAAGCCCGGGGTGATCGGGCGCAGTGCTGCCCCTACTCCCGCCCCCAAACCCCGCACCCATTCCAAGCCCTCGCCCCCGGCAATTGACAAGTTGCAGTTCCCGGGTCTTAGGCCCTCCCAGGCCTCGCAGGGCACTCCCGCTCCCACAAAAACGTCGTCGGCCCCATCGGCCAGCCCCCATCGTCCCCCAGCGGTAGTTCCCTCCTCTCAGGGGAGGCCTACGCTTGCCCAAATTGTGGCGAAACCCTCGAAGCCCTCCCAGGCTAAGAAGGCGCCCTCTCCTCCCTCTCAGGCTAAGAAGGCCTCCTCTCAGAACGTTCGCTACAAGGAGTATGATCCTTCGTCTAGCCTCGACACGTCTGAGAGCATCTCATTCATGTCGGACATCCTCCCGCAGGTCGATTTTGGCCAAATTGAGAGATGTGCTAATCTCCTCAAAGCGAACATGGGTAATCCAATGGCCTGGATGCATATCTTCGCCGATTTCCTCCCCGTCCTCGAATCCATGAGGCACATTATCTTGTCTAATTAATTATGGATCTTGGTCTTAATTCTAATAGTCGTCGCATCAAACCCCATTCCTTAAGGACTGGTTTCTTTAACATCCAAGGCATGAACGGTAAGCGAGATGATCTCGCTACCTTTATTCGAGACTACAACCTCGATATTGTCATGCTCCAAGAAACCTTTCTCAAACCCTCTTCCCGCTGTCCGCGTATTGCGGGCTTCATCACTGTCCGTAATGATCGCACCGACGCAGCCCTTGGTGGCACTCTCATTTACTACAAGCGATCTCTCCATTGTGTACCTATCGACACACCCCCGCTTCAATTTATTGAAGCCTCTTGTTGCCGCATTGGCATGACGGGCCATCAGCCCATTACCCTGGTTTCGGCGTATTTGTCGCCTTCTATCAACAGATCCCTCGTTCGATCCGACGTCGAAGCGCTACTTGGCCTGAGCGACTCCGTTATTATAACGGGAGACCTCAACGCTAAGCATCACGCTTGGAACAGTCGGGTCATCACGCCTCGTGGCGCCCAACTTTTCGATCTCGCCGAACTTCTCGGTTTCGATGTGATTGGCCCCAACGAACCCACTCACTATCCTGACAATCCCAACCACCAACCAGACGTCCTTGACATTGCACTGCTAAAGAACGTACGTTTACGTATGAGTGATTTAGCAGTACGACATGAACTCCAATCCGACCATCGCCCTGTTCTAATGGGCCTTGACTCGAGGACTTTCACTCCTTCTCCTGACGATCCCAGTCCGACCAAGACTATAGTGAACTGGGAAGCAGTCCATAATGCTATGGGCTCTCTCCAGTCCACTCATCTTGACAATATTCCTACCGACTTGACTACCCCCGATGACATCGACCGCGCAATCGACTGTGTCTCGAAGCACATACAGCTGGCAGTGAGCAATTGCTCACGACAGGTTCCTATCCGGCCCGACGGCCGGTTTGACCTGCCGCCGGATGTACGTGCTTTGAGAACAGCACGAAACGCCGCCATACGCGCCTATGATCGCTATCCCACCGAGGATAACCGAAGGACTATGCGCTTCCTGCACCGCGAGGTGCAGGCGCAAGTAGCCCTTACACGGAACGATCGGTGGGAAAAGTTCCTAGGCAAACTCGAACCCTCACATACGACCTTCTGGCGAACTGCCCGTTCGTTTAGAGCGCCCGCAGTAGCGCCCATGCCCCCACTTATCCGACCTAACCAGCCACCCGCCTTCGATGATGACGAGAAGGCGGAGTGCCTGGCTGACAGCCTTGCCGCACAGTGCACTCCCAGCGCACTCCCTGCCGACCCCGACTTTCTCAATGAGGTCTCTGCCGAACTCAATCGCAGAGCCTCTCTTCCCCCATCCAGTCCACCTCTTCCCCGCATCACGGAGAAAGAGGTGAAGCAACTTCTCAAGGGCCTACCTAAGCGTAAGTCCCCAGGGTCGGATGGCATCACCAACCGAATCCTGAAAGTCCTACCTGACAAACTAGTCACCATCCTCACCAAAATTTTCAATGCCGCTATGGACGCATGCATCTTTCCACAAGCGTGGAAGGAAGCTATCGTCATCGGCATTCACAAACCCGGTAAGCCTACCAACAATCCCACTTCCTACCGCTCGATCAGTTTACTCATTAATATGGGTAAAATGTACGAGAAACTCATCCTTTACCGCTTGACTGACCATATTGACGCCAACAACCTCCTCCCTAACGAGCAGTTTGGCTTTCGTGCCAAACACTCGTGTGTCCAACAAGTCCACCGTATAGTGGAAGACGTCTACGACCATTTACTAAAACCCAAACCCCGACCTTCCGGAGCCGTTTTCCTAGACGTAGCGAAAGCGTTTGACAAAGTCTGGCACGAGGGCTTGATTTACAAGCTCTATAGTCTTGAAGTGCCGGATCGCCTCGTACACATCTTACGAGACTTTTTGTCGAATCGCTCATTTCGCTACAGATACGAAGGCGTGCTCTCGACCCCACGACCTATCCGGGCCGGAGTCCCTCAAGGCTCCGTCCTCGCTCCGACCTTATTCTCACTGTATACTAGTGACATGCCGTCCTGCATTCCGGCCACTAGTTATACGAAACTCGCACTGTACGCAGATGACACTGCGTTATACACATCCCATCCCAATCCCACAAAAATCGCCGAGAGACTCCAAGAAGCGGCCGACGCCCTCGGGCAGTGGTTCCGCAAATGGAGAATCGAGGTGAATCCCGACAAAAGTTCCGCGATCATTTTCACTCGCGGACCTTATCCCACGCTCCCCCCAATTACTCTCCTCGATCAACCAGTTCCCTGGGAGAGACAGGTGAAGTACTTGGGAGTCATCCTTGACTCTGCCCTTCGCTTTGGCCCTCACATCCAGTCTGTTCGCAATCGTGCCGCCTCTGCTCTCGGCCTCTTGCACCCCATGATTGGGCAACGCAGTAAAATGTCGCTTAGAAATAAGCTTAGACTTTACTTAGCGTGCATCCGTCCTATCATGACTTACGCCAGCGTAGTCTTTGCGCACTCTGCGCCCACGCATCTCAATAAGCTTCAAGTTATTCAAAACCGGTTTCTCCGCCGGGCTACTGGTTGTCCTTGGTTCGTTCGTAATATCGACCTTCATGTCGATACCGAACTCCTTTCCATTAGGGGCTTCATGAAGGAAGCATCCAAACGCTACTTTGATGAAGGCCCTTCCCATCCCAATCCGTATGTTGTCAAGTGTACGGGCTATTTCCCGCACCCCACTACGCGGTTCCGCCGCCGTCCCAAACATATCCTTTCCGAACGTGACGACGAAATCACTGATGCAGTTAAAGCAGTCAAAGAATTTAGATTACACCTCACAGAATGCCCTTCTGGTAGTGAATACCCTTCAGGTAACAATTACCCTTCAGGTAACAACGCCCGCACCCGCCGGCGGGGGCGTGGCCAGAACCAAAATCAAAATTGAAAATCAGAGACAGAGCCCCTCAGGCGTCGTCTCCTTCACGATATTTTTCAATATCAACGCGCTAGGCCGTGGTCCGAGGCTCCCTCGAGCCGCCCCTAGACGCGTTGGTATATGACTTTTTTTGGGGTAGAGTCTTCCACTCCCACGCAAGTCCGGTGAAGCTTGATTTGTCGTACCTTTTCGACACAAGCATAGGTCAATTCAAAAAAAAAAAAAAAAAAAAAAAAAAAAAAAAAAAAAAAAAAACAAGAAAAAAATATTCTTATCTGGCTCTCGTTTGTGTAAGCGTAACTAACTCTAAAATCAACCATGCCGCCCAAGACTAGTGGAAAGGCCGCCAAGAAATCTGGCAAAGCCCAGAAGAACATCTCCAAATCGGACAAGAAAAAGAAGAAGCACAAGAGGAAGGAGAGCTACGCCATCTACATCTACAAGGTGTTGAAGCAGGTGCACCCAGACACCGGTATCTCGAGCAAGGCGATGTCCATCATGAACTCGTTCGTGAACGACATATTCGAGCGCATCGCCGCCGAGGCCTCGCGTCTCGCTCACTACAACAAGCGCTCCACAATTACATCGAGGGAGGTGCAGACATCCGTCAGGCTCCTGCTACCCGGTGAACTCGCCAAGCACGCCGTCTCTGAGGGCACCAAGGCTGTCACCAAGTACACCAGCTCGAAGTGAAGCGCGCCAATACACCGCGACCGCTTCCTTCCTCCTCACAACAACAACCAAAAGGCCCTTTTCAGGGCCACAAAATGCTTATCTGTGTACAACGTGCATATGTTTCAAAGAGATTTTACGATCTTAAATAATACAATTACATAACTACTTATTTACACCTACTACCTACTTAAATAATTAAGATGGACACAATAATAATAATATAAAAAAATAAATTAATTAATTAATCAGTTGAGCATGTAGCAATACTACACCGATCCAAAATATGCGCATGTCGCAATACTACACCGACTCGATTATTATTAGTTTATTTTTATATTATATATACCCACTAATATAATTTCGATCCACATACATACCTACACATAATACTGTTAATTCTGGCTGTGCAGTAGGTATGTAATAAGCTGTGCGCTTGTTTCGCAAGAAAGGGAATAAACAAATTTATAACAATATCAGTTATATAGATTTATTTTATAAATTATTTAGATAAATTTCAGATAGGTACCTCTACCTATTTACAATAATAATGTTTTTTTTTTTTTTTTTTTAAGTTTCTTTCTTTCTCGTTAAATTCAAAGCGTCCAGAGGGCGTGCACGTCTCTAAACGATGATATAGCAAGCGATATCTCACATCTCGCTCTGCGTCTCTTCCCCACACCTCCCGCTGCCCGCTCACCCGCAAACTATGCTCGAATGTATAAATAAAAGCCGGAAAAAAAATTTTTTAACTAGCAGTCGCGCGCGTCTCGCCGTCCGTCCGCACGTTTGTTTTTGTCTCGCAACGCGTTATTAAATTATCGAAATGGCTCGTACTAAGCAGACAGCTCGTAAGTCGACCGGTGGTAAGGCACCGCGTAAACAGCTCGCCACCAAGGCCGCTCGCAAGAGCGCGCCAGCTACCGGTGGTGTGAAGAAGCCCCATCGCTACAGGCCCGGTACCGTCGCTCTTCGTGAGATCCGTCGCTACCAGAAGAGTACCGAGCTGCTGATCCGCAAGCTGCCCTTCCAGCGTCTCGTCCGTGAAATCGCTCAAGACTTCAAGACCGACTTGCGCTTCCAGAGCTCCGCCGTGATGGCGCTGCAGGAGGCGAGCGAGGCTTACCTCGTTGGTCTCTTCGAAGACACCAACCTGTGCGCCATCCACGCCAAGCGTGTCACCATCATGCCCAAGGACATCCAGCTCGCTCGTCGCATCCGTGGAGAGCGTGCTTAAACACACCCACCACCGATACACGATATAGCGACGTTCGTTGGGGCGGCCGCGCGTGTACCTAGTTAACCTAACCTACCCGATAGATACGGTAGGTACGTACACGCCTCGCGCCGTTCGCGATCGGAGAGCCTATCGCATACTCAAAAGGCCCTTTTCAGGGCCACATTTGTTTCTAAAAATCTTATTGAATATGTTTCACTGGGTCAAAATCGATCATGTACCTACCTACGTACGCTGCACAGTACACACGCGTTACGTGTTAAAAGAGTCGATAATATAAGTAGGTACGCACGTACCTACAGTAAAATACAAATAAAATATATAGATAGATAGATAGATAATAATTATATTGCGACTATAGCGTCCTATTTATTCTGTGTTAGATCGTGTATCGTATTGACTAGGATTGGGGATCGCCGTTGCCAGTTACACAGGTGATATGTTACTTTGAGGATCGCAGTTGTCGGTTACACAGGTGAAATGTTACTTTTTAGGTTCGCAGTTGTCGCGGTTACTCAGGTGAAAAGACTGATAACCTAATAATTTATCGTCATGTAGTGAGGAAGGGTGAGGTTAGGTTAGGTTAGGTTAGGTTAGGTCAGGAGGTTAAATGTTACTTTTGAGGATCGCAGTTGTCGCGGTTACGCAGGTGAAAAGACTGTGATAACCTAATAATTTATTTATCGTCACATTCGGTCGGCACTCGGAATCGGAACGGAGGGTGTGAGGAAGGGTCAGAGAGGGGCGGAGAGAGTTCCCCGCGCGCTACTACTTCGACCCCGCGAACGTGTCGCTTTTGTATAAATATAAGCCGTTTGCCCGCTTGAGCGCAGTTCTGTGAGTGCTCGTCGCTCGTTGTTTGTGTATCGAACGAAAGTTAATTTCTTAAAAACTCTAACAAGATGACCGGTCGCGGTAAGGGAGGTAAAGGATTGGGAAAAGGAGGAGCCAAGCGTCACAGGAAAGTTCTTCGTGACAACATCCAGGGTATCACGAAGCCCGCCATCCGTCGTCTCGCACGCAGAGGCGGTGTGAAGCGTATCTCCGGTCTGATCTACGAGGAAACCCGCGGTGTGCTGAAGGTGTTCCTCGAGAACGTTATCCGCGACGCGGTCACATACACCGAGCACGCCAAGAGGAAGACCGTCACCGCGATGGACGTAGTCTACGCGCTCAAACGTCAAGGCCGCACCCTCTACGGTTTCGGTGGTTAATTTCGCGAACACTGCTTGCGCGTCGCCTTCCATTCACCGAAGGCGGCCGCATTTATTCGCGAATACCATATAAACACAAAAAGGCCCTTTTCAGGGCCACATAAGTTTCATGTTTTTTTATAAATTATGTTTCATGGGTTCCTTGCGACGAAATAATACGTTAAAAATATAGGGTACGTACCTACGTACGTACGCACGCCCGCACACACAATATATACCTACGTAGAAAGTATTAAATTATTACACTTACGTTACGTTAGGTAGTTATTTTAACTTTTGTTTGTCGGGCCGGGCGGCAACAAGTAAGTTAAGTACCTACCTACTCGTAATTAATTTGCATCCATCAGAGTTAGTTTAAAAGCATTGAGAAAAGTATAATAATTATTATTTTATTATTATACTTACACATTATCATCGTTGCTAGACACTAGACAGGACCGGGCAGCTCAGCAGCAGCAACGGTCTATTATTCCATACGTTGTGGGACGACCGACGTCATTATCACGTAATGAAACCTGTAAAAAAAAAAATTTAATAATAAATAATTTAGTAATCATTGTAGGTAGGTGTGTACCTATCCAACTAGATTATTATTAAGGGGAAATTAAGTAGATTACATAAGGATAATAAACTTGTTATTGCGATGCGACGGAGTCAAAGAGATTACAGAGAAAACGGTCGTGTCGGAACCTCTTAGTCAGGTTAGGGTAGTTACCTAACCTAGGTACCTGCATAAAAATATCACAATGACAAAATAATGTAAATAATATTATATGTATAGCAAAAATAATAATATTTATTAGTCCTTGTGTAAGTAAGTAGGTACTGTATCTATAGACGGCCGGCGGCGGGACAGCGAACGCCGCCGCCGCCGCCATATCTATGTTTGCTACACTTTACGCCCGTTATTCGTAATTATTATTGTAATTGTAAATATTAATTTATTATATATAGCATGTTATGAAATAGTATATTATATAATAATTACAGATTCGATACATTGTTAAATAACAAACAACAGAGGCCGATAGAGCGGTCCGTAGCCGTGAGCAGATACCATCGCGTGTTTTACCATCGTCAACTTTAAGATGATCAAAGTTACATTAAAAATAAATCATATGGGACATATTTTTATTATGGACAAGGGCAGAATACATGCTTTCAATTTATTAAGGAATAGATCAATTTATGTGAGTTTTTATAGAATAAAATAACTTTTGAATTTGACACTAGGTACTCAACGTGCATAGTACCGATTATAAACGTTCGTAACGTTCCCTCGTCTCGTCGTACCTAGGCAAATGTTACATTTCCAGTAAGGTGTACTCAAGCACAACCTAAATTTGATATCGTATCCAAGTTCAAACAATTGGTTTAGACAAAAAATATTTTTTTAAAGATCGCTGCTAGTGAAAAGTTAGAAGTGTTGATACGAGAAATCGTTTCACGACATCTAGGCCCTCTTTACAGTAATGCTCGCCAAGGGGGGTTAGTGGCGCCTTCTGGCGGATTATTTAGGAAACTTTCCGCATCCACTCACTGCGCTGCTGCTTATACCTACTACGTGTGAATCGGTGTTACTCAAGCAAGAAACTCAATTGAAATGGCAGATACAGCTGTAGCTAACGACGCCCCCGCTCCGGCGACACCAGCGAAGAAGCCTAAGGCGTCCGCCGCCGCCAAGAAGCCGAAGGCGAAGCCCAACCACCCGAAGACTTCCGAGATGGTAAACAACGCGATCAAAGAGCTGAAAGAGAGAAGCGGATCGAGCCTGCGAGCCATCAAGAAATATATCGCCGCACAGTACAAGGTCGACGCCGAGAAGCTGGCGCCCTTCATCAGAAAATATCTGAAGAGCGCCGTCGAGTCCGGCCAGCTGATACAGACCAAAGGCAAGGGCGCGAGCGGTTCGTTCAAGCTCGAGTCCAAATCCGCCGCCGGCAAGTCGAAGGCCTCCTCCGGCGAGACTAAGGCCAAGGCCGCCGCCGCTAAGCCGAAGCCGAAGAAGGCAGCGAGCGCCGCCGCCGCTAAGCCCAAGAAAGCCGCCGCCAGCTCACCCGCCAAGGCGAAAGCCGCCGCCGCCGCCGCTAAGGACAAGAAGGCGGCCGCCGCCAAGAAGAAGCCCGCCGCCGCAGCCGCTAAGAGAGCCGCCCCCGCGAAAGCGAAGAGCGCCGCCGCCCCCAAGGCCAAGAAAACCGCCAAGCCCCCGACCAAAAAGCCGAAAGCGCCCAAACCGAAGAAGGCCGCCGCTCCCAAGTCGAAACCAGCCGCCAAGAAAGCCGCCGCTAAGAAGTAAGCGCGAACCGCAGTCGACGACGACGACGACGACGACGACGACGACTTCGTTGCGTTGTTGCGCTGCACCCCCGTGTTGCGTGCGATGCGATGCGATGCGATGCGACCGACGATTCCCGCTCGGAGCCGCCGAGCAAGCAAGCAAGCAAGCAAGCAAGAGCAAGCACGCAAGACCACGACACACAAAAAACAAACAGCCCTTTTCAGGGCTAACAATTTATTCATGTCGATTCGACCTATATGTTTCAATAAGGACGAACAAACAAACAAACATTCCGTCCCGCCCGACTGCCCGACTCCCGACGACATCACTCACTTAATATAATTTATAATTAATAAGTAATAATTATTCGACGACATACCTATAGAATAGAGACATCCTTTAAATAAAATGCACTTCACTTCACATCAACTTAACACAATCACAAACTATTCACGTAGGTAAACAAATTATCTCCACTGATGCACTTGCACCTGTTTAGTTTACCTCACTTTCGCAAATAAAAGTAAAATAGTGAAACAATGAAAACAATACATAAATCTAATCACCTCAACTATTCACGAATGTACGAAGTAAACGCATAAATCTGTCCCTTTCACTCTTCCGTATTACAGCGTAGTCGATTCACCGCGCAACACTATAAATAAAACCGAGGGTCGAACATGTAAAAAAACAGTCTACAAGCTTGCGCTCAGAGCGTTAGCCGTATCATCTGTATTCGTACGAAACAAACGACCACTCACTTCTCATAACAATGTCGGGCCGTGGCAAAGGTGGCAAAGTTAAGGGAAAGGCAAAGTCCCGCTCCAACCGTGCCGGTTTGCAGTTCCCCGTCGGGCGTATCCATCGTCTGCTCCGCAAGGGAAACTACGCGGAACGCGTCGGTGCCGGTGCACCGGTGTACCTCGCCGCCGTCATGGAATATCTGGCCGCCGAAGTCCTCGAGTTGGCCGGAAACGCCGCTCGCGACAACAAGAAGACTAGGATCATCCCTAGACATCTCCAGCTGGCGATCAGGAACGACGAGGAGCTGAACAAACTACTGTCCGGTGTCACCATCGCCCAGGGTGGTGTGCTGCCCAACATCCAGGCCGTCCTCCTTCCCAAAAAGACCGAGAAGAAGGCTTAAGCACGCACCGACCGCCCCCAGTAGTTGCCGCACGCAATCACCGTGCGTGGCGTAGGCAGGCATATCAAACAAAACGGCCCTTTTCAGGGCCACAATATGATTCTTAATACGCTAACAAATTATGATGGTATATTATATGTTTCAATTCGATCGCAATACGTCGTACTTAATCGTAATATTTAACTACATACCTACATATCAAAAAAAAAAAAAAATTATATAACTATTACTGATTTTAGTTAGACTAAACCAGTTCACCAGGCGGGTGCGAGCGAAGCGAGCACGGGAGTTCAGGGCACCCCTAATTCGGATAGTATAGGTTCGAAGGGTATGGAAGAAGCGATGTGGGCGAGCGCAGCGAGCCCAGATCGCTCGCCATACCCTTCGTGTTAGGTTACACATGAACCTAAACAAATCTAACCTAACCTAAACCGAGTTTAGCCTAGGCAAAACTAGTTTGGCCTAAAATCGGCCAAAATAACCTATATAATGTAATTATAATTAAGCAATTTTAGTTATTCGAAGCACGCACCATGAATAATTGTTTTAAAATTAATTAACCCTTCGTTTATGAGTTTAAAATTTAGGTCCATCTACATTACGACCTTAGATATTTAAACTTATTGTGTATTGTACACTTGGTAAAGGATTGGGAAAAGGAGGAGCCAAGCGTCACAGGAAAGTTCTTCGTGACAACATCCAGGGTATCACGAAGCCCGCCATCCGTCGTCTCGCACGCAGAGGCGGTGTGAAGCGTATCTCCGGTCTGATCTACGAGGAAACCCGCGGTGTGCTGAAGGTGTTCCTCGAGAACGTTATCCGCGACGCGGTCACATACACCGAGCACGCCAAGAGGAAGACCGTCACCGCGATGGACGTAGTCTACGCGCTCAAACGTCAAGGCCGCACCCTCTACGGTTTCGGTGGTTAATTTCGCGAACACTGCTTGCGCGTCGCCTTCCATTCACCGAAGGCGGCCGCATTTATTCGCGAATACCATATAAACACAAAAAGGCCCTTTTCAGGGCCACATAAGTTTCATGTTTTTTTATAAATTATGTTTCATGGGTTCCTTGCGACGAAATAATACGTTAAAAATATAGGGTACGTACCTACGTACGTACGCACGCCCGCACACACAATATATACCTACGTAGAAAGTATTAAATTATTACACTTACGTTACGTTAGGTAGTTATTTTAACTTTTGTTTGTCGGGCCGGGCGGCAACAAGTAAGTTAAGTACCTACCTACTCGTAATTAATTTGCATCCATCAGAGTTAGTTTAAAAGCATTGAGAAAAGTATAATAATTATTATTTTATTATTATACTTACACATTATCATCGTTGCTAGACACTAGACAGGACCGGGCAGCTCAGCAGCAGCAACGGTCTATTATTCCATACGTTGTGGGACGACCGACGTCATTATCACGTAATGAAACCTGTAAAAAAAAAAATTTAATAATAAATAATTTAGTAATCATTGTAGGTAGGTGTGTACCTATCCAACTAGATTATTATTAAGGGGAAATTAAGTAGATTACATAAGGATAATAAACTTGTTATTGCGATGCGACGGAGTCAAAGAGATTACAGAGAAAACGGTCGTGTCGGAACCTCTTAGTCAGGTTAGGGTAGTTACCTAACCTAGGTACCTGCATAAAAATATCACAATGACAAAATAATGTAAATAATATTATATGTATAGCAAAAATAATAATATTTATTAGTCCTTGTGTAAGTAAGTAGGTACTGTATCTATAGACGGCCGGCGGCGGGACAGCGAACGCCGCCGCCGCCGCCATATCTATGTTTGCTACACTTTACGCCCGTTATTCGTAATTATTATTGTAATTGTAAATATTAATTTATTATATATAGCATGTTATGAAATAGTATATTATATAATAATTACAGATTCGATACATTGTTAAATAACAAACAACAGAGGCCGATAGAGCGGTCCGTAGCCGTGAGCAGATACCATCGCGTGTTTTACCATCGTCAACTTTAAGATGATCAAAGTTACATTAAAAATAAATCATATGGGACATATTTTTATTATGGACAAGGGCAGAATACATGCTTTCAATTTATTAAGGAATAGATCAATTTATGTGAGTTTTTATAGAATAAAATAACTTTTGAATTTGACACTAGGTACTCAACGTGCATAGTACCGATTATAAACGTTCGTAACGTTCCCTCGTCTCGTCGTACCTAGGCAAATGTTACATTTCCAGTAAGGTGTACTCAAGCACAACCTAAATTTGATATCGTATCCAAGTTCAAACAATTGGTTTAGACAAAAAATATTTTTTTAAAGATCGCTGCTAGTGAAAAGTTAGAAGTGTTGATACGAGAAATCGTTTCACGACATCTAGGCCCTCTTTACAGTAATGCTCGCCAAGGGGGGTTAGTGGCGCCTTCTGGCGGATTATTTAGGAAACTTTCCGCATCCACTCACTGCGCTGCTGCTTATACCTACTACGTGTGAATCGGTGTTACTCAAGCAAGAAACTCAATTGAAATGGCAGATACAGCTGTAGCTAACGACGCCCCCGCTCCGGCGACACCAGCGAAGAAGCCTAAGGCGTCCGCCGCCGCCAAGAAGCCGAAGGCGAAGCCCAACCACCCGAAGACTTCCGAGATGGTAAACAACGCGATCAAAGAGCTGAAAGAGAGAAGCGGATTGTCGGCGAACCAACATTGTGAACCTTACCGCTCCGTGAACCCCCGCCTACCCCGCCTCGTCCCGGCCCTCTAACGACAAACTCTGTAATAGACTAAGTTGGCTTATGTACTTTGCTCGCAATCTTCCTATAAGAATTTACGCTCTTACAAGACATCACTAATGTCCAATTAGATTCTAATATGTCCGTAATTCTTATAGGAACGATATAATATTGTATATAGGAAAGCATATAACGCTATTACATAGACAAACAAAGCAAAACCGATAAGATTATCTCAAGTACATGGCTCTCATAAGATGAGCAAACAACTTACGCTAAATTTCGCCACCAGGTGGCGCCACAAGTGGGGGTAACCGAGCGTTACCTTTTAGAAGAGCCGTGCACTTTAAAGTCATTTTTTACCTTAAAATACATGTTTAACATCGTTTTGCTTTGTTATTTCCAATATATAATGCTGTCAGCTACATAAGAAAAATATCAAATGTATAATATTCGAAAAAGTAATATTCGACATCTCGAAATATGCGACAGCAGCAAAACTCCATCGATAATGACTTCGATTTTGATTGTAAATAAGAATTTGATTAAATTATATTATAATTACATTTGGTTTACTCATTTCCTTGTAGATATTAAGTTCTATTATTCAATTTTCATGTTAATCTAGTTACTTATAAGAAATGTATTTGGAGACCTATTAAAGGTATTTATTTTCATTGTTTTTCCCTTTATTTACTTCCTTTTAGTACATAAGACATGATTATAGATATAAGATTTCATTTCTACGTTTTATTGTTTAGTCTTAAGTTCAATTTCGTGCTATGTACAATTTAAATTTTACTTTTCGATTTCTCATTATTATTTACATAGTTATCGTTTTTACTCACATTTATTCTCATATATAACCGCGATGTTTATCGCCATACACATTAATATTAAGATTGGTACATAAATAAATTATTTAATAAGCAAACAAAATTCACATTTGCGTATGATACACTTCTGAAACAGAATCTTTCTAAATACAGTTAGGATGTTAGAAATAAATAAGGCAATCTATTAAATTCTTCTTTTTAATGTAAAATAAAGAAATTAGCTAAACTGTATAAAGTAAATTCTTGTAAAATTTTGCCTTAATCTTGCTATATTTTATTAATTAATTAACTTGATGGTTTTAAAATATGTTTTCTGTAAGTATTATAAAAGTTGTGTTCTTTCTGAAAAACATATGTAAAACATTGTAAATAAATAAATAAATGAGATATTCAATGGGAAAGGCAGTGCGCATAGTACAAAATAACGCTAGCCCGCGCTCAAACGGGCAGCTTAGACGCGGCTCTCTCATACGTCATGCTCGATCCTTCAAGGTAAATCTTGCCACGGCAAAATCTTCTTCAAGCAGAGGCAATAAGGAACAAGATAGCCTGAAAAGAAGAGAGCCGCGGAAACTCAATAGTAGCTGCACCCTGCACCCTGAACCAGTCGCCTGCCTTGCCCTGAGGACCTTGGAATACAGTATCCTGGCGTTTATCTTCACGTCTCTTACCCTATCCCGGTAAAACTAATGCACGTGTGAAGTGCTGTGACGGTAACGAGGTAATGTACTTATGGTAAGGGCTAGTCGCCCGGTCTACGTGCTGTATATATACATATATATATATCTTGTGTATCTAGGAATCGTGGAAGCAGCTGTATCCGGCCAGCCAAGCTCGGATGGAGGCTTGACAAGTTGCATGGTCCTTCGAGCCGGATCTACAGTTGTGTTCTTGTTACAGATACCGAGGCGGCACCAGAGGACGGCTAGCCATCAGACGCAAGGAGGCGGCAAGGGTGCATCGCCGAAGCAAGGGTGCAGCTAGAGTGAAGCCAGCGGCGGGCGGCGCCAACCAGCCGGAAGCGAAGCGACGGCGCGGCGCCACACCGGAGTGATTCATGTGAGTGTGTGCTGATCGGGTATGCACACCTAGATTACCCCGGCCTTCAGTTAAGACGTGGACCACGAATTATCTTTGCTTGACTTCAGACTAAAGGCAGAGTTGTACGGAGAAAGACAAATCTCATACTAGAGATTGTCAGTCGAGGTTTAACTCTGTGCTCGAGGCTGGAGGCCGAGTTCATGCGACGGATAGTACTGGCGTCCCCACCGGTCTATCTAGCGACTAGATTGTTTCGTCCACTAACCTTAACAAGGCTCTCACCTCCGTTGTTCGGTGCCCTTAGGTGTCTCAACCGAACAAGTTAGGTACACACCTCACAGTAGGTACACACCACACGGTAGGTTGTAGGTACTCTGACGCACAGTCATGCATCACTCAGAAGTGTATCATACGCCTTCGGGAGATCGTAGGGTTACGCGATCTATGATGCACGAGCCGCAGCCTAGTACGTCGCGAGCGGCAGCTTCCTCGGACACGCACACATGGAGTGCACCGTCTGGGGAGAGCGCCCTCCCACATACTAGTACTGCGACAACTTCAAATGATAACCAGGAAGTAGGAAGCGAGAATAGGAATCACGCATCCACAGTAAATTCACGGGAGAACGGACAGCGATTAAAGAACGCGATATTTACGACGCGATCGGTTGGTAGTACGTCATCCGTGCGCTCTCAAAGGCGCAGGCTCGAGGCCGAGATGGAGGTCCGACGCCTGACTTTGGAGCGTAAACGCGAAGAGGAAGCGCTAGCTAGGACTACATTAGAGTTAGCCCAGTTAGATTCCACAGACGAATCTGCAAACGAGAGCGGAAACGACGCAGTTAGGCAGCCGCAAAATCCAACGTTTCATAGTATACACGTGGAACAATGGGTACATACGACCGCGCCTGCAGCACCTGTATGTCGTGCAGTAGAAACGCCCCTCGATACTGAGGTCACTCGGGGGGAGAGAGGAGCTTATTTAATCAACGCCCAGAACGAACGTGAACATAGCCGCGTACATCAACGCGAATTTAGGTCTCATTTTAACGGACCAACCACGAATCTTATAGATTTACAACCATTTGCTAGGTCTTATTTTGCGGGGCCTAACCCACAATCTAATAACGCACACCCCGAACCTAGGTCCCATTACACAAGACCTAACAACGACAGACAAGACAATGACCAGCGCTATAGAGCGCACCGCGATAGATCTAGGCAACAGCCAGAACCAAGCACTAGCTTATCGGACGTGGATAGACTAGAAATTCTAGCACAGTCGTTAGCCAAGGCGCTCAGCAGCGCCAAGTCGGATAAACGTACAAGCACTAGGTTTCTAGACGAACTCCCTCACTTCGACGGCGACGTGAGCGAGTGGGTAGGCTTTAGCTCTGTCTATTGCGATAGTAGGGACGCGTACACGGACGTTCAGAACGTAGCGCGACTACGTAAAGCCTTACGCGGCCCGGCTAGGGAAACAGTGCGAGCACTCATCCACACAGCTCACCACCCAGATCAGATAATGAGCGTCCTAGAAAAACGGTACGGCCGCTCGGAACAGATCGTTTTGACTGAGTTAGAACGAATCAAGCGCATGCCTAAATTAGCTGAGGACGGACACAACATAAGCGAGTTCGCTAGCCGCGTATCTAACGCAGTGTCCATTATAAACTCCGTCGGCGAAAGGCGATATATGAATGCGCCTGAATTATTAACTCAGATAGAAGATAAACTCAGCGTTTTCATTCGATTCGGTTGGCACAGGTACCTACGCGAGCACAACGTACAGCCCGACTTAGAAATAATGTCATATTATCTCGACGACCTAATAGATAGCTACGGCGCCATGGCGCGACAGCCTGTACGTGGCAAACGCGAGGAAAAGTCGAAAGAAAAACCGAAACGCTTCAAATTAGTACCGCGCCGTCGGTTAGTTAACGTCGCGACGAAGTCTAAATACAACAAATACGAAAGTTCGCAATCCGAGTCCGAATCGAGCGACGAAGAATGTTACGTATCACGTCACACCGTAGCAGCCGTAAAGACGTCTCGTGGCGCCCCCGCGGAGCGTAGCGAAAGCGAGAACGACTCGCAAATCAAGAACAGTTCGTACGAATCGGACAGCGCCTCGGACAGCGAATACGAGCGTTTCAAAGTCTTCGCCGCCATGAAGGCTAAGCCTAATCAATGTTCGCTATGTAAAGGCAATCACTATCTTACAGATTGTGAACAGTTTGCAAAGAAAAATGTATCAGAAAGGTGGGAACTTGCACGTTCGACTCGCATCTGTTTTCGCTGCCTAAAGGGCACGCACCGCAGAGAGAACTGTAAAGCAAAGCCCTGCGGTAAAAACGGCTGCAAGAAGCAACACCACAAACTGTTACATTATTCTAACGACGAAGATCCCAAAGCGAACAACAAGGCAGCCCCCTCCCCCGTCGCCCCGCGCGGGGAAAGCAAGGACGGCAACGGCGCCGATAAGTCTAACGAACAAAAAGTTAAACAAGCTCAAGTCGCGTCAGTTAATAATCAAAATAGCGAAAGACGAGCGTATTTAAAGGTAGTCCCGGTCGAACTATTCGGTCCAACAGGCAAAATACAAACATATGCGTTATTGGACGAAGGCTCGACAATGACGCTTATCGAAAGAGAAACCGCACTCGCCATAGCACCACAAGGCGCCTCTGAAGCGCTGCGCATTGAAGGCGTAGGCGGAAAAAAGATAGATGAAAACGACTCTTTCAAACTAAACCTCAAAATAAAAGGTTTATATTCGCGAAATATGGAAAACCTGCGAGCGCAAACCATCACAAAGCTTAATTTGCCACCGCAAGACGTGGCCGAAAGCTTAGTAGCGCAGTGCGCCCATCTGGCGGAAATACAAGACGAAATAACATACGCCAACGCCAAACCGACCCTATTAATTGGGCAGGACAATTGGCATTTAATAATTTCAAGGGAAATTAAAACGGGAAAAGCTACTCAACCTGTAGCCTCCAACACATGGTTAGGTTGGGTACTACATGGCTTCTCAACTAGTCAACACAAACCCGTCGCGTTTGTTAACTACGTAGCGCCGACAGCGCCACCGGGCTCGATAGACGATCTAATAAAAGATCACTTTAGCCTGGACTCGCTAGGCATACAGCCTAAACGGCCGCAAAACGACACAGAGTTACAAGCGCTAAAAATACTAGACGAAACGGCGAATAGACTACCTAACGGGCAATTCGAAGTAGGATTACTATGGAAACCTAACTTCACTACTATGCCCGAAAGTAGGAAGCAAGCCGAACGACGTCTCACAAGCATAGAAAGAAAACTAGAACGAAAACCCGACAGCAAAGAGGAGTACCACAAACAAATAAACAATTTGTTTGAAAAGGGCTACGCTGAACCTGCGCCCGACAGTACATCCTCAGAAAAACTTTGGTACTTGCCGCACTTTACTGTTATACATCCGCAGAAAAAGAAAGAGCGACTAGTATTCGATGCGGCGGCGAGATCAAACGGCACGAGTTTGAACGACGCGCTTTTATCGGGCCCCGATTTATTACAAAGTTTATTCGGCGTTCTTATACGTTTTCGCGAAGGCCCTATAGCCGTAATAGGCGACATAAAAGAAATGTTTCTTAGAGTCTTAATACGGGAAGCCGACCGCGACAGTTTACGCTTTCTATGGCGCGAATCACCACACGAAGCTCCGCGCGAATATCGCATGACGTCACTAATATTCGGAGCGACCTCATCACCGTGTAGCGCAATATATGTAAAAAATCGTAACGCCCAAGAACACGCCCACCTATATCCAGAGGCGGCACGCGCTATCGAACGCCAATTCTACGTAGATGACTACCTAATGGCATTTCCTGACGTAGAAACAGCACAAAAAATAGTACGCGAGGTAGATTTAATTCATAAAAACGCGAAAATGGAGCTCAGAAATTGGGCAAGTAACGAAACTGCCGCGATTAAATCAGTTAGCGAACACAGCCTCGCGCAGAGCGCCCTACTCGGTAACAAGGACCAGTGGGAGCGCACTCTCGGCCTGATTTGGAAAATAGATAAAGATTCGCTAAGTTTCGCTTTAAACTTACGTAACACGCCCATACAAGCCATCGACGGCGAACGCGCGCCCACGAAACGCGAGGTGTCCAGCGCCGTAATGTCCGTGTTCGATCCATTAGGTCTAGCATCGCCGATCACTATCCAAGGCAAAGCTATCATACAAGACATATGGCGATCCGGCATAGGGTGGGACGATCACGTTCCTAGCGAAATAGAGCAGCAATGGCAAACTTGGTTAACGCACGTAAAAAGTTTACAAGACTTAGAAGTACCGAGGTACATACCACCCACCGCGAATCTAGAAAAATCTGAATTACATGTATTTACCGACGCGAGCGAACGCGCGTACGCAACGGCAATCTACCTAAGATCAGTCTTATCGGACGGCACCGTAAGCGTCAATCTAATAGCCGCCAAAGCTAAAGTAACGCCGATAAAACCAGTATCCGTGCCGCGATTAGAACTTCAAGCCGCGGTGTTAGGTTGTAGGTTAGCCGCGACGGTAAAACAAGAAATGTCGTATGAAACTAAAAGTACAACGTATTGGACGGATTCACGCACAGTGCTAGCATGGATTAAAGCCGACCCTAGGACGTTCAAACCATTCGTAGCTCACAGATTAGCTGAAATCGAAGAGAGTACCCGCCCACATGACTGGAGGTGGGTGCCGACAAAAGAAAACGTAGCGGACGACGCCACGCGACACGTACCTAGTAACTTCAATTCGAACCACAGATGGTATAAAGGACCGCGCTTCCTACTACTCGATCCTACCTCCTGGCCCTGCGATAAAATAGAAAATAAGTTACCTATAAGTCGCGTTTCCAACCTTGTAACCCCCCACGTCCCTTCTGGCTCACTCCCAACCTCGCCGGACAAGATCTCCGAAGAAAGAACAACCCCCTTAGGCCGCGTTCACACTGTGCGCGCCAAGACGGTAGCACATCTGATCGACGAAAAGAGATTTTCGACTTGGTCCCGCCTACTTCACGCTACAGCACGCGTCCTTCAGGCTACTCACTTATTCAAAGGACTTGTAAACAGGCATGAATCATCACAAGTATATGCCATGAAGCGACTCGTAAAAACGCCGAAGAAGGCACAAAATGTGCGGCCCAATATCACACCTACTAAGACGGCCCACGCCCCACTAGATCACGAGTTTATCTCAAGAGCAGAACAGCTATTAATCAAACGAATTCAAGAAGACAGTTTTCAATCAGAGATACATAGGCTGAAAAATAACGAACCTATCGAACGTCAATCTCGACTGAAAAATGTATGCATGAAAATCGATGAAGACGGCATATTACGCCTTGATGGCCGCCTAGAAGCGCACTCAGACATAAGCAGTGCATACAACCAACCTGCAATAATAGATGCCAAACACTATATAACGCATCTATTAATAATGCATCTACATTGTCAGTTTAACCACGCCAATCACGAAACTGTCATTAACGAAATCAGACAAAAGTATTATGTATTAGCACTTCGCCGCACTATACGAAAACTCGTACATTCATGCCAGTGGTGTAAAGTATACCGCAATAAACCGCAGACAGCGCCACACGGTAATCTACCAAAAGAAAGATTAACACACAATCAGCCGCCATTCACCTGCTCGGCAGTAGATTACTTCGGACCGATGACTGTAACTATAGGCAGACGCCATGAGAAACGATGGGGAGCTCTATTCACTTGTCTCACCACACGCGCAGTACATCTAGAACTCGCTGCATCATTATCATCATCTTCAATGATCATGGCCCTAAGAAGGTTTATAGCACGAAGAGGCAAACCGAGCGTTATATACAGCGACAACGGCACTAACTTCGTTGGCGCCGACAGAGAACTAGCGCACGAATGTAACGAAGGGCTAAAACATGACGTTGAAAGCAGACAAATACAATGGAAATTCATACCCCCCGGCGCCCCACACATGGGCGGATCGTGGGAAAGATTAGTAAAATCAATCAAAGTTGCACTGGCGGTCACACTAAAAGAGCGAAGTCCGCGCGAAGAAGTGTTACATACACTATTACTCGAAGCAGAACACACAGTAAACTCGAGACCATTGACGCCGGTATCACTCGACACCGCCGAAGAAGCGCTTACACCAAACGACTTCCTCATAGGCAGATCCAGTGGCAATACATTATTCGGTTCGTTCAATGACGACGACATCGCCAACGAATCAACCTGGAAGGCTTCACAAAGACTCGCAGATCACTTCTGGGCGAGATGGACGCGCGAATACCTACCCACTCTGTTGCCGCGCCAAAATAACAAAACACAACGTTATCAGAATCCGGCCCCAGGCGACATTGTACTAATAGTCGATCCAACAATGCCTAGAAATGTCTGGCCTAGAGGAGAAGTAACGACAGTAATGACAGGACACGACGGGAAAGTGAGAATAGTCGAAGTAAGGACAAACGCAGGAATAGTACGGCGACCAACATCACGACTAGTGATAATCTCTAACACTGATAACAGTTCGCCGTTCGTTAAGATGTGCTCTGCACCGGGGGGAGATTGTCGGCGAACCAACATTGTGAACCTTACCGCTCCGTGAACCCCCGCCTACCCCGCCTCGTCCCGGCCCTCTAACGACAAACTCTGTAATAGACTAAGTTGGCTTATGTACTTTGCTCGCAATCTTCCTATAAGAATTTACGCTCTTACAAGACATCACTAATGTCCAATTAGATTCTAATATGTCCGTAATTCTTATAGGAACGATATAATATTGTATATAGGAAAGCATATAACGCTATTACATAGACAAACAAAGCAAAACCGATAAGATTATCTCAAGTACATGGCTCTCATAAGATGAGCAAACAACTTACGCTAAATTTCGCCACCAGGTGGCGCCACAAGTGGGGGTAACCGAGCGTTACCTTTTAGAAGAGCCGTGCACTTTAAAGTCATTTTTTACCTTAAAATACATGTTTAACATCGTTTTGCTTTGTTATTTCCAATATATAATGCTGTCAGCTACATAAGAAAAATATCAAATGTATAATATTCGAAAAAGTAATATTCGACATCTCGAAATATGCGACAGCAGCAAAACTCCATCGATAATGACTTCGATTTTGATTGTAAATAAGAATTTGATTAAATTATATTATAATTACATTTGGTTTACTCATTTCCTTGTAGATATTAAGTTCTATTATTCAATTTTCATGTTAATCTAGTTACTTATAAGAAATGTATTTGGAGACCTATTAAAGGTATTTATTTTCATTGTTTTTCCCTTTATTTACTTCCTTTTAGTACATAAGACATGATTATAGATATAAGATTTCATTTCTACGTTTTATTGTTTAGTCTTAAGTTCAATTTCGTGCTATGTACAATTTAAATTTTACTTTTCGATTTCTCATTATTATTTACATAGTTATCGTTTTTACTCACATTTATTCTCATATATAACCGCGATGTTTATCGCCATACACATTAATATTAAGATTGGTACATAAATAAATTATTTAATAAGCAAACAAAATTCACATTTGCGTATGATACACTTCTGAAACAGAATCTTTCTAAATACAGTTAGGATGTTAGAAATAAATAAGGCAATCTATTAAATTCTTCTTTTTAATGTAAAATAAAGAAATTAGCTAAACTGTATAAAGTAAATTCTTGTAAAATTTTGCCTTAATCTTGCTATATTTTATTAATTAATTAACTTGATGGTTTTAAAATATGTTTTCTGTAAGTATTATAAAAGTTGTGTTCTTTCTGAAAAACATATGTAAAACATTGTAAATAAATAAATAAATGAGATATTCAATGGGAAAGGCAGTGCGCATAGTACAAAATAACGCTAGCCCGCGCTCAAACGGGCAGCTTAGACGCGGCTCTCTCATACGTCATGCTCGATCCTTCAAGGTAAATCTTGCCACGGCAAAATCTTCTTCAAGCAGAGGCAATAAGGAACAAGATAGCCTGAAAAGAAGAGAGCCGCGGAAACTCAATAGTAGCTGCACCCTGCACCCTGAACCAGTCGCCTGCCTTGCCCTGAGGACCTTGGAATACAGTATCCTGGCGTTTATCTTCACGTCTCTTACCCTATCCCGGTAAAACTAATGCACGTGTGAAGTGCTGTGACGGTAACGAGGTAATGTACTTATGGTAAGGGCTAGTCGCCCGGTCTACGTGCTGTATATATACATATATATATATCTTGTGTATCTAGGAATCGTGGAAGCAGCTGTATCCGGCCAGCCAAGCTCGGATGGAGGCTTGACAAGTTGCACGGATCGAGCCTGCGAGCCATCAAGAAATATATCGCCGCACAGTACAAGGTCGACGCCGAGAAGCTGGCGCCCTTCATCAGAAAATATCTGAAGAGCGCCGTCGAGTCCGGCCAGCTGATACAGACCAAAGGCAAGGGCGCGAGCGGTTCGTTCAAGCTCGAGTCCAAATCCGCCGCCGGCAAGTCGAAGGCCTCCTCCGGCGAGACTAAGGCCAAGGCCGCCGCCGCTAAGCCGAAGCCGAAGAAGGCAGCGAGCGCCGCCGCCGCTAAGCCCAAGAAAGCCGCCGCCAGCTCACCCGCCAAGGCGAAAGCCGCCGCCGCCGCCGCTAAGGACAAGAAGGCGGCCGCCGCCAAGAAGAAGCCCGCCGCCGCAGCCGCTAAGAGAGCCGCCCCCGCGAAAGCGAAGAGCGCCGCCGCCCCCAAGGCCAAGAAAACCGCCAAGCCCCCGACCAAAAAGCCGAAAGCGCCCAAACCGAAGAAGGCCGCCGCTCCCAAGTCGAAACCAGCCGCCAAGAAAGCCGCCGCTAAGAAGTAAGCGCGAACCGCAGTCGACGACGACGACGACGACGACGACGACGACTTCGTTGCGTTGTTGCGCTGCACCCCCGTGTTGCGTGCGATGCGATGCGATGCGATGCGACCGACGATTCCCGCTCGGAGCCGCCGAGCAAGCAAGCAAGCAAGCAAGCAAGAGCAAGCACGCAAGACCACGACACACAAAAAACAAACAGCCCTTTTCAGGGCTAACAATTTATTCATGTCGATTCGACCTATATGTTTCAATAAGGACGAACAAACAAACAAACATTCCGTCCCGCCCGACTGCCCGACTCCCGACGACATCACTCACTTAATATAATTTATAATTAATAAGTAATAATTATTCGACGACATACCTATAGAATAGAGACATCCTTTAAATAAAATGCACTTCACTTCACATCAACTTAACACAATCACAAACTATTCACGTAGGTAAACAAATTATCTCCACTGATGCACTTGCACCTGTTTAGTTTACCTCACTTTCGCAAATAAAAGTAAAATAGTGAAACAATGAAAACAATACATAAATCTAATCACCTCAACTATTCACGAATGTACGAAGTAAACGCATAAATCTGTCCCTTTCACTCTTCCGTATTACAGCGTAGTCGATTCACCGCGCAACACTATAAATAAAACCGAGGGTCGAACATGTAAAAAAACAGTCTACAAGCTTGCGCTCAGAGCGTTAGCCGTATCATCTGTATTCGTACGAAACAAACGACCACTCACTTCTCATAACAATGTCGGGCCGTGGCAAAGGTGGCAAAGTTAAGGGAAAGGCAAAGTCCCGCTCCAACCGTGCCGGTTTGCAGTTCCCCGTCGGGCGTATCC